>JABJUM010000031.1:600000-942613 GCA_016169955.1 Phytophthora vignae f. sp. vignae
TCGAAACGCACGCACTGTCGAAGCCCGTTGTGAACGCCCGCCGGGCCAAGATGCCATAACCGCTCGACGCCTCCGCCCTAAAGCCTCAGTTGTTCGCTGCTGCTGATGCGTGGACGGCGTCTGACCTCTGCGTCCTTCGCGGACGCGGTGCTGCCGTCCAACGACACGTACTTCGCCTTCGACGGGACAAACTCGGACCTGGCTCGGCAGCTCTACCTGCGCGCGAAAGCGGGCGCCAGCGCAGCTCCGTTCAAGGCGCTAACGGTGCCCTCCCTCCTGCAGGACCGACTGGCCGACCTCGGACTGGAATGGGAGGACCTACCGGGCATCGCTCAGCGCGCGGTGCTCTGGGACTCGGGCTTCGGTGTGACGCCGACCAACGAGGTCGTGCGGATCTGGACGCTCAGCGGCCACGCCGTGACGGACTTGGCCGTGCCGCTGGTCGAGTTCCAGGACGTCGGCTGCACCGCGAAGAACTGCACGCAGCCGGACAAGACCACGGGCTGGAGCAACCTGTACTGCAATGGGGACCAAATGCTCAGCACTGCGAGGTGCGTCGTCGAGGACTTCACCGACAAGAGCGACATCCACCTGGCCATGTGGGAGACCGGCGGCAACCCGGAGGTGGTCCCTGCGCCGACAGTGAGGAAGCACGCGTGGGTGGACGAGAGCTCGGGCATCCAGTACAATGTGGTGGCGGTGCATACGCTGGATCTGACCGATGAGCCCGCGTACGGGGAGTGCGCTTCCAGCGCTCAGAACAATGGCTACGGGTCGCTGGTGCTGCCCTGCTACACGACAGCGGACGAGCCCGATGCCATCAAGAACAGCAGGGAGGAGGTGCAGGGCTCTGCGTGGGTCAACCGCTGGCTGGTGGAGGACTTTTCAGGCGAGGTGAAGGCTACGATGGCCTCCAAAGGCTATTCCTCGGGCTTGAAGCTGACGTACGTCCTCCCTCCCGTCTGTGGCTTCCTCGTCGTTTGCGGCTTGGTAGCGCTCTTCGTATACTCCTAGAGAAGACGGCGAGAAGCTGCCGAGTCCGACCCGCTGGAAGACTCGCTCATTGATGGGGAGGGTCTTCACCCTCCAGGAGTGAAGGACGCTCCAATTCCCCAAGACGAGTTCGCACCGAACCAGTCCACAGCTTCAACGCTCAACAGCTCGGTTTTGACGGCGGCCCACGGGACAGTCGACCGGTCGACGTGGCTGCGGTCGAGCTCCAGCTCATTCGACGAAGACTACAGCTCCGGGTCCAACAACACGCTCAAGATCCTGCTCCACAGCGAGTTCCTCGTTGGCCAGCGCATTCCGTACGAGAGCATCAACTTCCACAAAGCTTTGTCCAAGGGGGCGAGCGGAGAGGTGTGGCTTGGAGAGTACGAGGGCCAGCAAGTCGCAGTCAAGAGGCTGCTGCAGGCCAAGGCCCATCGCGCCGACAAAGTGGAGGAGTTCGCCAAGGAGATCGAGCTGAGCGCGAGCTTGGAGCACCCGAACATCGTCTCATTCATTGGCGTGGCCTGGAACAGCCTGAATAACCTCGTCATGGTGCTCGAGTTCTTCCCCATGGGGGACCTACAGTCGTATCTTGAAAAGCACGCGGACCTCATGACCTGGGCGACGGATAAAATCCACATTGCGGTGGGGATCGGTCGCGCGCTCCAGTATCTCCACGCGCGTAGTCCGCCCCTCATCCACCGCGACCTCAAGTCGAAGAACATTCTGCTAACCAAGAGGCTCGGGGCAAAGCTCATCGACTTCGGCGTGAGTCGCGATTGCCAAGAGCATTCAATGACTGCCGGGGTTGGGACTCCGTACTGGACGGCTCCGGAGATCCTGGAAGGCAATAGGTACACGGAGCAAGCCGACATCTATTCCTTTGGCGTGGTGCTGTCCGAGCTCGACACGGGTAAAATCCCGTACCACGACGCGTTGACCTCTGACGGGAAGAAGATCAAGCCATTCCAGATCTTAGCGGAGGTGATGGCGGCGACACTGCGTCCGAGTTTCTCTGAAAATTGTCCATCTGGAATCGCCCGTATTGGCGCTGCATGCTGCCAGCATGACCCGGATAAACGCCCTACTGCCGAGGAGGTGGTGAAGATGTTGCAATGAACCAACTAAGGGACCTACCTTACTGGTTTCACACGCTTCAGGTCCAGCGCGACTAGATGACGGAGTGCTGGGCATGATAGAGTAGAACATTTCAATAAACGTACACAAATCGACAGACAGTAGATACACGATCAGGTCGTCTTCAACGTTTCCACGAGTGAGTATTCTAGCGAGGGTTTCTACCGGTTGCTGTTATGGTCTAGCTGCCTGCGTTCCCGAACTTATGCTGGCCTGCACTAACCCCAAAGCAAAACCAAGAACCTAAATGGTGGTGACTTGCGGCTTTTTAGCACCGAGCTGGACAATCTTGAAAAATATAACGAACCTCAACACTTGCAGTGCAGGACTTCCCACTTCGGTGCCTCACACGACACGGTCCAACATAAATGAATTGCTTCAGTTCTTGCGGAAGTTAGATCCACAAACCCTAGGATTCTAACGCTACCGGCATCCTAAGAATGGAGGACAGCCAAATAGAGTCCACCGTTGTTCCTCGCTACTCAATACCCCTGCGTTCTGATGCCACCCTTGTCCTAGGGACAATTGACGATTAATAAGTAGGATCTCCGACCTTCTTAGTAGAACGCTTTGGTCAGTTGAATATTTTCCTCCCAGCCAACACCCGACCGACGAGCTGCTGTTCAGGAAGTGTCAACTGACATGAAGGTGGCCCATGGACGTCGACTCGACTTGTCAAGCTCGTTCATGAACGCGGTCCTGCCTTCGAGTTCTACCTTCTTCGCGTTTGACGGGACCAACTCGGACCTGGCCAGACAGCTGTACCTACGCGCCAAAGCGGGTGACTCTGTGGCCCAGCTAACCGATTTTTTCGTGCCCAACAGAGTCCAGGAACGTCTTGATGCTCTCGAGGTGGAATGGGAAGCCCTGTCGTCGCCGTGCTGTGGGACACGGGCTTCGGCCTCACGCTCGACAACTATGCGGTGGAGATCTGGACGCTCGGAGGCCACTCCATGTCGGACCTCGCCATTCCGTTGGTGCAGTTCCAAGCCGTGGGCTGCCAGGAGACGAACTGCCCCGAGCCGAACGGCACCACGAGCTTGAGCAACTTGTACTGCAATGGCGAGCAGATGCTCAAGGCCGCTCGCTGCGTCATGGCGGACTTCCAAGACCCCAAGTCAATCCACGCCGCGATGTGGATCACCGGCGGGAATCCAAAGGTGGTCCCAGTTCCCCGGGCCCGGAGGCACGCGTGGAGCGACGACTTCAGCAACATTTCATACACGGTGCTGGCTATCCACACGGTGGACCAGGAGAATGAACCAGCATACGGCGAGTGCGCCACAAAGGACCAGAACGACGGGTATGGATCTTTGGTTCTAGCCTGCCACACGACCATGAACGTACCCGACGAGGTGTGGGCTGCGAGAGAAGAAGTCCAGGGCACTCCATGGGTCTCTCGCTGGCTCGTGGATGAATTTGGAGGGGGAGCCTTGAGCGATTCAACGTCGTCTTCATCGACCGGAGGTGGCGATGGCTTTAGTTTGCTTTACCTCATTCCCATCGTCGCCGGTGCGCTGGTTGTCGGCGGTGGGGTTGCCGTCCTCGTCGTAGTCCTTCTACAAAGACGCAGCAAGAATGGCGCCAGCACTTCGCTTCAAGAAGAACTGCCGCCACCGTTGAACAACCCTCCGTCCCCTGAAGTTTCGTACCAGGCTGTGAAAGATACTGTGTCGGAGGAGGACCGAATCTCGCGAGGGCGGATGACGGTGGGGACCATCGAAAGCACCTTTACCGGATCTCGGCGCAGCATCGACAGCACCATCCGATTCCGGCCGAGCCATCAGGGCAGCTACCAGGGGGAATTCAGCGCGGGCTCGAACTACACCATGAACAAGCTACTCGGCAGCGAGCACCTCGCCGGTAAACGCGTTTCGTTCGAAAGCATCAACTTTACCAGAGCGATTTCAAAGGGGGCCGACGGTGAGGTGTGGCTTGCCTCGTTTCAGCGCCAGCAGGTGGCTGTCAAGAGGCTACTGCAGACCAACACGCACCGCGCCGATGAAATTGAAGACTTCGCCCAGGAGATCGAACTCAGTGCTAGTTTTGTGCATCCAAACATCGTGGGCTTCATTGGTGTGGCCTGGAATACGCTGGACAACCTGGTGATGCTGCTCGAGTACTTCCCCGCTGGAGACCTGCAGTCGTATCTCGGTAAGAACAGCGAGGATTTGTCATGGGCCAAGGACAAGATTCACATTGCGGTCGGGATTGGACGTGCCGTGGAGTTCCTCCACTCCCGTGAACCTCCGCTCATCCACCGCGACCTCAAGTCGAAGAACGTCATGCTGACCAACAATCTGGAGGCGAAAATCATCGACTTTGGTGTGAGCCGCGCTCGCCAGGAGTATTCGATGACTGCAGGGGTTGGCACGCCCTACTGGACGGCTCCGGAAATCCTGGAGGGTAAGCGATACACGGAGCAAGCGGATATCTACTCCTTTGGAGTCATCTTGTCCGAGCTCGACACTGGGGAGCTCCCGTACTACGATGCGGTGAGATCCGACGGCAAAAAAATGAGGCCGTTCCAGATCATGGAGGCCGTCATGGCCGGGAGCTTGCGTCCGAGTTTCTCAAGACACTGCCCACCGAGGATTCGCCGCATCAGCGAGGCGTGCTGCCACCATGAACCGAGCCAACGGCCGACCGCTGGTCAGGTGGTGCGGATGCTGAGTGGGGGCGATTAGAACGGCACATTTCATATATCCCCCCTCCCTCAGATACGTCTAGCCGTTCATTGTCAAAAAGTGTTTTTTGTGTTGTATTTCTGGTTCGGAAGTAAGATAATTTGAAGGAGTTAAACCCGACGTCAGTGATCATGTTGGTGTGCCCTTGATAGTCCGTAGTCCGTGCGCAGAGATTAGCCTTCCATGTACATGGACGACAACCTGTAGTATTAAAACCATAATGATTGGGGTGGTTGTCCGGGGGGTTCGCAGTTCTCAGGAGCAGCAGCATGGACTTCCGACAACAAGGACACAACCGCCAAAATTATACCGTACGAATTTTGAGCTCATCTGCATCATACTTTCAAACAAATATAGTGTTTTCTTGACACGCAACCAGGGCTCCACCGGAATGACTAGAGTAACAAAATTTTTAAATATCATTATTTATTATATCTGTGTTTGGAATCTCTTTTACTCTTCTCTTTTTTTAGGTACTACATATCGGTTAGCATCTCCTGCGCCTGCCTCGCAGCCGCAGCATCTGCCCTGGTATCACACTTCAAATGATACACCGCTTCTTCGAAACTGCAACTTGGTGTCAGGCGAATGTCGCTCGATGACACTGGCCTGCGCCGCCGAGGCGGTGGTTGTCGCGAGAATGTCGCTCGATGATACACAGGGGGCCAGTGCTGGCCTGTGGTGGATGTTGCGAGAATGTAGCTTGATGAGACACTGGCCAGGCGGAGGATGTCGCGAGAATGTCACTCGATGACAAACTCGCCTGGGCCGCCTAACGACAGTTCTTCGAACTGCGAATTGGACTGCTTTCGACGATCTCATTGACCAAGAAGGAAGCCCTAAACCATAGTAGATACGACCAAATAATTTCTTCGTCACCTCATTCTGTCGTGCCATCCAACCAAATCAAGCAACCGTCCGTTGGAGTATGCTTTTGCTCGTTACACCATTATTTTTTGTCTGACCAACCTAGGAAGGCACCTGGGAATGACGACTTCGATTCTTAGACCCTTCAGACATCGGATCATTTTCCGTTGTGCTAATTCCAGTGAACACGAGCGAGTTACGAATATGTCGCCTCAGATAACTGCGTTGTCTGTAACCTCGTCATTCGAGCTTCTACCTTAAAGAAAGCAAGTACCGATCCGATCTATGAAGGAGTATCAAGCATACATGGACGCAGATTTACCCTCAAACTCCACCGCCTACGCCTGGGATGGAACCAAATCGGATGTCGCTCGACAACTCTACTACCGAGCCAATCCAGGCGACTATGCGACTCAGTTCAGCAACTTTAGCGTTCCGTCAGTGGTCCAAGCTCGGCTGGTGGAGCTTCATCTCGACTGGAACGAATTGTCAGGCATCGCTCAGCGAGCACTACTCTGGGTGAGTTTGGACTGTCACCGACCAACGATGCTGTGCAGCTTTCACTCCCTGAGCTTCAGAACGTTGGATGCCCAGAGCAGGTTTGCTTACAACCAGATAGCACACCCAGTTACACCAGCACGCCCTGTAGTGGGGATCAAATGCTAGAGACGGCTAGGTGTGTCGTGCAAGACTTCAGCGATACCAGTGATCCGCATACCGCGATATGGGTAACTGGAGGCAACTCAGACGCGATACCGACTCCACGAGTCCGAAAACACGCCTGGACGAGTCACCTGGACAACCGATTCTACGTAGTTTTCGCTGTCCTCATGACCGACGAAATCTACGAGCTGGCGTGGAATGAGTGCGTTCGGGCTGGTCAAAACGGCGGCTATGGGTCTTTGGTAGTGCCTTGCCACACTACAGCCAGCATATCTCTAGATTTGAAGACCCGAATGGAGGAGGTTCAAGGCAGCCCTTGGGCCTCACGGTGGCTGGCCGAGGATTTCGGAACAACGGTCAGGGCGGCAAACGACTCAAAGTTGGTGTCTCTTGCGGCAGTTGCTGCTGGAAATTTGCGTTCTCATTGGGGTGACTGGTCTCGCATTGTTTGTTAACAAGAAGAAGAAGTACAAGAAGGCTGATCATGAAGCAGTCGCCCCAACCCCCAAGGTGCTCAATAGCAGCTCAAATGCAGACCCCAACAACAACGCCTCGAGCCCGGACCAATTCACTGAGGTGACAACCGAAGACACGGACACGGAACGGATGATCGAGTTGTGTCCACGCGTCAACTATCCCGTTTGGCAAATAGAAAGTGAATGCGCCTTTGACCCGAACGTGGAGGTGCTGGAGGCACTTTTCAATAGCGTATCGGTGATCAGTCGACGAATCCCGTACGAGAGCCTGGTCTTCGATCGATTATTATCGACGGGAGGTACCAGAGGAGTATGGCTCGGCACGTACCGAGGTCAACAAGTTGTGATCAAAAAGCTGCTGGAACCGAGCCCGAACAATTTGTGAGAGGGATTGAGCTAAGTGCCAGCTTGACGCACCCAAACATCGTGTCGGTCTTCGGCGTAGCGTGGAACAACTCCAGCAGTTTGTCATGGTAGTCGAGTACTACCCCACTGAAAACGTATTTGGCTAAGAATTCCGTGTCACTCTCAGCCAAGGACGTTCTTCGTATCGCTATTGGGATTGGGCGTGCTACGGAGTATCTGCATTCACGATCCCCTCCGCTTCTCCATCGAGATATTCGATCGAGGAATGTCCTGCTCACGACTGCGTTGAAAGCTAAACTTATTGGGTTCGGCTTGAGTCGCAGCCCACAAGAGCCTATAGAGGCGGGGGCCACGAGGGCATATGGCTGGGTGGCACCGGAAGTTGCCGAAGGCAAAGCATACACGGAACAGGCAGACATTTACGCGTTCGGTGTGGTGCTTTCGGAACTTGGCAGGGGTATGACCAACAAAGAGGCAACGAAGGCTGGAGAGAAAAACCCGTTTCCAGATCTGGGCAAACAAGATGACGAGAATCCTACGCCCTAGCTGCTCGGACGAATACCGCCAGCGAATTCGTCAGATCCGCGCAATATGCTGCCAGGATGAATCAGCTCAGCGTCCAACAGTGCCCCAATTGGTGAAAAAAACTACTGAAGGGTATCAATTAGATAGGTATATGATAGTTAAAACAGAGGGTTCTCTTATCTTTATCGTGAGGTTTGCGTGGAGGAGAAGGTGGTATCGCGACGAACTTCAATTTTGAGCGCACTTGCGCGCAATCTTAGTGGATACATTGCAATTTCTAATGTAAACGGGGGCTAAAGATCCAAAACAAAGTCATTCACGCGTCCCTACAGTATGATTTGGCAATGTCCGACAATAGCATACTCTTTTTTTACAGGGGACAAGGGATAAAACTACGTTCGCCAATCATTTTTTATTCTGGTGCCAAGCCATGCGATGAGGAGTCCACACATAGTCCACACTATTCCAAGCACCAACGACCACGGATGTCGTCAAGCTAAATTTAAGTACAAAACCGACACCATTGGTAAACTCCCCAAGCTCCGACTTCGCTCATTCTGTCTTTCTCCTCATAGACATTATTGGCTTCATCTAAAGCCCCTCGACTGGCCATGAAGACGACGGAGAACCACAGACGTCGCCTCAAGTCGTCTACGTCGTACATGAACGCAGTGCTGCCGTCCAACGCCACTTACTTTCAATACGACGGGACCAACTCGGACCTCGCGAGGCAGTTGTATCTACGCGCGAAAGCTGGCGACTCCGCAAAGCCCTTCACGAACTTCCAGGTGCCCGACAAGATCCAGCAACGGCTCAACGACCTCAACATCGGCTGGGACGGTCTGTCGGGCAACGCTCAGCTCGCGCTGCTGTGGGATACGGGGTTTGGCATCACACTGGACAACAAGCCGGTGCAGATGTGGACGCTTGGAGGCCACTCCATGTCGGACCTTGCCATCCCATTGGCGCAATTTCAACACGTTGGTTGTACCGAGATGAACTGCACGAGCTACAGCAATCTGTACTGCAACGGCGAGCAAATGCTCAACGCCGCGCGGTGTGTCATGGACGACTTCACTGATCCCGTGGGAATCCACGGCGCGATGTGGATCACAGGCGGAAACCCAAAGTCGATCCCGGTTCCGCGGGTCCGGAAGCACGAGTGGGAAGAGGACTCGACCAAGATCCCGTACACCGTCCTCGCTGTTCACACAGTGGACAAGAGCGACGAGCCAGCGTACGGCGTGTGCCCTAGTAAGGACGAAAACGACGGATATGGCTCGCTCGTGTTGTCCTGCTACTCGTCCCTGAAGGTGTCGGACGACGTGCGTAGTGCCATGGAGGAAGTGCAGGGCACTCCGTGGGTGTCTCGATGGCTGGTGGAGGACTATTCAGGCACCTCGCCATCACCAACCGACAGCAAAAACGGGTTCAACATGCTGCTCCTCGTGCCCATTGTTGTCGGGACGGTTGTTGTTGTTGGCGTTGTCGGCCTCGTCGTATTCTTCAAGCGTCGACGCAGCAACAACGCTTCGAACAACTCACCTGACGAAGCCATGGGCACCCCCAACAGCTTGTATCACGGCAACAATATGGACAGCCCAGCAGACTACAACAACGCCCGTGGACGCCCCACGAACGAGACCGTTCAAAACACAGATACGTCTTCTAGCGCCAACACGTGGAACGGCCTAAAGCGCACGTCTACTTTGGACGAGAACCTGAGCTCCGGGTCGAACAGCACGCTCAAGACGCTACTGGGTAGCGAGTATTTAGTTGGGAAGCGCATTCCGTACGAGGTCATCCGCTTCGAGCGAGCGCTCTCGAAGGGAGCTTATGGAGAAGTGTGGGTCGGCGAGCTCCAAGGCCAACAAGTCGCGATCAAGCGCCTGTTTCAGAGCAAACAGAACCGAGCGGAAGACGTGGAGGAGTTTGCCAAGGAGATCGAGCTGAGCGCCAGTTTGGTGCACCCGAACATCGTCACTTTCGTGGGTGTAGCCTGGAACAGCCTCAACAACTTGGTCATGGTGCTCGAGTTCTTCCCCACGGGAGATCTCCAGGGATATCTGGCCAAGAACACCGACTTGCTCACGTGGGCCAAGGACAAGATCGACGTTGCGATTGGGATCGGTCGAGCACTGGAGTATCTCCACGCCCGCCAGCCGCCACTGATCCATCGGGACCTGAAGTCGAAGAACATTCTACTGACACGGAAGCTCGAGCCCAAACTCATCGACTTTGGCGTGAGTCGCGGGCGAGAAGAATATTCCATGACTGCCGGTGTGGGGACCCCGTACTGGACAGCCCCCGAGATCCTGGAGGGGAGACGATACACCGAGCAGGCAGACATCTACTCGTTTGGCGTAGTGCTATCGGAGCTCGATACCTGCAAGCTTCCGTATCATGACGCGTTGGCTCCGATCGGACAGAAGCCCAAGCCGTTCCAGATCTTGGCGGACGTCATGGCGGGGACACTTCGACCGAGTTTCTCGGAGACCTGCCCGCGTCGAATCCGTCGTATTGGTGTGGCGTGCTGTCAACAAGACCCAGCAAGACGCCCGACCGCTGCTCAAGTAGTGCTGATGCTGGAAGGGGGAGACGAAGAGCGTTAAGCTACTCGTCTTTGAAATGGGCTCTACATAGCATCAACTCTGCTACGAATTAGCCCGTTCGATTCGTTTGAACAGAGCGGATCGATAGGAGGAGGAACGTAGGCGATCTTCTTCAGCAGAAAACAGGATCGATACGTGCTAGAAGGCTTCATGTACCAGATCCACTTAGCATTCTTTAGGTTGAACAATTCCAGGACCATCAAGCACCAAGTGAATGATAGGCGTGATCAAGCCTGGAAGCGACTTTTTTTTTAAGAATAGTGATCAGCCACCGTACACAGATGAGTGGCGGTCAGTCGAGGAGCAGCGAGGCGATGTGAACGAACGAATGGAGTCCAACTGCAAACACTACATTGATTGCCGGAAAAGACTGCTGTTCTGATCTGCCAGAAATCCTCGTAGGAAGGCAATTACTGGAGCAGGCGGTCATGTATTCCTATGATTTAGTGTTAACGGAGCTTGACACTGGCACACTGCCGTGTTTTGGACGGACGAGAAGTGCACTCGAAGCGACAAAAGTCGCAGAACAACTTCTGAACTCATAGTTTATGTCCGAAACCTAAAAGATCAAACTACTCACTGACATGTAAAATAATTTGTGCTCGAGGGAAAGCTACTGATGATGCTAAGCCCTTCAAGCGTCCGAAGCGTGAACTAATGCACGCACCGACGTTGAACAACACATCGGCATCAGGAACAACAAGTTGCAGACACAAAAAGTTGCAGACACATCTTCATACAGAGAGTGCGAAATCTGTGCAGTACAAGGGCCAAAAGCGTTTCGAAAATGCTCAGCACGAAGGGCTCAAGTGGCAACTCAACTGGTAACATAACGAAAGTGTGGAAGAAGCTCTGGCCGCAAAAATGTAGGGGAGCTCAACCCAACGGCAACGAAGTTGAACCCTCATTTCTAGTTCTGCGGCTTTTCCCCCCAACGCATCGACCAGGTCGATGGAGGGGCGGCGTCTCGCGTCTTCTTCGGCGTCGTACGACAGCGCGGAGCTGCCTGCGAGCGGTTCTTCCTTCGACTTCGACGGGACCAACTCGGACATCGCGCGTCAACTGTACTATCGTGCCAAAGCTGGCGCCGCGGCCTCGCCGTTCGAGGGCTTCACCGTTCCGTCGAGTCTCCAGACTCGGCTCGATGAGCTGCAGCTCGACTGGGAGAAGCTACCGGGTATCGCCCAGCGCGCTCTGCTGTGGGATTCCGGCTACGGATTAACTCCGGACGACGCGCCTGTGAAGATCTGGACGCTGGGCGGGCACTCGATGGCGGACTTGGCCGTCCCAGTGGACGAGTTCCTGGGCGTGAATTGCACCGAGCACGTGTGTCCAGAGCCCAATGGCGGCGTAAGTTTGAGCAACCAACAGTGCACGGGGGCGGACATGCTCAAAGCGGCCAGGTGCGTCGTGGAGGACTTCGTTCAAACCGTCGAGATTCATCTGGCCATGTGGGTCACGGGCGGCAATCCGACGGTGGTGCCGACCCCGCGCATCTACAAACACGCCTGGAACGACAGCCTCGACCACAACTCGTACGTCGTGTTCGCCATCCACACGGTTAATCTGGACGCCGAGCCGGCGTGGAATGCTTGCGCTAGAGCGGACCAGAACGACGGCTACGGGTCGCTCGTGGTGCCGTGCCACAACACAGCCAACATCTCCAACTTCATCGACGACTCGAGGCAGGAAGTGCAGGGCAGCGCGTGGGTGTCACGGTGGCTTCGGGAGGATTACTCGGCGACCGCAGGCGTGGCCTCCAGTGGCACAACCAGCACCAAGTTGAACCTCATGCTTCTGGTACCGATCGTGGCTGGAGTGATGGTAGTTATCGTTTTGATCGCGCTCTGTGTGTTCATCAGACGCAAGCGAAAAGCGAAGGCCGAGCAAGTTGCACTAGAAGTGTCTCCGATGTGTCAAGGGGGTGGCTACTATCGGGACGCCCCGTTCGCTGCTGAAGACGACTCTACTAGGGGACGATCCACAGCTCAGACGATCGAAGACACGACGACGAGAGGCGGAGACAAGACCATCCGGTTCAAGTCGATCGGCGACAGAGAAGACCTCAGCGCCGGGTCGAATCTCACGTTGAAGATCCTCCTCCAGAGCGAGTTCTTGGTCGGCAAACGCATCCCCTACGACAGCATTTTCTTCAAGCGAGCGCTGTCCAAAGGCGCGAATGGGGAGGTGTGGCTCTGCGAGTTCTACGAGCAGCAGGTCGCCGTGAAGCGTCTACTGCAGAACACGACCCATCTAGCGGACGAGGTGGAAGAGTTCGCCAAGGAGATCGAGCTCAGCGCCAGCTTGGGTCACCCGAACATCGTGTCGTTCGTGGGCGTGGCGTGGAATACGCTCAACAATCTGCTCATGGTACTCGAATTCTTCCCCTTGGGGGACCTGCAGACGTATCTGGCCAAGAACGGCGACTTGATGTCGTGGGCCCGAGACAAAATCCACATCGCTGTCGGAGTCGCCCGGGCGCTGGAGTATCTTCACTCTCGGTCGCCTCCGCTCATCCACCGCGACCTCAAGTCGAAGAATATCATGCTGACGAGGCTGTTGGAGGCAAAACTCATCGACTTTGGCGTGAGTCGCGGACGCTTGGACAACACGATGACTGCGGGGGTAGGCACGCCCTACTGGACTGCACCCGAGATTCTCCAAGGCAATCGGTACACCGAGCAAGCCGACATCTACTCGTTCGGGGTCGTGCTGTCGGAGCTCGACACGACCAAACTCCCGTATCACGACGCGTTGACGTCGAACGGGAAGAAACCGAAGCCTGTGCAGATCCTGGCGGACGTCATGGCCGGGATGCTGCGACCGAGTTTCTCGGATGACTGTCCTCGACGCATCCGTCGTATCGGCGTGGCTTGCTGCCAGCAGGACCCAGCGAGACGTCCAAACGCAGCTCAAGTAGGGCGAATGCTGCAAGGAAATGACTAAACTGTAACCTCGGGGGGGGGGGGGGGTAGGTAGGATAGAGGAGTATCGTTGTCGATGGACTGTAACTTTTCAGTGGATCAATACATGGACACCCCAGGACGTTTGACTCGTTCATGGGCAGTATGCGCGCTACGGCTCAACAGTTCAGAAGAAATCCTCCCGTACATCAACTCAGGATTGATATCCAAACTCAGACCAAGAATAGAGAGCCTGGGTCCGCGAATGGCCACGAAACCTCTCAATCACTTTGGGATCCCGCCATGCTGCATCAAGTCAAAATGCAGACCCGTCAGCGGCGGCGTCTGGCGTCTTCCTCGCCCTTCCAGGACGCCAAGCTACCATCGAACGACAGCTACTTCGCCTTCGACGGGACCAACTCGGACCTGTCTCGGCAGCTCTACTTCCGAGCCAAAGCGGGGGACTCGGCGGCCCAGTTCAAGAACATCAGCGTCCCGTCCGCCGTCCAAGCGCGCCTCGATGAACTCAAGCTGGACTGGAGTAAGCTGCCGGGCATCGCCCAGCGCGCGCTCCTCTGGGACTCGGGCTTTGGCGTCACCAAGGACAGCACACCGGTGCAGATCTGGACGCTCAACGGCCACTCGATGGCGGATCTCGCCGTCCCGCTGTCGCAGTTCCAGGCCGCCGGGTGCGAGGAAATGGCCTGCGAGCAGCCGGGCAACACCACGAGCTACAGCAACTTGTGGTGCGGCGGGGCGCAGATGCTCAAGGTGGCGAGGTGCGTGGTCGAGGACTTCGAGGACAACGACGAGATCCACGCGGCCATGTGGGTCACTGGCGGTAACCCGGTCGAGGTGCCGACACTCAAGGTGCGCAAGCACCAGTGGAAGGACGAACGCGACGGCAACAGCTACGTCGTGTTCGCGGTGCACACGCTGGAGCTGGTGGACGAGCCGTCGTGGAATAGCTGCGCCTTGGCCAGTCAGAACGACGGCTATGGGTCCTTGGTGCTGCCCTGCTACACAACGGCGAACATCACGGAGGGGGTCAAGAATGACATGGAGCAGAGCAAAGGCAGTCTCTGGGTCTCTCGATGGCTCAGTGAGGACTACGGGACCACAGCCAAAGCGACGAGCAAAGGGTTCAACTTGGTGCTGCTGGTCCCGATCATCATCGGAGCGATTATCGTCGTACTCCTCGGTGGGCTACTGGTGCTCGTCCAGAGACGACGCCGACAGCAGAGTCGGGAGAACGAACTACCAGACGCAGTGGCCAGCCCCAGCAGCAACGTTAGAGCTCAAGGTCCTCGTTCGCTTCGAGATCCCTCTACACTTCACGTCGCCGGCGCAGGCTCGACGTTCGTCAGCAACTCGACAATGCAGTCGTCCGAGTATGGGAATGCGACCTTAAGGGCGCTGCTCTCCAGCGAGCGCCTGTCCGGGAAGCGCATTCCGTACGAGAGCATCGTCCTCAAGCGCATGATCTCCAAGGGGGCGTACGGCGAGGTGTGGCTCGGAGACATAGTAGGACAACAGGTGGCCGTCAAGAGGCTGCTACAGAACAAGACCCACCTAGCCGAAGAGGTGGAGGAGTTCGCCCAGGAGATCGAGATCAGCGCCAGCCTGATCCACCCGAACATCGTCGCCTTCGTCGGTGTCGCCTGGAACAGTCTCAACAACTTGGCCATGGTCATCGAGTATTTCCCCACTGGAGATCTGCAGACATATCTCCACAAGAACTTCGACCTGTTGTCGTGGCCCAAGGACAAAGTCCCCATTGCAGTCGGGATCGCACTCGCGCTGGAGTATCTGCACGCTAGAGCGCCGCCTCTCATCCACCGAGACCTCAAGTCCAAGAACGTCCTACTAACGAGAAAACTCGAGGCTAAACTCATCGACTTTGGTGTCAGTCGAGGGCGTCAAGAGAACTCCATGACGGCGGGGGTGGGTACGCCATATTGGTCCGCGCCCGAGATCCTGGAAGGCAGGAAGTACACGGAGCAGGCGGATATTTATTCGTTCGGAGTGGTCATGTCGGAGCTGGACACCGGCATGGTTCCCTACCAGGATACGCTGACTTCGGACGGCAAGAAGCTCAAGCCGATCCAGATCCTGGCCGAGGTTGTGGCTGGACGGCTGCGTCCAACTTTATCGGAAGATTGCCCCCGCCACATCCGCGAAATCTTCGAGGATTGCTGTCACCAAGACCCGGATCAGCGACCCACTGCAGCACGGGTGGTCAAACTGCTACAGAAGACCGATAATGAAGCAGAAAAGTGTAGCTAACCAAATACAATCCAAAAGTACTATTAATAAAATAATCCGAAAAGACAACTGGGTTTTCTGATTGCCTTTATTTTGGTTCTTACGCCACCTATCAGGCTGTATGCGCCGACAAAAGGAATTCGGTACTAATACGTATTATTTTCTAGACATTTATACATTCTTACCATTGTCACGTTGAATCCGAATTTTACGGCAGAGATCACTAATGCTACAATAAAAAAGTGATGAGTCTAAATAATATAGAACGATACACTAACAATTACAGTACACCGGATACACTGCACTGTAGTCCTTATTTTCACTTTCTTAAATCTCTATTATAAATGGATAAGATTCGTACTTGGGTAGTACTGGTACGGTCGTCGACTCTGATAGTTATGCCCGCTTAATTGCGTTTGTATACTTCAAGACTAATCGCGATTCCTGATGTATTCAGGTTCTATGGTAGTTTATGCATGTACATGTAAAAATTATTGCTGGATCTAAGTGCCTTTCCCTTATGTAGCCTACTTGAACTTCGAAGTAGTTGAATTAGTACTAGTCCAAGAAGAAGAAGTTGATTAATGACTTAATGGACATCTCGTTTTGGTAGTACCACGCGGTAAAACGACCAAGTTGTTGCGGTAATTGCTGACCAGGAATCCAAATCCGGCTGGGGGGGATCGTGTAGTAAAGTACTGCTGACGAGGCCTGCATGCGACGTTGAGATCAATCATAAAGCCTATCTCATCTATCCAAACTGCACTTGGAATCGCCAGCTACGATTCACTCTTGCTATTCGCTGAGTCCACTTCACAGCGGTCGATTTCACAGAGCCTTGCGGCTCGCATCCGCTCATTCCGCAATTTTCCTAGCGCCCAAGCAGGCCACTTGTCGAATCAAGAGCAGGCTCCGATGCGTCTCTCCTACGTCCTCCTGCTATCTGCCGCGGTAACCCTCCTGACGAGTGGTGAAGCGACTTCGACGTTGGCGGGGGTATCGACGATGGCGTCGGTGGATTCTGTTGGTCCGCTTAACGCAAACCCTGGCATCAAAGCGCGATCTCTGCGAGCATACAGCATTGATGATGAGAAAGCCGAAAAAGCCGAATTCGAAGGAGACGATTATGAAGAAGAGCGGAAGGGAACGAACATGTTCGCGGTGTGGAAGCTTGACGAGATGGCAGACGAATCCAAGCAGCTGATGTCGAGGTTCAAGAAGTGGAATGCTGCTGGCATCAACCCTTACAATTACCCCCAAAGTCTTGCTGTCCGACAAGTACAACGAGCTCCGTAAGCAGTACCGCACTTGGTTGTACACGATCCGCATACAGGCGTAAGCTAGAGACTGTTTGAGGAGACTACAGGTCCGGTGAAAACCTTTTGCATACAACTGTTGCTGAGCACTGCAGCTCGAGTGGTCAAACTGCTACAAAAGACCGACAGTCTAGCAGAAGAGTGTAGCTAGGAAATCCAATAAAATATAAGACTACCAAGCTAACCGCGAAGAAAGCTATATTTTATTTCATTACAGAGAAGAACACCAACTTGCCACCTTTGCCTTCACGCTCAACCAAAATTTGATGTGCAGTCGCTCGCCGCAGCCGATCACAGACGAAACACCATAATCCGACCTGTATAGTCCCTTAAGAAAATTGGTCGCAACGTGTCTGCCACGATCCCTGCCGGAATGACCTTTAGCTTGTCTTTGCCGTCGGCCAGAATGTCGTGGTACGGAATATGTGTCCAGCTCCGACAGCACCACGCCGAACGAGTAAACGTCGCCTACTCGTGTATCGCTTGCCTTCCAAGATGTCGGGGCGCCGTCCAGTACGGCGTGCCACCGCCCGCTGTCATCGTTTCGTTCCCGACTCACCCCCGAAATCGATCAGCTTGGAATCGAGCTCGTCTGTGAGTTGAGGGCGCTGCACGACTCCGCTGGCGATGTGAACTTTGTGTCGTGCCCACGAATCGTCCGATTTCACGCCAATAAACCCGAAAATTGCGGGTGAACAGGGCTAGCGATCATCGCCTCCGCAAATTGTGCATCTTTTCCGCTTTTCGGCTTTTGGATCGGTGAAGTTACCTGGCTGCCATTTTTTGCCGGCTGTACAGGCAGATCCAGACTTCTCCGTAGGATCCTTTCGAGGGGCTTTCTCAACACGCGTTGCCCTTTTAGATACTATATAGCAGTACTTACATAGCTGGAACTTCATAAGTACACATCTTCAGCTTTAGCTGCGCACTTTGCCGAGACTGTGAACCGAATGCTGTCCCGGCAAGAAGCCTCATTTCATTTGAGAGCTACGCTTTTGCGCGTTGTGATCTACCAAAAGTACGGAAGGTTGAAACAAGCAACCAAAGGTTACTGTAAAGTCCAATGCTACTCGTTGCAGTAGTCTATGATTCACAAGTCATACATCAATTCTTCGCCGTCACCCTCCAGCTCTCGCAGCAACTCTTGTGCCGTGGGGCGGCTTACTGGATTATGCGCTAAACACGCCAGCCCGACGCGTTGTATGCGCAGAGGGCACTCGGACGAGAAAGTCGGACGCAGTGTGCCTGCCACGACCCCTTTCAAGATCTGGAGGTGGTTCAACCTGCCCCCGCCTACGCTCTCATCCGCACTGTAAGGGGCATTACCCGTATCCAGCTCGGACAGCACCACCCCAAACGAATAAACGTCCGCCTGCTCAGTATACCGCTTACCTTCCAAAATCTCCGGCGCCGTCCAGTACGGCGTGCCGACATCAGCGGTCATTGTAATATCAACGAGTCCACGGCTCACTCCAAAGTCGATCAGCTTGGGTTCCAGCCTATCCGTCAGTAAAATGTTTGTCGACTTGAGGTCGCGATGGATGAGAGGGGGCGTGCGGTCGTGCAGGTAGTCCAGAGCTTGGGCGATTCCGATTGCGATGTCGATTTTGCACCTCGCCCACGACAACAGCTCGGCGTTTGCGTTGAGGAAGCTCCGCAGGGTTCCGCCGGGGACGTATTCAAGGAGCATGACCAAATTGCTGAGACTGCTCCAAGCCACGCCAATGAATTCGACGATATGAGGATGGACGAGACTGGCACTCAGCTCGATCTCTTCTGCGAAGGCGTGCACCTTCTCAGCCTTCTGGTCCTGCAGTCTCTTGGCCGCCACTTTGTGCTGGTTGTACTCGCAGATCCAGACTTCTCCCGACCCTCCCTTGGAAATGGCCTGTTGAAAGACGATGTTGTTGTAGGGAATGCGTTTCCCGTTTAGGTGCTGACTGCCCAGCAGGATCCTGAGAGTCTTGTTGGATCCTGCTGCTTCATAGTCCCCGGAGAGATGCCAGTGAGGGGGAGCGGGGGTAGTCCAATGTCTTGTTGTGGCGATGGACTGGGAGACTCCACAGTAAGACGGCGAGAACCCGTCGTCAACATCGCAGGCTTCAATGTTCATGGCCTCCGCCTTGGTGGTTGCTGCTCGGCGTCGCCACCAGATCAGCCCACTTCCGAGTGTTGAAAATGCCACGATAACGCCCAGAAGAATGGGGATCAGCAGCAGTTTATCCAGGCCAACTTCCATCGTGGTGGAAGGCGTGGGGGGCATGGCGAACTCCTCTTCCAGCCACGACGTGACCCACGCACTGCCCGTCGGCACTGTGGTATTTGCAGCCATGTACGCGTTCGAGAACTGGTCTCTTCGGTGGCATGGCACCGTCAACGACCCGTAGCCCGATGGACACACATTCCAAGTTGAGTCCTCCTTACTGGGCACCGTGTGGACCGAGTAGACGGAGAAGACGAAGCTGTCGCCGAACTCCTGAACGTACTCCGTCCAAGTGTGCTCTCTCAGTCGAATCTGAGGCGCCATGTCACGATCTCCCCCTGTCGACCACATTGTGCCCAGGAAGCTGCCGGCGCCTGGGTCCTTGAACACATCCACGACGCAGCGAGAGGCGTTGAGGATCTGGTAGCCTGTGCAGGTCTTCGTGAAGTAGGCCGTCTCGTTGCTGGGCTGCGAGCAGTTGAGGAACGTGCAGTCCACGTTGGCCACGTCGGCCTTGGGGATAGCGATCTCGGCCATGGAGTAATTGCCCATAGTCCAGATCTGCACGGGGTCGTGGCCGGGTGAGACAGCGAAGCCCGAGTCCCAGAGCACGGCGCGCTGGACCAGACCGGGCAGGTCCTTGAAGGCGATGTTGGATCGGTTGAGGCGTTGGGCCACCGCGGCGGGGACGGAGGTGAGAGAGAGTTTGGGCCCGCTGTCGCCCGCTTTGTGGCGGATGTAGAGCTGCTGGGCGATGTCCGAGTTGGTGCCGTCGAAGACAAAGGACGCGTTGGTGGGCAGTGCTAAGGAAGACGACGATGAAGTTGAATCGAGGCTTTTAACGGTGATCGTTTGAGCGTGCTCTAAGCACCAGCATGTCGGTAGGAGTAAGAACGCAGCGAGTCTCATTGCGGACGAGCTGGCGGTTCTTGGAGTAGAGAAGACAAGCGACGACCGCTGGAAGCCTTCGATTCATGGATTGGATTGGAACGCTGCGTTCGATGCATGGATTGAGCGCTGGATGTTGGCCACCTAGCGGCTTCGAGTCGGCGTTCGACAAGGGCTTCGACTCATGTGGATATCTGATGCCGCATCCTCGCAACTTTACGCTGCCCACCCGACTCAAGCTATCGGTTCCTTCGACTGACAAGGTGAGCACATGATGCACGGCGGCACTTACCAAGGGATAATGCATTCACCGCAGTCCGTCGAACTCGAAGCGACCGATACGTAACCTCTTAAGCACACCTACTAAATGGGTGGCCTCAAGTCTTCACTTGTTCCGTTGCAACAGTCCGAAATCACCTACGCAGTGAGTGTGTGGCGAAGCCTCTGGACCTGCGACCACCGTGGCCGTCGCTTGTGGCGGGCAGTCAGTCAGTGAAAGTGCATGTCGTCAATCGGCAAGAGGTTGCACTTGCACTCCTGAACGAACGCGTGGCATTGCGGCGCCTAGTCGAAGGCCGTAGCGTGACGTGCGAGGTGTTTATAAGGCTCGACCCCGCTTGTCCGGTTGAAATGGACACGGCTGTGCCCCGGTGTCCGCTCACGCAGCAGATGATCGCCAAACGCTCGAGTGACCGCCGCCTAAAAATTACGAAGGTGAGTTCTCCAAAGCCCCATGGATTTGAATCGGTTCTCACTGTGAGGCTTGCAGCGCGAAGCCAGCTAGTAACGCGGCAAGCTGGTTCCGACGAGCAGTCTGGGGGCGCTGTTCATGCCAAGTTGCTTATGCGCGAAAGATTGAGACATCACGCGGAAAAGTGTAGGTTGGCGTTCTACATGTACAAGTTGAGACTTGGCCGAACATGTTCAAGTTGTTTTACACTCTTACGCATTCTTGCTCAGTGAGTTTTTGGCGCAACGCGGACGCTGTCGAATTCGTCGATAGCCTTCCGCGTTTGCACCATTGGCCGCTCTGGACAGGCGTCGGGAGTGGATCATACAGTACATTACGGCAAGTATGTACATACTTTTCGATCCGTGAGCGAGTGTGTGTACACTGTATTGAAGCGGACCAGTCCTGATGGTTGGCGGGCAAATATTAAAAATCAACAAAAAGTCTGAATCGTCCACAAGGTGCGGGTTAGGTCGACCATATTAGAGAGCGGTAGTGAGCGGTTGCGAGGAGCGTTGCCAAAGCAAACCCGCGCGGGGTGCCCGCGAAGCAGGGCCGCGCGGTATTTGCGGAGGCGGGCCCAGCGACGAGCATTCCAGCGAACGGACCCGTTGCCGCAACTCGGAGTTAGTTTTCTTATTGCGGGGGTCTGGGGGTGCAACCCCCAGAATGCTTTTATTAGAGGCCTGTGGATTTTTCAGACGATTTTTAATTGGCACTCGATGGTAGGCATCGACACCTGAGCCATGCAAAGTCCCGATCCGAAAGATGTCTCCGTATCTCGAGCAGCGCACCTGCCCACGGCGCCGTCCTTCCATCACAGGCTGCATGAATACCGTCATGTCTTGTGTAGATCGAGTCGCACGGTGGTCCTCACGAATCGGTCTGCCAAATGCATCTTTCGTGTGGATCGATGGGTCGATCGATGTCGCTGCCCAAAGTTGCAGTTGAAAAGATTGAATCGCTCGAATTTCGAGTGCAAGGTGCTCCCGGCCAGACCCCGCGGCAACTCGCGACGGACGCATAGCGAGCTGCAGTGTCTCTGCTTTCGAGGTCAATCCACTCACGGTCTCTGGCCGCGTCGGGCAAATCGCTGGCCCCCAGTTGATTTCAACGAAGGCTTTGCTCTTCCCCTGGCCATCGAGGCTCGGAGGCAGCAGTGACAGCACGTTTACGAGCCGCAGTATGCGCCGGCGCCTTTCGACGCGCGCGTCGCAGCATCATGATGGACGGGTATGCGTTCTCGACCCGGGACTTCATCAGACTCGAGACGCGACGGACAGTTCCTGTTGCTTGCGGTCCCCGAGTCTGCGTGGGTTAACACAGGCATTCGACCAGTTCCAAATACTCGGCCGGTACTGTAACCGAGTTAGCTGGAGGAGGCAGGGGCTGAGTCACTGACGGCAAGCCGAAGCCCGACGCCACGCTGGACCAGTTTTGCTTTTGTTCCGACAGACGATAGCGCAGCATGGCGCGTCGACGCCGGCCCCGACTCGCGGCTGCAGTAGTCGCGGCCGCCAACTTGGCGGCCATGTTCGTCGCTTCTGCTGCGGCCGAAGCAGCGCTGAGCTTCACGTCCGAGGCGCAGGCCGGGACTGCGCTGCCGACGGCCAGCGACTCGTTCGTGTTCGACGGCTCCACGTCCGACATCGCGCGCCAACTGTACCTGCGGCACGCTGCAGGTGAGACCGTGGACCCCGTGCGCCCCAACACGGTCCCGGCGGCCGTCACGGCCAGACTCGCGCCGCTCAACGTGTCGTACGAGGACCTGCCGGGCATGCTGCAGCGCGCGCTACTCTGGGACTCGGGCTACGTCATGTCGCCCGACAACGACGCAGTGCAAATCTGGACGCTCGGGGGCCGCTCGATGGCCAACTTGGCCGTGTCCAAGGTCGAGTACTTCACGACCGGCTGCACGGCGCTCTGGTGCGGCCAGCCAGACAACACGACGTACAACGCCAACGAGTTCTGCTCCGGCACGCAGATGCTCACGGCCGCCAAGTGCCTCATGGACGACTTCGGCTCGGACGCGAGCTCGCACCTGGCCATGTGGTCGAACGGAGGGGACCCGGACATGGTCCCGCATATCCGCGCCGTACTGCACGGCTGGCGCGACCTCGACAACAACAACTCGTACCTGGTCAACGCGGTGCACACGATGTCGGCCAGCTCGGAGCCGGCGTACGGCACGTGCAACACGAACGGCTACGGCTCGCTCGTCATCCCGTGCTACCCGCTGAGCAACACGTCGGCCGATGTCGTCGCAGTGATGGCAGCGCCCGTCACAAGTCCGTGGCTCACAACGTGGATCAAGCAGTACCGGCCGGCTACTGACACGACGGTGCACAGCGACTCCGACAGCTCCGGCAGCGGCTTCAATCTGTGGCTGCTGATCCCGATCATCCTGTCAGTCTTGGCGGCAGCAGCGCTGATCTTCGTTGCGGTCTTCAGGAAGCGTCGGCGCCTGCGGTCGGTGTATTGGCAGCGCGATTCGCCAGCCGACAGCGATTGCTCTGGTCGCAAGTCCAAGCCCTCAGGACCGCTCACTGCACCTCGACAAGCTGCAATCAACCGGACAAGTCTTCGACGCACAGAGCAGGAAACTATCGGCGAGTTCAACCGCACTCTTCGTCTGCCAGGGGATGACGACAGCTCGTCTCCAGTGGAGGACTCGCCCGACTTCGACGAAGTGCTCCCTCGACCGCGCCGAAACACGGCTCCGGTCACGAGAACTACCGCACCACTGACGCGTGGTCCTGCTGCTGCTGTGGCTGCAGCACGTGGCAGTTTCCCTGCAGTCCAAAGCAACGCACCGATTCGGAGAGGGACTCTACCGGCGGCTCGGAGCTCCACCCCAGCGGCACCAAGTCAACAGCATGCCACTTGGGCTGTCACTCCAGCCATGCGAAGTCAGCGCAACCAACAAACATCGACTCGACCTGGATCCAAGCGTGCATCGGAAGGCCGAAGTTCGACCGCAGGGAGACGGAGTCAGTCGGCTCGGAATATTACGACGCAAGCCGCACGGATTCGTTCGGTGTCCCAAGACCATTTGCCATCGCTGCGCGAGTCTTCATCCATGACGCCAATCCGAGAGTCGATGCCGTCGATCAGAGACTCGATTCAAGCGGACCGGGAGTCGATCCCGGCAATGCGCGAGACGTTCTGTCGCTACTCGGCGGCGGACAACGTGCAGTACACGCTGACGACGGACTCCAACTTGGTCGGGAAGCGGATCGCGTGGGAACGGATTGAACTCGGGCGTCTGCTCTCCAGAGGCGCGTTCGGCGAGGTGTGGGCGTGTCGATACGCCGGCAAGAAGGTGGCCGTCAAGCGCCTGCTGCAGTCGAAGAAGCCGACGTTCCACGAGACGGAGAAGTTCACGAACGAGATCCAGCTCACTGCGAGTCTGAACCACCCGAACGTCGTGCGCTTCATCGGCGTGGCCTGGAGCAGTCTGGAGAACTTGGCCCTGGTGGAGGAGTACCTCCCTCTGGGCGACCTGCAGCAGTATCTGCATCGCAATGGAGACTTGATGACCTGGGCGTGCGACAAGATCCACATGGCCGTCGGCATCGCGAAGGCCATCCAGTACTTGCACAGTCGCGACGTGATCCACCGAGATCTCAAGGCCCGCAACGTGCTTCTGACCAAGCGCCTGCAGCCCAAGCTCATCGACTTTGGCGCTAGTCGCCTGATCGCCCCGTTCGACATGTCGGCGGGTGTCGGCACGCCGTTTTGGACTGCGCCCGAGGTGCTCGAGAGCACTGAGTACACGGAGAAGGCAGATATTTATTCGTTCGGAGTGCTGCTGACGGAGCTGGATACTTGCGAGGCCCCCTTCCACAGCGCAGTGGGGGCGAATGGGGAGAAGATGAAGCCATTCCTCATCCTCAAGCAAGTGGTGGACGGTCTGTTGAGACCGAGTCTCACGGACGGGTGTCCCCAGCGGATCCGCAAGGCAGCCGACGCGTGTTTCCAGCACGACCCGAAGCTGCGACCGTCCGCTTCGGAGCTCGTCAAGCTGCTGGAGGGCTGAAAGTGCAAAAACAAACTAATACTAGGCAAGGATAGGTAAGTAGAACAGATAACACTATTGACAATGATGAAATACAAGTTAACTTACAGCGCTCTTACTGTCCCTGTCCCTGTAGCATCTCCACAAGTTGAGCCGCGGTAGGTCGCCGCGCGGGGTCGTGCTGGCAGCACATGATACCAATGCGACGGATTCGAGGAGGACAGTCCTCCGAGAAGCTGGGACGCAGAACGCCAGACATGACCTCTTGCAGGATGCGGAACGGCTTGGCCTTCTTCCCGTTCGTGTCCGTGCAGTCGTGGAACGGGATCTTGCACGTGTCCAGCTCGGACAGCACCACTCCAAACGAGTAGATGTCGGCCTGCTCCGTGTACCGCTTGCCCTCGAGGATCTCCGGCGCCGTCCAGTAGGGCGTGCCCACTCCTGCAGTCATCGTGTTGTCCAGACGTCCGCGACTCACGCCGAAGTCGATCACCTTGGCCTCCAACTGCTTCGTGAGCAGAATGTTCTTGGACTTGAGGTCGCGGTGAATGATCGGGGGCGAGTACGCGTGCAGGTACTCGAGTGCTCGAGCAACGCCAACGGCCATGTGGATTTTGTCCTTGGCCCACGATAGAAGGTCGGCGTTTCTCCTCAAGTAGCTTTGAAGGTCTCCTTGGGGGAAGTACTCAATGAACATGGCCAGATTATTGAGGCTGCTCCATGCCATGCCGATGAACGCGCCGATGTTGGGGTGCTGCAAGTGCGCGTTCAGCTCGATCTCCAGCGCGAACTCGTGCACGTCTTCGGCCTTGTGTTCCTTGGTCTGCAGCAGCCTCTTGGCCGCCACCTTCTGACCCGCGTACTCGCAGACCCAGACCTCTCCCGACGCGCCCTTGGACAGCGGCTTCTCGAAGATCAAACTCTCCAGCGGGATCCGCTTGCCGACCAGGAACTCACTCTTCAGTAGGATTTTCAACGTCGTGTTGGAGCCCGCCGATGCGAACTCACTGTCGTAGCCGGCCGGGAACTGGATGGTCTGGTCCACCCCCATGATCGTGGAGACCGTCATGTCCTCACTAGCCGCGAAAGTGGGCCTGGCCAGCGTCTCGCGCTGATCCGAGTACTTGTCAGCGGACGCGTAGTACGGCGTTTGGCCCGTGGCCGTGCTGCTGTCCTCGTACTGCTGCTTCTGAGCTTGTCGCTTCTTCTTGCGTCGGCAGTAGAAGGCCAGCGCAATGAGCGCGAGCACCCCCAAAGCCCCGAGGATAATGGGCACCAGCAGGATCATGTTGAAGCCGCCCGAGTCCTCGGCCTTGCCTGTGGCCATGTAGTCGGCCACCAGCCAGTCCTCCACCCACTGACTGCCCTCCACCTCCTTCTTGTCAGCCTCGTTGGCCGCCGTCAGGTTGGCCGTCGTTCGGCACGGGAACACCAGCGAGCCGAAGCCGTCGTTCTGCAGACTGTTGGCGCAGGCGTTCCAGCCCGGCTCCTGGTCGATGCCCACGGTGTGCAGCGCCATGACGACGTAGTGGGTGTCACCGTTCTCCCACCACTCGTGCTTGGCCACGCGCAGACTCGGGGCGGCCGACGGGTTGCCGCCCGTGCCCCACATGGCCGCGTTGTAGTCCTTGCCGTCAGTGAACTCCTCGACAATGCACTTGGCCGCGTTGTTCATCTGTGCGCCGTTGCACAGGTAGCTCTCGTGGGCCGTCGAGTTGTCCGGCTGCGAGCAGTTCTTGAGCTCGCAGCCCGCGGCCGTGAACTCGTCCACGGAGAGAGCCAAGGTGGACATGTTGTTGTCCCCGAGCGTCCACATCTTGACGGGGTCGTTGTGAATGTTGATGGCGAATCCCGAGTCCCAGAGCAGCGCGAGCTGCGCCAGGCCCGGCAGCTTGCTCCAGTCGAGCTTCATGTCGTCCAGGCGGCTCTGCACGGCGTCGGGCACAGCGGAGATGGTCACTTGGCTCACGGAGGTGTCGTCCTCCTTGGCCCGGTAGTAGAGCTGCCGGGCCAGATCGGAGCTCGTGCCGTCCAGATCGATGGACGACGACATGTCGGCGGTGGTGTTCGCGACGGCCAGCGGGTTGAGGAATGCCCCAGCAGCCGTCGGAAAGCCAGTGGTCAAGCCGGCGGAGACCGTCGAGAGAGCCTTGGATTTGAACTGAAAATACTTGGAAATGAACTTAGCCACTGAACAATGAAACCAGCTCTTCGAAATAGAACTGAGCGCCTTACAATTGAATCATTAGACGCTTCGAGTGAACTGTGAGGTTGGGATTCCTAGCCCGTCCGCATGGTGCTTAGTGCCATGCTCACAGCCGTGAATACAGCGATTCAAATATCAATGTCGAGCCTCGTTAGCAGAGCATATATTTGAAAAACGAAGTTGTTCAAGTTTTAGACATTTGCAGAGTATATCTCGTCACCGCCTGCATGCAGTCGTCGTAGTATTCAAAACGCGAGGGTACCGTTCTTCGTTGAGTCTATAAATAAAGGTGCACTAAAGATATATTTGTATTCATGAGCATCATTTTGGCCCCACTTTCTCCCATTCCTGCATCTCAGTGCCACGTTCTACGTCGCCCAATGCCATTCGAACTCGAATGGCAATCGACTCTCCAAATCCAAGGGACACCGGCGGCGGACCATGCAATCGATGCACTGCGCACTCTCAAGGTGTACACGAATCAACTACGACGGTGTACATCATGCTTGGACAACTACGACGACCATAAAATGCGATACCGAATGTGGTTTTGCCAGTCTTCCACCTGCTTTGAAAGTACGCAGGAATGCTCGCACTGGCTGAAGGTGATCTCTTGCTTCCGATTGGACACCCACTACTTTTTCGAGCAAGGACAGCACGGCAGTATGCTTAGTCCCCCCCCCCCCCGACAGCGGCCGCTTACGCGAGCAATGAAGGCAGAAGTAAGAACCATGATCGGCTCCTCGATGCAACCTGCACGAACTCGCAACCGATTAATAGATCTGTTCAACTTGACAGCGGCAACGGTACCTGAGCTGAAGACAATTCAAAACTTCGTGTACAACTACAAGAACAGCGCTCTTTTCCACAACGATGTTGTAGCTGACGTAGTTGGTCTTGCTCGGGACTCCCGGTACACTGACGATATGGATGATTCAGTAGCTTTCTCGGGGTGGGTTGTCAACGTCACCACTTGCTTCTGCCCGTGTAGCGCTTACTTCAAGTATGAACATTGTGTGCATCTGCTTGCGGCTCTAAAGACACGAAGTCGCAGCATTCCGGGTTGGAAAGATACTAGGAAGTTTGCAAATGGAGGCGACAAAACTTCTACTCAAGTCTACTGTCGGGTCCAATGGTCCGACTGGGGGCGATCGAGGTGGACGAGGACGCGGTGCTCGCGGAGGTCGTAGTAGTCAGCGAGGACGTAGTGGCCGTGGAGGCCGCGGGGAAGCTGCCGTAACTCAGGACTACGGTGGCCGACCGGCGATAGTTGGCCATGCACTTTCATTTGACTAGATTTCCATTGAGGTTGTAGGGTATTCATTCGTTTTCGATAGCCTTTCATCATTTTCTACAATGTACACTGGTCATCTCGAGAGTCTGAATGAAGCCTTAAGTTTGTATGTTGACGCTATGAGCGTTTCTAGCACTACAGAGGGTGGCGGCTTAGAGAGACACCTGATATATTCACCTTAGACGGGGTTTGATTTCCTGCAGGACGAGCGCAATGGGAGATGTGCAAGGTATTGAATTAGTATTAATTCATAATGTGCTCAACACTCATGAGTCTACCACTTAGTAGTCCAGTGTGACGCCAGCAGTTACGCAGCACGCGCGCTGGTATACCGTTCCACGCCTTGCTTATCCATTCAATAGCGTCGATGGGCTCCATTTTCTGCGCGTCGTCTTCACCGAGGAGTACTGGTACAACGGTACGCGCTGTTCGCAGCTTGAGAACGCGCTTCTTCAGCCAGGCAATGACGCCCTGATCCATCGGTTGAAGCATAGCGGTCGTGTTCTTGGGCAGCCTAGCGACCGTGATGTTGAACAGCTCGTCTTCTGGCTCCTTGTGGGACGGGGCGTTGTCGTACAGGAGTAAGATCTTCCTATTCTGCGCTTTCATCTTATCGTTCAGCTCCATTAGCCAGTCCTGGAAGACGCTGGAATTCATCCATCCCTTCTTGGTGCCCTTGTACTTGACACACTCCGGTTTCTGTGGTAACCAACGAGGCTTCTTGGCCTTGCCCAGCACGAACAGCGGTAGCTTCTCCGTCCCCGTGACGTTCGACCCCACCAGAATGGTGACGCGGGGCTTGTTCTGCTTTAATGCAGGGGCGGCACGTAGACAGACAGAGACTCGAGAGATCGCCTTGATGAAGTAGGCGGCTTCGTCGACGTTAAATACGTCGCACGGGTCGAACTTAGCCACTTGGGCTTGGAGCGGCTTCAGCGACTCCCTCGCTGCAGCGACGTCGACCGAGTCGACCTCTCCATGGGCACGACGGACGCGGTAGCCATGTCGACCGAGAAAGTGCTTGCACCAACCGTTTGTCGTGAACTTGGGTAGCTTCTCCGCCGGAATCCGTAGATCCTCCGCAGCCAACTTGGCTAAGTAGACGACAGTGTCATAGTTAAGCATCGATCTCCCCTCAAATAGTGCAATTAATTCAATCATGTGACGCTCCAGAAGCACCATGTGCGGGGGAGGCATCCGTTTAAGATGCCGGTAGTCGACAGGGATGCTCTCGAGCTTCCGCTTCTGCCCCACGATGCGATGAACAGTGCTCTTCCCTGGCTCGGCTGGCAGCGAGAACTCCTCTTGGCACCAGGCGGCCATCTGCCTGTTGGTCTTCCCTGGGAACGCGTGGTGGTGCTCAATGAGCTGAAGTTTCTGGGCTGCGGTTAGTGCGACTTGCACCATGGCGGGACTCTTTCAAAATGATGGTGTCGTGAATCCATCCAAACAGGAACCCAAACTTGTTTCGCGCCTAAATTCAAACGGAGGCTACACAGTGACTTTGTATGGGCGTGCTACCCAAATTTGTGATTTCTGGTAGCCCAACGGAAGCAGCGACAGGACGAAGTAAGTGTACCTTGTGTCAGTAGGTTACCTCTTTTTTCGTATAACTTATTTGTATGCGGGATCACAGGCAATAAGTTATATGCCGTCCCTCTAAGCCGCCACCCTCTGTACTCGTAGTCCATGCACAATCCGGGGTACTCCTATGACGCTTATATAATATGAATTTGAGCGTGATTATATTATTGTGGAAACCGATTAGAATGTCTTATTGGATTGTTAATCCCCCGATTTAGTAGCTTAATAAAACCGACAACTCCCGATTTGATAAATCCGACCTCCTAATTAGACTGGGGTACCTCGATTTATACTCAAGATTACTACCTAGGACGAGTTACAGAGTCAGACGGAGTTACATTTGCTAATCGGCCGATTAAGCCAGAGCCCGCCGATTTGCTTGCTATTCAGAAGGAATGTCCGATGTGCAACCGGCATTCGCTCCTTGTAGGCTAAATCTGCCGCCAAACAACAATCGTTGCAGTCGCTCTTTACAACACTAACATCAGAACTAAGCAGCAAAAGCCGCACTCTATAATACATGTAACTGAGATGTGCAAGCGACGCGTTTAAGCGCGGTGTTGTCGCTGCATTTGGCGAGTCTCGGGCCGAGGGTACATGCATGTTGATCGAAATTGCTAGACTGCACATAATTACGAGACCGATGAGTAATTTATACTCCGATTATAATTGAGACATCCCCGATTTATTAGTCTTCAAATCCGCTATGAGCGATGTTTAACCGGCTAATTCAGCAGGACAAACTAATCGGTTTTCACAATAGTCGTTGTTATGCGTATCTCATCGATATGGCCACATTGCCTTTGGTAGACCTGCCTTACTTCGACATATCATCGTCTTGGCAGCAACAGAGCTACTGCATTGTCGATATTGATGTCAGGGTACCTAACAGTAGCGTTGAACCAAATTCAGGATGCAAATTCAATTCGGCAATGTGACGGCGATCTTGCAGTATATTGTTTGACAGAGTAACAGCTAAAGAGTACACACATAATCATAGCAAAAAAGATCTGCCGTAGCATCAAAACCCACGTCGGGGTACCGTTTGGAATGATAAAAGTAACTTATACATCGTAATAGATCATGCATAAGCATCGAACCCGTGTAGAAAAGTGGATTTATTTAACTGACTAGCACTAGATGGTATTTGCTTGCGTGTATACACTCACACGAGTCATAACGTGCGTGTATATACTAACACGAGGCATAGAAGTCTTTTGAGGTGGGTAGGTACGTCATCTTAGAGGAAGCTGTTTCTTGTTAAGGTTGTAGGTAGCATTAAGTGATATCTTCCAAACAATAAAGAAGCTGATGGAAACCGTATTGTAAATAAGCAGTGCATTCATAAGTATCTCTCCTCCATCAATTACTCTCCTAGATCAACTTTCCTTAGCTGACGCCTTCTTGAAGTTTCTAGCATGCGCAATACTTGCTTTGCGCTTCTTGCCCTTACGTCGGCTACAGGCTCCAGCTCTGCTCCTCTATGCGAACACGGGATTTTCCGCCATCACTTGCGCAGTAAATGCTTCAATTTCCTCTTGTATCCGCTCATGCTGCAGCACCCGACCCTCCATGTGGCCAAAAGCTCCCAGCACGCGAACCCAAGCCGTGTGTGAGCCTTTTCGATTTCCGGTATTAGCCTGGGTTGCGTAGGTATACGCGTGCAGTTTATCCCTTCTCAAGATAAACACGTAGCCATCAATTAGTCCCAGCGCTGAGGCGGTGGCGTTCCTTTTGTGTATCCCAGTAGTACCGAGTGGTAAATGAGAGGAGAAATGTAAACCACGTCACCAGGTCTCTGGACGACCACGACAGTATCTTCGTGCACCAGCATGCGATCAAAATCCTTGGCATCAGAACCGAACGAAAATTCTTTGGCAGCGTTGAATGTCCGAAACGCAACCCAGATCTTGAAAGTCCGCTGCAGACCCGGAGGAATATATGATAAAACACGTCCATGGTCAAGATATCCTGGGCTCTGTCGATTTCCGGTTTGCAACCAACACTCCCGTCTGAAACGATATACTTTCGTGATGTCAAGATGGAATGCGTCCTTGTATACGCTCAAATCCCAGTTGCATTGATCTGGATATGCAGGCTCCTGACGCAATTGACTTGCGTTAACTCTCGTGCGTACAAGCGCCGGAACGTCGCTCGTCCGTAAAGCCTCATACAGATGAGCTGGTGTCGAAGGCACATCGTTGCCATTCTGGTCCCGAACCAAGGCATTGTGTGCCTTTCGATACACCAGCAGAGGATGCTCCGTATTGACAGCTTCGTGGAAGCTGAAACCGCCAACGATGTAAAGAGCTGTACATTGCTCCAATTTGTCAGCGATAGCTTCACGTCCAAACTCTAGACACCCGAGATCTCCATAACCAGCGTTTGCAACTTCTTGATATTCATTATTGCTACATCACAAGCATCACTCATTAAAATGTTAGCTCACTTCGACGATACAAGCGTGAAAGAGCGATAACTTACTTTAAGGTACTCGAGCTATGTGTGGCGAGCCCCCTGAGAGGCTTTTAACGTGGAGTCTGAAGCTCGCGTGCTGTATCAACTGCACTACTTGTATCACGAACTGCTCTGGGCGTCCTCGCCCGCTCAACCGAGGACGGCCGTGTGGGCTTGGTCAGGATAGACGGTTGGAGACTACGGCGCCTCTTCCGCACGCTATCGCGTCTCGAAGGATGCGCTGTCTGCACCGTGATATAGGTCCCGGGGTAAGTGTCCGAGCGTTCGATTTGCTGGGAGTCTCCGGCCGCACGTATTCTGCGGAGCTAACGACGGAGGTGTGGCACGCCGCCTTCGCCGGGCTCTCAGGAACTTGTTCGCAATTTCAAATTCTATTTTTGTGAGGAATATGCTCTGAACCAACCCAATTCCAGATGGGTTCACCAAATGGGACAGAGAGCCAATCCGCAGCCTATCCCTTCGTTTGCTCAATAAGGTTGTCAGTTCATTTCTAAGAAAACGTTGTTCACGATTAAGGTTTTCTCGAGACCGTCGCATGCAGGTGGCATGTTTGGGTTCAGGCGCCACCGAACCCATGTGGGTGTGCGATATATATGACAGCTGGCCCGGGCTACGCGCGCGTGTCGAGCGACTTCTGACAAATGCATGGCAAGCTTCCGTCTTGTGCTCTCTCAGATGAGCCGCTCGCTCGGTGGCCGTCACGGCCGCCATCGAGTCCATCGCATGGACCATAGCCTCGATACTACAGGAAGGCGGCGGCGGCCATGCCGGCAGCGTGGCTCTCGGCCGAGGGCGAAAAAATCCATGCGTTCGACCTCGACGCGGTCAAAGTTGAAGGTGTCTTCACACGAGAACGGAGACCCACATATACGTACAGTTTTCGATCACCAAGAGGTCTGGTCTGGTCGAGCTGCGAATAGGTTCACAGGGATTCTCACGATTCTCACAATGCAGCGGCCAAGGCGATGGGTGCCCGGGCGGTCCCACGTAGTACATGTATGGCTCCGCCTTGATTACTACTTGTGGCCTGACAGTTCCGCGCTTTGGCGCGCGCTGATGACAACTCGGCGGGCGTTGGTCTCGATGCTGAGGTGGGTCGTGGCCAATGCTGTCCAGCTAGCACGGACGAAGGCTACGTCCTACTCGAAGCAAGGATCCGATCTGCCAGTCGAGAAAAGGATCCGCCATGGCCACGGCTGCATTGCGTCGAGTGCTGCTAGACTCCACAGCATGGCTGCCGCGGGACAATGGCCAGCCCAAGTTTGATAAGACCCTGGTGATCCCGCTGGCAATTGGCGGCTTGATCGTCGTCGTCGTGTTCTGGATCGGCCTCTGCTACCGTCGGCAGTTGCTGCGCCGTCGACAACGAGAGCTGATGGTCGAGTCTCCGGCCAGCTTCAGCGTGCCAGTGTACGAGGCGTACGCGCAGCACTCGCCGAGCTCCGAGCGCTGCCACACGCTGTCATTAGGTGCCAGGCCGCTCGGACTCGACGAGACGTACAGAGTCCCGCCGAAGAGCGACGAGGTGGAGAGCGCTGGCATCTTGCCTCGACTACTCGAGAGTCCGGAGCTGACGGACAGGCGGATCCCGTTCCAGCGTCTCAAGTTCAAGGCGACGCTCTCGAGTGGCGCGCACGGGGAAGTGTGGCTCGGACTGTACAGGGGCCACCAAGTCGCAGTGAAGCAGCTTCTGAGGACCAACGAGCACTCGCGCAAGGACGTGCAGGACTTTGCAGACGAGATCCTGCTCACTGCTACCTTGAGTCACCCAAACATCGTCGCGTTCGTTGGCGTGGCGGGCAGCAACGTCGACACCCTGGCCTTGGTGTTGGAGTTCTGCCCCATGGGAGACTTGCGGCGGTTCCTTCGAGAGAGCGGCCGACCAGAGCTGGGGAAATCTCGATTGTATTATTGATTGAGGACAACAATCAATACTACGGTATTTATTGTAACTCACAATCTCAAAGCTTGCGAGTCTTCAATATATTGTACGCTGCTACTCGTCATCACTGTCAACTACATATTCGGCTTCGTTATAGCGCTCGATCGCCGTCGACACCGAGCCCAGGGTAACCAAGTCCCAGTTCAACTTCAAAAACATCACCGTCTCCAGCGTGGACGCGCTCATGCTCTTGCGCAGATATCCAACCGAGCTCTTGACCATGGAGAAGAAGCGCTCTGCCACCACTGAAGTAGCAGGAATCCACCCCGTTTCAACGTACTTCGACGCCTTGGTAGTTCGCTGGCGGGCCTTCTTGGACAGCGCATTGTCGAGCGCTTGGGCAGCGCGCTTGCGCTTCGAGCGAGCTACCGGAGGCGCGTCGTTGGGTTGGTGAGCTGTCGAGTGTTGCGAACGCAACAAGCGCGAGACAGCCTTTCGCTCGGCCGCGAGCAGCGACTTCTCCGAGCCGCTTTGCACTTTTACAACTCCAGCTTCAAAGTCGGGAGATTCAATAATTTGCCAGATAGCCATCCAACCCCCCATGCCCTTCCATAACAATGTCGAACATATCTCGAACCGTTGTCATGGTCACGTCCTGGCGTTGAAGGCGAGTCGTGATCACGTCGAAAGCGGTCATTTCGTCTAGTAGCTCAGAAATTCTCCTCTGCTCTCCTGCCGAAGGTATCAGATCCACCATCGGGATCCGGCGCAACCCGGTGCTGCTGTCGCTGCTGGACATCTCGTCAGCCTCGTCAGCCTCGCCGTCTTCCTCTTCTTCCCGTTCAATGTCACAGTCGTCCACAAACAAGTGGAGAAAGCGCTGCAGGTCCTCGAAGCGTTTCAGCATTCGGTAGCAGCCACTCCAGCGCAGCTCGTGAAGCGGGAGGGGCTTGTATTTGCACCCATTCAGTTTCAACTTGGCTACACGCTTCACTGTCTTCAGTCTTTTCATCAGCGAGCTCACCTTCTTGATAAGAGCCATGTGTGGCTCGATCCATTGACGAACCGCGAGGTTGAAGCGGTGGGCAGCACAGCCAATCATTGGCGCCTTGATGCGACGTGCAATGGCCTTATTCGTCTCCATATTATCCGCCACAATAGCAATCAGGTTGGCTACATCCAAGCCGTAGTGATCTAGGACCAGGTCTAGGAAGGCGATGTGCTCCGACGCGGTCTGGGAGGCCTCGTCCTGGAAAGGCGAAAACGCGAGAAACCGAATGCCCTTCCTCGTGGCGGCAAAAATGGCGATCGCATGTTCCGCGGCGTCAGTAAAGCCATCGAAGACAAGCACAACCTTCTCCCCTGCGAGCTCTTCACAGACCTTAACGTCAACGACACCAACAAGCGACACCATCCGCTTCAACAGCGTCCTCTTATCCATTGGCTTGAAGCGGACGGCGTCGCGAATCACTGGGTCGTCCACGTGCGCGAAGGGGAAGTTCTTCAGAGCCACGAGCTTGATCCAGCCGTACGAGTTGGCGGCATCCTTGTGAGCAAACATGCTGGCCGTGGGGGCGCAAGCGTTCTTGATGCACGTTGCTGCGGCTTCCTTGTAGCCGTGGTGGTGGCATTGAAGATGCGATATCAGGTTCTTGTAGCCCGCGTGCTTCAGCTGCGCTACAACGGCACCGCAGACGCAGCACGTGCGGTTGTTGGTGGTGGGATCCTTGAACAGGACGCTGACGATGTCGGCGTTCTTCATGTCGGTGGAGTTCTGATGGAGGACCAGGGAGTGAATAGGCTAATGATGCAGGGCTAGAAGAGGGCTTAAGCTTGCAGCGCGCGGGAATGCTTCAGCTTTTGGCGCGCATTGCACCATACCGCTGTACCAACGACTGGTTTTCTTTCTTTGGCTCGATTGTGACAATCTTATTGGCGGAATCAATTGGTTTCGGCGCTGATTGGCTCCGAGTTCTACCGGGGACAATCTTTGCAATCACGGAAGGAGATTGCAATCAATATGGACAGGAAGATTGTAAGCGTCAATATCCCTCAATCTTACAATCGCAATACAATTTTGCCCAGCTCTGGCGGCCGACTGCTGTCCTGGAATCGCGACAAGATCCGCATGGCACTCGGAGTAGCCAAAACGCTGCGCTATCTCCACCGCCGATCATCCACCGAGACCTCAAGTCCATGAACGTTCTGCTGACCGAGACGCTGGAGACCAAAGTAGGCGACTTTGGCGTCAGTCGCGCCTGCAACGGAGGTTGCCCCATGACGGCCGGGGTGGGGACGCCCTACTGGATCGCGCCCGAAGTTTTACGGGGCAAACGGTACTCGGAGCAGGCCGACATCTACTCGTTCGGCGTGGTGTTATCGGAGCTGGACACGTGCCGGACGCCGTTCGCCGACGTCGTCACGGCGGAGGGCAAAAAGCCCATACCGGTCCAGATCCTGGGCTGGGTGCTGGACGGCAAGCTCAGTCCGGCCTTCTCGCAGGACTGTCCTCGGTGGATCCGCTCGGTGGGCCACCAGTGTCTGCAGCACGACCCGGACCTGCGCCCCACGGCAGCCGAGCTCACGCAGATGCTGTCGGTGGATGCACGCCAGCGAATTTATACTATAGATGATATACTATATGTATGAACCAGAATCTGGGTAATGTGGATAAATGGAGAACGAAGAACTTGTATCCTTGAATTTTGTTTTTCAGTGGCCGTGCCCTTTGATCGAATCGATAGACTAAGATCCAACTAGACCTGAGCAGTCAGCATGGTCTATTTTGTCTGGTCTCTAGCGGCCCACAGCAAGCTGCGAGGTCTGGCGGAGACTCCTTCGTCGCTGTCTAACGACTCGTTCGTGTTCGATGGCACGAACTCCGACATCGCCCAGCAGCTCTACATCCGCCACCGAGCTGGAGACTCGACTGACCGAGTGAACCTTACGTCCGTGCCGGCCGCGGTGATCGACCGTCTCGACCCGCTCAATATCGACTTTGGCGAACTCCCCGGCCTGGTCCAGCGTGCGGTTCTGTGGGACTCTGGCTTCGCCATCTCGCCTGGGAACGACCCCGTGCAGATTTGGACGCTGTACAAGCACTCGATGGCAGACCTCGCGCTGCCCGTCTCCGATGTGCTCACGGTGGACTGCACCATGACCAATTGCTCCCAGCCAAACAACATAACAGCCTATTCGTCTCAACACTGTTCAAGGTCGCAGATTCTCAACATGGTGCGGTGTGTGGCGGATACGTTTGCAGATGAGGGCGCCAGCGTTTACTTTGCTGCATTCTGGTCTAGCGGAGGGGATCCCAATAGGATCCCGGAGCTACAACTGAGAGAGCACTTGTGGACAGATATCACCGCCCAAAATGTGACCGTACTAAGCAGCGTCTACGCTGTCCATACAATTCCAAGTGCCGACGAGGCAGCTTGGGGTCAATGCCCCCCGAGTGGATATGCATCGTTCACCATACCTTGCCAGCGAAGAGATGCTTATCGCGGTGACATCGCGGGTCTGCTCGTCCCAAAAGGGAGTGTCTGGGTGACGAGGTGGCTCGATCAAGAATTTGCCCACGGTTTCCCTTTGAGTTTGGTCATCGTGGGCGTGGCTTTGGTGATTGCTGCTATCGGCCTCGGAGCTTTTTGTTGGCACCGTAGAATACGGCGGGTCAAGCAACAATCTTCGACTACATCAGGTGAAGCGAGGCTACGGCGCCCAGCAGAATCTGTCTACGAAGCTGCAGGCACGAACGAGACGCTTCACCTGCTTCTGAACAGCGAATCTCTCCAAGGAAAGCAAATTCCGTACGAGAGCTTGGTTTTTGACAAAAGTATCTCGAAAGGCGCCTACGGAGAAGTCTGGCTCTGCGACTACAACCGGGAAAAGGTGGCTGTCAAAAGGCTGCTGCAGTCCAAGCAGCAGAAAGCTGACAAGGTGCACGCTTTTGCGGAGGAGATCGAGCTAAGCGCCAGTCTGGCTCACCCAAACATCGTCGAGTTCATCGGCGTGGCATGGAACAGTCTCAGCAACTTGGTGATGGTGCTCGAGTTCTTTCCGAAGGGGGATCTACAGAACTACTTGCATCAGAGTGGGGGTCATCTATCCTGGGCTAGCGACAAGATCGCTTTGGCGGTCGGGATCGCTCGAGCTTTGGACTACTTGCACGCTCGGATATCTCCTCTGATATATCGCGACCTCAAGTCGAACAATATCTTGCTAACCGAAGCGCTGGGTCCCAAGCTGATCGACTTTGGAGTGACCCGTGGAAAGGTTGACCTCACCATGACCGCTGGAGTGGGCACGCCGTACTGGACAGCGCCGGAGATCTTGGAAGGCAACAGGTACGACGAGAAGGCGGACATTTATTCCTTCGGCGTGGTGCTGTCGGAGTTGGACACGTGCAAAACCCCCTTCTCGGACGCCTCGACTAAAGACGGAAGCAAAGTGAAGCCGTTCCAGATCCTGCAGAGCGTGATGAAGGGCACGTTGCAGCCGAGTTTCTCGCCCAAATGCCCTCCAATGATCCGACAGATCGCTCTCTCATGCTTGAAGCTGGACCCAGCGGATCGTCCGACAGCCAGCCAACTCATTCGAGATCTTGAAAGCACTGGCAGCGACTGAGCACGTCGAAAGCGGTGATGGTGAGCCAGTGTCTAACCCCCAGGTGGAGACTCTTGTCGCCTGCGAGCTGGAGACACTTGACGTCGTGGCCATCCAACGGTTGTTGAAGTCTTATCGATTCATCATAGAGCCAAGAACACGGTCACTGCTCCACTTGACTCTCATCACACAGCCCCTGCCTACTCTAATCTTTCAAGTGGCTGCTCAAGCTCAGCTTAGCTGCTTAGATCTTCCCCTTGCAAAATCCGTGAGCAGCAGTTGATTCATTCTACAGTTCGTAATGCTCGAAAACATCCCTATCGAGTCATTTTTAGCGGCAAGTTATGGCATGCCCCCACAAAGTTCATCCAGATGACTGTAGCCATGTGCACGACCCCTTGCTCCACCGACAGCCAAGCTGCTATAAATTACTTCCTGGGCCCATGTGTCCACACTGCAGGCACGCGGACGAGCTCGTTACCAAACATAAGGGCCAGCCAACATTGTCTCCCATTTCTAAATCTGCGGACTGACTCGCAGCCATGCGAGCGTCAGCTCTCGCAGCTATTCTTGCGGCCAGCTGTGCATGGACCTCCAGCTCGGCCCAAGACTTCACGATCACCTTCCGAAGCCTAGAAGAGGCTTCTCCTTCGTCTTCACCGACCAACGACTCGGCCTTCGTCTTCGATGGAACCAACTCGGACATCGCCCAGCAGCTCTACATCCGCCACCAGGCCGGCGACGTCGCAGCCGCGCTCGACCTCAACTCCGTCCCGGCGTTCGTGACCAAAAGACTGGACCCGCTCTCCATCAGCTTCAAAGACCTCCCCGGACTCGTCCAACGCGCGCTGCTCTGGGACTCTGGCTTCGCTCTCTCGCCTGGCAACGACCCAGTGCAGATCTGGACCATGAAGAACTACACGATGGCCAACATCTCCGTGCCCCAAGAAGACGTCGCCAGCGTTGACTGCACAATGCTCGAGTGTCCACAACCCAACGGCGAGTCAGCTTACTCCAGTCAATACTGCACGGGCACTCAGATCCTCAACGTGTCTCGATGTGTAGCCGATACATTCGAGGACTCCGCAGCGTCAGGTTACCTCGGAGTGATGTGGTCTACCGGTGGGAACGCCAACATGACGCCACACATGCGGCTAAGGGATCACTCGTGGGTAGAGCCGACTACGGGGGATGCGTACGAACTCTACGCTATCCACACAGTATCGAGCGCTGACGATCCGACCTGGAACCAGTGCCCCGCCAATGGAGGTTACTCGTCGCTGATTGTTCCTTGCCACAAGCGAAGCGAGTTCACAGACAAAGAGATCGCTGCCATGACTAAGCCAACGGGCAGCGACTGGGTGACCAACTGGCTGAAGGAGGAGTTCGCAGTGAAGAAGCCTCGTTTCAACAAACTGCTACTGATCCCGATCATCTTAGGCTCTCTGGTGGTAGTTGCTGCTGGAGCTTTCGTTGGAGTGTACCTGAAGCGACGGGCCAAGCGGAGGAAACAGCCGCAAGTGCCCGACGACTACGAAGGGTTTCAACATCACTACGTCGCTGAGGAGTCCTACGACGCAGTGACGTCTCCAGTCATGAGCACGGACCCGAGCTACGCGTTTTCTAGCTCCAGTCGCGCTGATAACTACAAAAGCGTTGGTTCGAACCAAACCTTCAGGATCCTGCTGCACAGTCCGCACCTCCAGGGGAATCGCATCCCCTACGACAACCTCGTGTTCGAGTCTGAATTGTCCAGAGGAGGGTCGGGCGTAGTTTGGCTCTCCAAGTACGGCGGCCAGCAAGTCGCGGCCAAGAAGCTCCTGCTGACCCGAGGCGTGAAGGCGGACGACGTGCAGTCTTTCGCGGAGGAGATCGAGCTGACCGCCAGCATCGTACACCCATACATCGTCAAGTTCGTCGGCGTGGCGTGGAACAACCTGACCAACCTGTCCATGGTGATCGAGTACGTCCCCAACGGGAACCTCCGAGACTACTTGGACAAGAACATCCGCATCCTCTCGTGGGCCAGAGACAAGATCCACATCGCCATCGCCATCGCCGAAGCGCTCGAGTATCTGCACAGCCGCACGCCCGGGGTCATCCACCGCGACCTCAAGTCCAACAACATTCTACTGACCAAGCACCTGGAGCCCAAGCTCACGGATTTCGGCGTCAGTCGAAACATGATCGACAGTACCATGACGTCGGGGGTGGGGACGCCCTACTGGACGGCGCCCGAGATCTTGGAGGGCGATCGGTACACGGAGAAGTCGGACATCTACTCATTCGGAGTGGTGCTCTCGGAACTCGACACGGGTAGAATCCCCTACTCGGACGCGGTGATGGAGGACGGCAGCAAGTTAAGACCTTTTCACGTATTGCAGGAAGTCATGGCGGGCGTCATGCGTCCAACTTTCTCTCGAGACTGCCCTCCCAGGATTCAGCGGATCGGTGCGGCGTGTTTATCTCTTGACCCTAGGAAACGACCCACAGCACGGGAGCTCGTACTCGAGCTCTAGGGGAAGTATAACGACGTAATGTGAAAAAAATATCTAATAAACTACCAAAACTTTGGTAAACTAGAGTTCTCACCATTTAACCAACGGTAGGAAAATATATCTGAAGCGTCGTCGCGCGTCCACTGGACTAAGATTCACATCACAGGGAGGTCCATGACTGACACCATCAACTTACGGAGTCTGGGGGAAGACCCCTCCTCCTCTTCGTCCTCCTCTTCGCTGCCTTCTTTCAACGACTCGTTCGTGTTTGATGGGACCCACTCCGACATCGCCCGGCAGCTCTACATCCGCCACCATGCCAACGACACCCGCGACCGAGTCTCCCTCAAGTTTGTCCCGGATGCGGTGAAGAACCGACTGGCCCCGCTCAACATCGCCTTCGATGATCTCCCGGGCGTCGTGCAGCGCGCGGTTCTCTGGGATACGGGTGCGTGCCCGTCCGGATCTGGCCCATGGGGAATCGCACTATGGCCGACATCGCCGTGCAGAAGAAGGAAGTGAGCTACGTGGACTGCACGTACACCAACTGCTCGCAGCCGAACGGGGTCGTGGCCCACTACAGTCACACGTGCACGGGTTACCAGAGGCAGAACACGTCGCACTGCGTGGCCGACGCCTTCGAGGACAAGAGCGCTGGGTCCTACTTGGGGAATATGTGGGCCATGGGCGGAAATCCCGACATTGTGCCTCATATCGAGCTGAGAAAGCACGTCTGGACCGAGGACATCGCTGAGTTTGGCGGCAATACTACGTTCTCCGTCTACGTGGTGCATACAGTGTCCAGCTCACTGGATGCAGCGTGGGGAGAGTGTCCCAAAGGCGAGTATGGAGCTGTCAGTATCCCGTGCACCAGGAGGAACCAGTTCACGGACGAGTTCATGGCTGCGAACACGACCACGCCAACGGGGAGTGCGTGGGTCACTGCATGGCTGGAAACAGAGTTCGCTAGTAGAGACGAAGGTTCCAGCTCGGTGCTGGTGATCGTTCTGGTCGTCGTGACTGTGCTTGCGTTGGTCGGTGCTGGTCTGTTCGGCTGGCGACGTCGATCGCAATACCTGGCAAAACGCTCTCGCGGTGCCCAAGAAGAGACCCGATCAACGATTGTGATCAGCCCCATGGCGCTTCAAAGCTCGTCAATCTCCGGTTCCACCAACTACGACAGCCCCGGCTCGAGCAAGTCGCTCAAGATCCTGCTCGGAAGCGTGCACTTGCAGGGGAAACGCATTCCGTACGACGCTTTAACTTTCGAGCGACCTCTGTCCAAGGGGGCGTCGGGGGAAGTCTGGCTGAGCGACTACAATGGACGGAAGGTGGCCGTAAAGAAGCTGCTGCAAGTCAAGACCCAGAACGCGGAGAAGGTTCAAACCTTCGCTGAGGAGATCGAGCTCAGCGCCAGTCTCGTTCACCCAAACATCATCGAGTTCCTCGGCGTCGCCTGGAACACGCTCAGCAACTTGGTGATGGTACTGGAGTTCCTACCCACGGGGAATCTACACAATTATCTGGAAAGCAATGGAGATAACCTATCATGGGCAAGACACAAGATCCACATAGCCATCGGAGTCGCTCAAGCTATCAAGTACTTACACGAGTGTACGCCGCCTCTAATCCATCGCGATATCAAGTCAAACAACATCCTGCTGACCGAATCACTGGAGCCCAAGGTCATCGACTTCGGAATAAGCCGCGGACTTGTAGACCTCACGATGACGGGAGGGGTGGGCACGCCCTACTGGACGGCGCCCGAGATACTCGAGGGGAAGCGCTACACGGAGCAGTCCGACATCTACTCGTTTGGCGTACTGCTGTCGGAGCTGGACACTTGTAGAATCCCCTACCACGACGCGTTGACGGAGGACGGGACCAAGATGAAGCCCTTTAAGATCCTGCACGAAGTCATGTCAGGCTCGTTGCGTCCGAGTTTCTCCGACGATTGTCCGCCAAGAATTTTAAGGATTAGCGCTGCATGTCTGTCGCCCGATCCGCTCAGTCGGCCAACAGCGCAGGAGCTGGTGCAGGATCTTGAAGGCAAGGACAGCGACGCGAGGGAATAGACACAGAAATCGCATAGTGTTTTATGAATAGTAATCAGTCTCTTGTAGCATTTTCAGTACTTCGCGCTTAGAAGCATCAAGCTGGCAACACTCTGCCCCAATACGCATGATTCGAGGCGGACATTTGTTGGAGAAGCTCGGACGCAGCTTCCGCATCATGACGTCCGTTAAAATCTGAATAGGCTTGTGCTCTTGGACCTTAACGCCATGGTAGGGGATTCTACCCGTGTCCAGCTCGGACAAGACCGCTCCGAACGAGTAAATGTCCGCCTTCTCCGAGTATCGCTTGCCCTCCAGAATCTCGGGCGCTGCCCAGTACGGAAGCCGACCGCGTGGGAGTCGACGAGTGGCGCGGCCAGGTCGGCCATGGAGTGGCCACGGAGCGGCCAGACCTGCAAGGCCTCGTTAGTCGGGGACACGGCAAAGCCCGAGTGCCAGAGCAGCGCTCGCTGGGCGATTTCCAGGCAGGTGGCCCCATTCGAGCTGGAGCGCATCGAGTCGCGTCTGCACTGCCGACGCTATTGTGAAGCTCTCGAATTGATCTGCTTGGGCTCCCGTCTTGGATCGGAGGTAGAGCTGCCGAGCGAGGTCCGAGGAGATCCCATCGAAGGAGACGTCGTCGCTTGAAGGCAGCTCGGCAGTCTTGTATGAGTTTGAGGCTGCAAGCTGGCGGCCTCAAACTTAGCGCAGCTTCATGGCGGCTTCTCGTCTTGGGCGAGCAAAAGCGTCAATGAAGTATCAACTCGGGCTGATCCCTTGCCGACTCTTCGGCGTGTTGGCTTTGGCGGTCATGTGTTAAGGTATCCAGTCGAAATGGCTACAGTACCCTCGACAGTACGAGGTCGTCAAGCATCTCCATTAACCTGGTCTAACAGAATGCCAGGGGCCAGGCTGTACTATAGCAGTCGCCCCGAAGCCTGCCCGAGAGAAAGTCGGATGCGCTGCGGTGCTTGAAGGGGTTTCGTGACAGGCAACAGTGAGAGTAGCGCGGGTTAGCTGAGCCCCACGAATTATCTCCACGTAACTGAGACCTTCATCTCTCGTGGTGATCACGAGGCCCTCCGTGCTGGCCTCTTTCTCGGACGCAAACTGCACCGCACCATTCCATTCCATTCCATTCCATTCCTGGGGCTGGAAGTCCGTTACGACCGACATCGTCCCCTTATCTTTGCTTTGACGCGTTCCTCATTCCAATTATTGCCTTCCGAGCTGCAGACCATGCGGGTATCAGCTTTCGTGGCCCAACTAGCTGCTTTAGTCGTGGCTGTTCAAGGTCGAAGCGCCTTCCGAGCTTTACAGTCAACAATCCTGCCGTCGGACGACTCGTTCGTGTTCGACGGCTCCAACTCCGACATCGCCCGGCAGCTCTACACCCGCCACCAAGCCGGCGACACGAGCGATGCCGTCTCCCTCACCTCTGTCCCCAGTGCCGTAAGCGACCGACTCGACCCCTTGGCCATCAAGTTTGACGATCTACCAGGTCTTGTGCAGCGCGCCGTGCTCTGGGACACGGGCTTCGGCATCTCCCCGACCAACGACGCCGTGCAGATCTGGACCATGGCCAACTACACCATGGCGGACCTGGCCATCCCAAAGGCCGAGGTCGGAAAGGCTGGCTGCACCTTCAAGAACTGCTCGCAGCCGAACGACGTGACCGCCTACTTCACTCTGATCTGCTCCGGGGACCAAATGCTCAGCGTGGCGCGGTGCGTGGCCGACACGTTCGAAGACGACGGCGCTGCCGGCTACTTGGGCGCCATGTGGTCGAACGGGGCCGACCCGAATATTGCCCCGCTGATCCGAATGCGAGATCACGCGTGGACGGACCCCGTCTCGAACGACTCGTACAGCGTCTACGCTGTTCACACGGTGCCCTCCGCGTTCGACGTGGCTTGGAACCAGTGTCCAGCCAACAACGGATACGCGTCCGTGGCGGTGCCTTGCCACAGGAGAGACAGCTACTCGGACGAGGAGATGGCGGCGATGACGGTGCCGACAGGAAGCGAGTGGGTCACAACGTGGCTGAGTGAAGAGTTCGCTACTAAAGACTCTGCCGGCTTGAATCTGTTGATGCTGGCGCTGATCGTCCTTGGACTCGTAGTCGTTGGAGCGATAGTGCTGGGCTGGTGCTGCTGGCGTCGGAGATCGACCCATAAACCCGATCTGTCCGCGTCGCCCGCGTGTGATCTTGGCGCTGACTCGACGTGCTACTTGGACGGAGGAACCCCCGAGCTCCCCAGTCGCCCCACGACGTATCCTACCCGCGCGACCGCCCAGTTGTCCTGCTTCAGCCACTCGGACGACTACGAGAGCTCAGGGTTGAATAATACGACGCTCAACATTCTACTCCACAGCGTTCACCTACAGGGCCGGCGCGTTCCGTACGAAAGCCTCTCGTTCGACAAGTCCTTGTCCAAGGGGGCGTCGGGCGAGGTCTGGGTCGGGAGCAACGCCGGACGACAGGTGGCCATCAAGAAGCTGCTGCAGTCCACGGGCCAGAAGGCGGAGAGTGTCCAGGCGTTCGCCGAGGAGATCGAGCTCAGTGCCAGCCTCGTGCACCCGCACATCGTCGAGTTCGTGGGCGTGGCCTGGAACAGCCTCAGCAACCTTGCAATGGTCATGGAGTTCTTCCCGAGGGGCAACCTACAGGACTATCTGCACAAGAACATCGACCTGCTGTCGTGGGCGCGAGACCGCGTTCAGATGGCCGTCGCCGTCGCCCAAGCGCTGCAGTATCTGCACACTCGGTCGCCCGCCATCATCCACCGGGACCTTAAGTCCAACAACATTCTGCTGACCGACAAGCTCGAGCCCAAGCTCATCGATTTCGGGGTGAGTCGAGGACTCGTGGATTTGACCATGACTGCAGGAGTGGGCACGCCCTACTGGACGGCGCCCGAGATCCTCGAGGGCAAGCGGTACACGGAGCAGGCCGACATCTACTCGTTCGGCGTGGTGCTGTCCGAGCTGGACACGGGTAGAATCCCCTACCACGACGCCGTGACGGAAGGAGGGGGCAAGGCCAAGCCCTTCCAGGTGCTGCAGGACGTCATGGCCGGCACCTTGCGGCCAAGCTTCTCCCGAGACTGTCCGCCGCGGATACAACGGATCGGCTTGGCGTGCCTCGCCTTTGAGCCGTCGAGTCGGCCGACCGCCGCCCAGTTGACCGAGCAGCTCGAAGGCAACTCGACTGAACTCGTCTACTCGTTCTAACTCTGCTGCAAGCAGTTGAAGGCTAATACAAGTACACAGTAGGGATGAGGATCATGTAAAATTGTGGAGCCCCCGAGCTGCATCCATCGAGCGTGTGGTCTACAGCCGCATAAAGACCCGCGGCGGCCCCATCCATGAGCTGTAACCTAAGACATCGATCCCACACTTAGCGCATTTCGTGCATTTGTACGTGGTGATCACGGTCACTCTTGAAGCTCCATGTAGCTCTCGGGTCTTCGTCGGAAGCAGCAGGCAATGTCGTGGCAGCAATGTCCGCTCGCGATGTGTTTGGAGTCTGCCAACGTTGCAGTCCCTGACTCGTTTCGGTCACGTTGTGACTCAGCAAATCCCCACTGAACGACAGTGGCGTCACGCGTCATGACTCTCGCCATTCCTCGAGTCGCCCGGTCACAGCAATGCGCGTTGCCGCTGCAGTCGCGGTCGGTCTTGGAGTCACGGCGCTTATGGTCGAGGCCGCTGCGGTCTCGTCGTCGTCCTCTTCTTCGTTGCCGTCCAACTCGTCCTTCGTCTTCGACGGCACCAACTCAGACATCGCCCAGCAGCTCTACATCCGCCACAAAGCAGGCGACACGGACGACAAACTCTCGCTCAACTCGGTGCCTGCAGCTGTGAGCAAGCGGCTGGACCCCCTCGATATCTCCTTCAACGATCTACCGGGTCTCGTCCAGCGTGCCGTGCTGTGGGACTCGGGCTTCGCCATCTCGCCCGACAACGACCCCGTGCAGATCTGGACCATGGACGACTACACCATGGCGGAGCTGGCCGTGCCCCAGGCGGAAGTCAGCGGCCAGGGCTGCACGTTCAAGAACTGCTCGCAGCCCAACGACGTGACCGCATACTACACTTTGATCTGCTCAGGCGACCAGATGCTGAACGTGTCGAGGTGTGTAGCCGACACGTTCGAGGACTCCGCTGCGAGCAGCTACTTGGGGTCCATGTGGTCGGTGGGCGGAAGCTCGGACATGCTGCCTCAGCTCCGACTGAGAGATCACGCGTGGAAGGACCCGGTCTCCAATGCCTCGTACAGCGTGTACGCTATCCACACCGTCTCGAACGCCGACGACCCGGCCTGGAACGTGTGTCCGGCAGATGACGGCTACGCGGCGTTGACCGTACCCTGCCACAGGAGAGACGAGTTTACAGACTCGGAGATGGCGGCGATGACGAAACCCACTGGAAGCGCGTGGGTCACGACGTGGTTGAAAGAGGAGTTCGGCGACAGCTCAGGAGGAGGAGGTGGGTTCGATCTGTTGTTGCTGATCCCCATTATCGTAGGGGCTGTGGCGGTGGTCGCTGCCGGTGTTGTCGGTTGGTTTTGTTGGCGCAAGAAGAAGAAGGAGGAGGAGAAGGAGCCCGGCAAGGGAGGATACGACCTGGAGGACGGTGGCCTCAACTACTTTGACGGAGGCACGCCCGTGCTGGCGCTGGCTCACCAGATCTCGACGATCGAGTCTTCGGGCTCGTGTCGGTCCCCCGGCACCGGCAGTGCCGGATCGAACACAACGCTCCAGATCCTGCTCGACAGCACGCACCTCATGGGCAAGCGGATCCCGTACGACAGCTTGACGTTCGAGACTGCGCTGTCGAAGGGGGCGTCGGGCGAGGTCTGGATCTGCCACTACAACGGACGCACCGTGGCCGGCAAGAAGCTGCTGGGCAAGAACCACAAGGCCAAGCACGTGCAGTCGTTCGCCGAGGAGATCGAGCTCAGCGCGAGCCTCGTCCACCCAAACATCATCGAGTTCATCGGCGTGGCCTGGAACAGCCTCAGCAACCTCGTGATGGTCATCGAGTACCTGCCCATGGGGAGTCTGCGTAAGTATCTCAAGAAGAACGCCGACTTGTTATCGTGGGCGCGCGACAAGATCCACATGGCTGTCGGCGTCGCTCGAGCAATCGAGTATCTGCACGGCCACAGCCCGCCCTTGATCCATCGAGACGTCAAGTCCAACAACATCTTGTTAACAGACAAGCTCGAGCCCAAGCTCATTGCCTTTGGCGTGAGTCGTGGGACTGTCGAGCTCACGATGACGGCAGGAATCGGCACGCCGTACTGGACGGCGCCCGAGGTCCTCGAGGGCAAGCGGTACACGGAGCAGGCAGATATTTATTCGTTCGGCGTGGTGCTGTCCGAGCTGGACACGGGCAGCGTGCCGTACGCCGACGCCGTGACGACAGGCGGGACCAAGTTGAAGGCGGTGCAGGTCCTGCAGCACGTGCTGGCAGGCACGATCCAACTGAGCTTCAGCAAGGACTGCCCTCCGAGGATCCGGCGCATCGGCTCGGCCTGCTTGGAGCACGATCCAGCGAGGAGACCGACCGCAAAGCAGTTAGTGCAGGAACTTTGTGGCAACCGAGCGTCAGACGCAGCGAGCCCATAGAAAAAAATATCAACCAAAGAATGTAAAGTGCCTTTGAATCTTGACCATCAACAGTCGACTACAGTGTGGAGTTCGGTGTGAACGCATCAGCGACGCGAAAGATGCGCGACCTCGCAGTTGTTGGCACCGAGCATTAGCTGCAGACAATATGGCATGGACATCTGCTGGGCTCTCGAGAAATCCTTGACAGCCCCCGCTTCGCCAAAAGCATCGGGCCGTGTCGACACTGGGGTTGTTGCTGGTAACGCGCCCCATACAGGGGCTCTTCAGGAGCTTCTGAAGCACGACAAGCGCCGCCCCAACTCGAAGCCTGTGCAGTTCTACTGTACTAGATCACCCGTCCATTTGGTGACTTGGCCGTGACTTACACTGCCCCGTGTTAAGACTTGAAGCGAAAGCAGAGCCCCGAGGCAAGTGGAGCTGACGAACCTCTAAGGCGAGAAAGCTCCGACTCATGCAAATCGGTTGTCCGAGCTCTGCTACGCGACCATCCGATATTTCGACGGCGCCATGACGGTCGCTTTTCATTTCATTCCAGTGCTCGACTCTCCAAACACGCAGCGACGCGGGTGGCTGCGCTCACACTTTCCCCCGTCATCGCTTCGAGTATGGTCCACGGACACACGATAACGCTGCGAGGTCTGGCGTCGTCCTCGTCCTTCGTCTTCGACGGCACCAACTCGGACATCGCCCAGCAGCTCTACATCCGCCACAAAGCAGGCGACTCGGACGACAAACTCTCGCTCAGCTCCGTCCCCGCTTTGGTAACCAAACGCCTCAGCCGATTCAGCATCACCTTCGACAGCCTCCCCGGTCTCGTCCAGCGTGCCGTGCTGTGGGACTCGGGCTTCGCCATCTCGCCCGACAACGACCCCGTGCAGATCTGGACCATGGACGACTACACCATGGCGGAGCTGGCCGTGCCCCAGGCGGAAGTCAGCGGCCAGGGCTGCACGTTCAAGAACTGCTCGCAGCCCAACGACGTGACCGCATACTACACTTTGATCTGCTCAGGCGACCAGATGCTGAACGTGTCGAGGTGCGTCGCCGACACCTTCAAAGACTCCGGTTCCACCAGCTACATGGGCTCAATGTGGTCGGTGGGGGGCGACCCCAATACGGCGACGCCGCAGCTCCGACTGAGAGATCACGCGTGGAAGGACCCCGTCACCAAGGATTCCTACAGCGTGTACGCTATCCACACAGTCTCCAACGCCAACGACCCGGCTTGGAACGTGTGTCCGGCAGATGACGGCTACGCGGCGTTGACCGTACCCTGCCACAGGAGAGACGAGTTTACAGACTCGGAGATGGCGGCGATGACGAAACCCACTGGAAGCGCGTGGGTCACGACGTGGTTGAAAGAGGAGTTCGGCGAGAGCTCCGGCTTCGACACTTTGCTGCTGATTCCGATCATCTTGGGCGTCGTCGTCTTGCTCGCAGGGGCGGCGCTTGCCTGGTATTGCTGGAGACGCAGAGCCAAGAGCGAGTTCGGGGCAGAGACCGTGTCCACCGCGTGCGACCTGGTTGGCGTCTCTCCGCAGTATCGCGCTGAAAACTCCGTGTCTCGACCCCCGCATGCAGTCAACACACCCGTCAAACGTCGACCGACAACGTTGACCAGCCGACTCACGACGCTCGGGTCGTCCTTTTCCAGCCTCGCGGAAGCCTACGAGAGCCCGGGGTCGTGCAAGACGCTGAAGATCCTGCTCAGCAGCCGGTACCTTGTGGACAAACGGCTTCAATACGAGAACATCACGTTCGAGTCTGCACTGTCAAAGGGGTCCTCGGGCGAAGTCTGGGTGTGCGAGTACGAAGGACAGCAGGTCGCAGTCAAGAGACTGCTCCAGTCCAAGAACCAAAAGGCGGAAAAGGTCCTCGAGTTCGCCGAAGAGATCGAGCTCACCGCCAGCCTGGACCACCCGAACATCGTCGGATTCATCGGCGTGGCCTGGAACACACTCAACAACTTGCTCCTGGTGCTCGAGTACGTTCCGATGGGATGTTTGCAGACGTACCTCCAGAAGAACGCAGACCTGCTGTCGTGGGCGCGCGATAAAGTCCACATGGCCGTCGGGATCGCGAAAGCTCTGCAGTATCTCCACGGACAAACGCCGCCCTTGATCCATCGAGACGTCAAGTCCAACAACATCTTGCTGACCGACATGCTTGAGCCCAAGCTCATCGACTTTGGCGTCAGTCGCGGAACCATCGACCTAACGATGACAGCAGGAGTTGGCACACCGTACTGGACAGCGCCGGAGATCCTGGAAGGCAAGCGGTACACGGAGCAGGCAGATATTTATTCGTTCGGCGTGGTGCTGTCCGAGCTGGACACGGGCCGGATTCCGTACCACGACGCACTGACCGAGGGAGGAGGCAAAGCGAAGCCCGTCCAGATCCTGCAGGACGTCGTGTGCGGCACTCTGCGCCCAACCTTCAGCAAAGATTGTCCTCCGCGGATCCTCCGCGTAGGCTCGGCGTGCCTGGTGCAGGATCCGTCGAGCCGCCCGACAGCAGAGCAGCTTATTCAGGAGCTGCAGAGCAGAAGCGCCGACGAGCACGAGTACTCCTTGTAAACTAATAGAGCATTCATGATATCTATCACCGAGACACGGGACGCATGAGCGGTACAGAGGCCCTAACGCCATTCATCTATTAGTCGTGTCGTCGCGCATACCTGGTGCTGCGTCACCTCCTAGTCGAACTCGTCGTCGTCAAAGTCGTCGTCATCGAACTCGTCATCATCATCGTCCGCCTCAAAGATCACCCCGTCCCCATCGTCATCGTCGTCGTCGTCTTCCCAGTACTAAGCACACGATAACAAATAGTTCTCCTGTAAGTGCACCGCTTCAACCTCTTTGGCTTCGCCCAGGAGGCAGCCACTGTACTCACCCCGTCCTCCTTGAGCGCGTCGTTCACATATGCCATGAACGTGCCCAGCCGCTCGACGTTCTCCGCCGAGTACTGCTGTTGCGAGAGGTCCACCAACGGGTCGTACGTCTGTGTGTCCACATTAAAGGGTCAATCAAGTGAGTCATTTGTCCTCCACACTAGTCCACCTAATAGTATTATGCCCGTCTCACCTCTGGTGAAAAGTCCACCTCGTTGACGCGTCCGTGCTCGATGAGCGCCACCACGTCCTCGTAGCGCTGCTGCTGCATCATGGCGACCACTACGGGCTGGAAGGTCTGCTCTGTGGGGCGCACGTCGTGCTGCGCCATAACGCTCTTCAGTATCGCCACGGCCTCGTCCACGCGGTGAGCGTCCACCAGCGAGCACAGCAGCGCGTCCACCGCCGGAAGGTCCACAAGGACGTCCCGCTCGCGCGCCGCTGTGAACAGCCTTAGCGCGTCTTCCAGTCGCTGCTCTCTTAGACACGCGTCCAGCGTGTAGATGACCGCCAGCTGCGTGGAGTCGTCCACCGTGAACTCCGGCTGACTTAGTAGGCCGCACAGCATCTGCGCCGCGCGCGGGGCCTCGTGCGGCTGACCGCGCTTGGCTACAAGTAGTGCCAGTCGCTGCAACAGCTCTGGGTCGCTCTGCTGGGCCGGCTGCAGCTTGTCGAAAGCCGCCAGGGCACGCGACGACTCGCGGCGAGCGATGAAGCTCTCCAGAGCTAGATGGACGTCTTGGGAAGGCACAGGCGTAGTGTGCGGCGCCGCGGAGCTCGACAGCCCGCGCTGCAGCAAGCGCCGCAGCACGCCTCGGCGAGCGGAGCTGCTCAGCATCATGTATATAATGAATGGCGCTTGATTGTACTTAAATAGCAGCAACCTGTGGACCAATCACGACCGATGTTGAACTGTCCTCGGCTTGCGTATCAACTTTTCGTTGCTCTTCGCGCAGAGATGGCTCCACGACCGGAGTCTCCTGCGGCGGGCACCGGCCCGAGCACTTTGGGCACCGCAGCAGGCTACACAAGCGTGGATGAGAAGGACCTGGCGCTGGAGCACGTGTTCGTGATGTTCCGGCACGGCGACCGGTCCCCGATCAGCCGCAAGGTCAGCTCCAAGGTGGCCATGACGCAGCGCGAGACGGACTTCTGGGTCTCGCGCCTGGGCGAGCTCAGCGTCGTGGGCGCACTCAACAGCGGCACGCGCGTGACCAGCCACCACGCCGGAGACTGCGGTGAGCGCTGCGCCGGCCAGCAGTTCGCCGTGCCGCCGCCGCCCCAGCAGGGCGGACGCTGGCCCTGCGGCCAACTGACAGCCAAGGGCATCGCCATGATGCGCGACAAGGGCCAGCAGCTGCGCGAGCGCTACAAGCCGCTGCTGGAGGACGCAGACCCTGTCCAGCACGTGCACGTGCAGTCCACCAACATCCGGAGGACCATTCGCTCGGCTCAGAGCGTCCTCGCGGGGCTCTTTCCCGAGCACTTTGTCAACGTGGACGCCGACAACCAGATGGGCGCTAATGAGAACTTGCTGCCGGACAGCAGGAGGTTCTTGAGTCGTATTCAGACAGACAAGAGGAGTAAGAAGGATGAGCTGCTGGTCATCCACGCGGATGACTCCAACAGCCTCGCGCCGCAGCACTCGTACGAGCTGTACCGGGATCTGGGCAAGATGCTGGCGGGCGAGCTGCGGCAGCACGCGCCGCCGGGCTTCGAGGAGGCCTCACAGAGGATCAGCAGCATCATTGGAGCAGGGTCCTCCAAGCTCGTGTCCTGGACTGGGCGTAAGTCTGCCGTTGGTTGGAGGTTCGGATCGAAGCGCACTTGATAATTTGATTTTTGTGATGCTTGTGTGTAGTGCGAGAGGTGCTCATCTGCCGCGAGGCGCACGGGCTGGAGTTCCCGGAGAGACTAGACCAGCAGCTCTTCGCCCAGATCTGCGAGTACGACGCGTGGCTGTGGCATCACCTGTACGGCAACATGGACTTCTGCCGCGCCAGCTTCCGCGCCGGCGTGCAGCGCATCTACTCGTACCTGACCAGCGTCGCCGAGGTGTGTGCGCCTGTCGTTCGTCGACGCTTTGATACCTAGTGTACTGTTCAATGCTGACCGCCGTTTGATATTTTGCAGGGCCAGAGCGCGCACAAGCTGTCGCTCTTCTCGGCGCACGACAACTCGCTCGTGGCGCTCGTGAACGCGCTGCAGCTGCAGGTTCCGCGCGTGATCCCTCCGTACGGCACCATGCTGACCTTCGAGCTCTTCCGGCACCGCGTCACGGGCGAGGTCTTCCTCCGGGCGCTGTTCGAGGGCGTCGAGGTGGCCTTCGCGGGCCACGAGCATGCGGCGCTGTGCCCGTTCGTTGTGTTCCAGCAGGCGGCGCAGAGCTTCCTTCAGGGCGCCGCACTTTGAGCTCCCAAAGTGTCCGTCCACCCAATAGTGTCCTCCAGCGTCCTCGTCCGTGACACGCATTACGTCATCTCGTATCTGATTCGACCAGTCAATGGTGTGTACCACCTAAAATAGTAAACGAAGATTCAAGTGCGTTTGCAGGCATGGTCTCCGTCCAGCAGCGCAGACCTCACTCGCATTCTTCCAGCAGACCCGCAAGCGTCCACACGAAACTCCTCTTATAATGGCTACATCTTCAACTAGCGATAGCCGCGACTTGACGCTTCGCCACGTGCTCATCTTCCACCGCCACGGAGACCGCACGCCCGTGCTCACGTCCATCGGCACCAAGGTGCAGGCCACGCAGGACGAGAAGGACTTCTGGGCCTCCAAGGTGGCCACCTCGGAGCAGCTCGAGCTGCTGCTGCAGACCGCCAAGCCCGTAGGCGCCGACGAGACGCAGCCGCCAGTGATCAGGCCCTCGAAGGAGTCGCAGTTCCCTTACGGCCTGCTCACGCAGAAGGGCGTCAAGCACATGACAGGCAAAGGACGGGCGCTGCGAGAGCGCTACGGACAGCTCCTGGACGGCGATGGTGACGTCAAAGCCGAGGACGTCTACGTGCTGTCCAGCAGCGTGCCGCGCACCATCGAGTCGGTGCAGTGTCTGCTGCGAGGCTTCTTCCACGACGACGAGCAGAGCAACAAGGTCCCGCAGTTCCTCGTGCGCACGTACACGCGCAACGTGCTGGCGCCCATGCACCCGCTGCAGGTGTTCAACGAGATCGAGCTCATCGTGCACGACGACGTGCTCAAGCTCCGCAGCAAGATCGAGCGGGACGCGATGGAGAAGCTCAGCCTGCACCTGCGCGACTGTCTCGGCGTGCCCGACGACCAGCCGCTGTCCTGGACGGCGGTCCGCGACGCGCTGACGTGTCGAGAGGCGCACGGCTGGCCGTTCCCCGACGGCGTTGACCACAAGATCTTCGAGCAGGTCGAGGCGTACGACACGTGGCTCTGGCAGCGTCTGTACCAGCGCAAGAGCTTCTGCCACGGCGCGTTCAAGGACGGAGTGAAGGAGGTCTACAGCTTCGTCAAGTCGGTGGTGGAGAACGCGCAGCCGGCCAAGCTTTCCTTCTTCTCGGCCCACGACAACTCGATTGTGGCGCTGCTGGGGGCTCTGCAGGTCGACGTGGGCTCGCAGCTGCCCGAGTACGGCACCATGGTGGCGTTCGAGGTCTACGAGGACAAGGCGACGCACGAGTTCTTCATCAAACCGCGGTACGAGAACGAGGAGGTGACGTTCGCGGGCCACAAGCAGGACCCGCTCTGCCCATTCTCGCACTTCGAGGCGCTGGCGCTCGAGTTCCTGTCCTACAAGGCCTAGAGTGGGGATTAGAGCGTGTATTTTGCTACTTCCTGGGCGTCATCGAAGCCGACCAGGTGTGGTTCGTGACTAGAGGGCTGCGCGGGGTGCGAGCGTCGCCGTCAACGCCAGCTTTAGCCTTATCCTTCGCGAGAATGTCCATATAATCGGTGCCTTTGTACTTGGAGTCCTTCCACCACGACTCGGCTTCGTCGTCGTCGTCCTGCGAGCTCTTCTTCGCCTTATTAGCGGCGTTTTTCGAGCTCTTCCTTTTCTGGAACGTCGTCAACAATGTCGCCTTGGCCACTTTCTCCTTGGCCTTGTTGCCACCACCGCCACCTCCGGAGCCTCCACCCCACCACGACGGCGGGTCGAGCCACCACGCACTCGGGTCCTTGGTTTCCTTCTCCTTGGCGCCTGCGTCGCTGCTTTGCTTGGACTTCCACAGCTCCAGGTTCTTGGCCTCGATAGCCTTCAACAGCGACTCGAAGCGCCAGAACTCGCTCTCGATGTACAGCGCTCGCAGCAGCTTCGGATCTGAGGGCAAGACGCCGTCACGCAGGAACCGCAGGATGTGGCGGAACAGTCTCCAGTCCCGATCGACTCGGAAGCAGCCGCTTTCAGCTGCAGTAAGCGGGGAATCGTCCTGAACGAAGGCAGCGAGCAGCGACGCTGAGTCTTTCGAGGCAACGGCAGCCGACAGCTCGAAGAGCTGCCCACCGACGTCGAGAGTCACGCGCCGATCGCTAGCAGCAGGGAACGCGGCGAGACAGAACCAGTCGGACGATCGAGAAGCGTCGAAGCGCTCGCGCTCGGAGGCAAGCAGCGCGTGCTGCAGCAACAACTTGCGCCTCTCACGTCGGATGAAGGCTCGCTGCTTGGCTACCTGGCAACGTATTACCGTTAAAAGGTTAGTTTTGGGGCTATCACGCACATGCAGTAAGTCGGACTACCACGCACCCGCTCGTACTGCAGCTCGAGGTTCTGCCGCTTGGAGGCCACCACGGTGCGGTGCAGCAGCGACTGCTCCTCTTCCTGCGCCTCAAGCGCTCGCTTCCATCGCTCGCGACTGTCGTCGTCGCGGACACCGTCGTCGAAGAGCGACTCGGTCGAGTCTGGAGCCCAGGCCGAGCCCTTGCGAGGCTTACGGGACGCCATTCGTGTTCACAAGTGGCGGTTGTGACCGTGGAGTTCGAGCCTCATAGGCGTTGAACGGGCGTAACTGCAACGTGAAGTGATGGTTAGGCATGATATGATTGAGCTGTGAATTCCTATGTTGCACGCTTCAGACGGCTGACGATACGTTGTCGCCACTACAACGCTAGCATTGCGAGAAGTGCTATCAGTGCCGCTACCAACGTAGCGCTCTTCCGGCTGGAGCTCGCAGCGTTCGTCTCAGAAAATGAAGCCGGGCCCGAGCCAAGAGCCGACTCCGATCCGACTTCAGGCCCCGGTCCCGATATTGACGCCGCGCTGTGGTGCATTCCCCTTCAAACGCGAGAGCGAGCGAGGGGTTAAGGCACTGAGCATTCTGAAGGAGACACTTGTTGCCGTACGTGACGCCGTCCGATCCGCACTGAGGGAGGAACTCCTCCGTGCAGACGCTGTCGACGCAGCCTCCAGATCCCGCACTGCCATCGCTGGCTGAGCTGCTAATGGCCGCGCACTCACCGCTCGACGTCATGACCAGCGTCGGGTCGGAGCACTGAGCTCGTCTCAAGAAGCACTCGTTGCTGTAGGTCTGTCCGTCGGAGCCGTACACGTCGAGACACGCGAACTCTTGGAGGCAACTGGCCCCGTTTCCACTCCCGCTGCTGCTTGCACTGGCACTTGCACTGGAGCACGCCCCCTGCGCCACGATCTCGAGCATGTCGTTGCCCGAAGCACATCGGGTCTGGTTGAACTCGCACGCGTTGCTGAAGGTCTCGCCGTTCGAGGCGCAGACAGGATCGAAGATGGCCAAGCAGGCCAAGTCGCAGCTGGAAGTCGACGTCGAAGCGGACTGCGATGTCACCGCTGCCATGCTGCTGCGTCCTGGGTGTGGCTTGAGGGGTTCCTCGAGGGTTCGGAACTGAGGGCAGCATCCCAGCTAAGAGGATACTGGGGCCAACTTCAACACGACCTATGAAGCCACTTTGGCTTGACAACCTTCCTAGGAACGATCGAACACTGCAGTGTTAGTGACCAACACCTCTTTAATTAGTGCTTGGCGTTATGCGGGGCACTTCAACAGCATGGTACGAGGCGGGAGAGCTGCAACCAGATGTAGCCATTCAACATCGATAACGTTCTCGGCGACTTGAGACGCATGGTGCATGCAGGCTCTGCTCGGGCTGTTCACTCACCGAGCTGCCAATGTCAGAGCCCAATCATCGCTCCATCGCCCACCCCGCTCGTGCTCAATCGACCATGCTGCAGAGCTTGCAGATCCTCCAGGTCGTGTTGCAACTCGCAGTTCTGGTGCTGGTGGTCGTCGCAGTTCACCTCCACTCGTGGGCCGTCATCGATCTCGACTCGCCTTCAAGCACTGATGGTAGCAATGCACAGCAGCTCACGTTCGCGCCGGACGGCTACTGCCTGCGCCTCGGCAACGGCAGCTCCGAGTGCCAGCCCTTCCTGCACGCCATCCTCGAGAGCTCGCGACAGCCCGACGACTGGTCGAGTGCAGCCCCCGACCCGCTCGCTGGCCTACCGACTCGCCTAGAAAGCCACGACGTCAGCAACAACGAAGACGCGGTGGCGTCCCAGGCGCTGTCCTGCTGGTGCCACACGCGTGGGGAGCTCACGTGGTACATGCAGGGCGCGCAGAACGTGGCGTGTCTTGTGGTACTGGAGACCGTCAAGTACGCCATGGCGCTCTGGGGTTTCTTCGCGACGGCGAGTCTCGGAATGTCGACCATGTTCCTCCCACGAAGCTTCACGGGCTGCCACGCGTTCGCGAGCTTCACGAGCGCCATGCTCGGCTTCCTTGTGACGGTGGCCTGGTGGTATTACAGCAGCACGTACATCGACCGCGGCTACCTGGACGAGCTCGCACTGAACTGGCGCCACGGAGTCTCCTACCACTGCGCGCTCGTAGCGTTCGCTCTGGCGACGACCAACGCGCAGATCGCGTTCGATGTTGCGGGCCCCGTAGGTACTCACAAGTTCACCAGACGCTTCATCCGACCCACGCCGAGGATGCAGCAAGCGGACGACTGGGACCCGCTCTCCTGCCCAGCCAACTACCTCGTGTAACGGAGAAAACGACCAAAAGTGTTCGTGATGTTTTAAAATATTAATGTAAGTTGAAAGTTTGCTGGTTGCCGCGTCGAGTTCGGTCTTCAGAATATGGTGCACCCCACTAAAAGCGACAAGTTTCAGACCTCCCGCGCTATGCCAAGCTGTACGACGACAAGGCTGTCAAAGGCGAAGGAAGTGCATACAGCTATCCGTCCTACACCCCGAGGAGCCCCCTGTTTTCGAGAAAACAGTCCCGGTAAATATTTTTATTTCCTTTACCAGAACCCCCATTGTTCCTTCTTCAGCTTTTTGAATGCCTCAAAGTAGCGCTCATTAGCGCTGAAGGTGCCGTCCTTCATCCCCAGCATCGCCTTGACGTACGCGTCCTCCCTGCGTGCATTGGCCCAGATCTCCACGTAAATCTTCTTCTCCGCCGGAGTCTGAGGGTAATAAGGCGGGAACGAAAACACGGTGCCTTCCGATTTTCTCGAATAGCCGGGATTCCACGGGGTGTAGCTGCTGTACGTGCTTCCTTCACTTTTGACGACCTTTTTGTCGTACTTGGTCGCGTAGCGCACGAAGGTCTCGTACTTGGCTCCCTTCGTGGGGTCCGCCAGATTGTCGAGCTTGTAATACTTGAAGACCGAGCCTGGAGACACCTTCTCATCCAGCCAGGCTCGAAGCTTGTAACTCTCGGCGTGACGCAGATACTCCTGGTAATATTTGTTCTTGGCGAGGACGTCGTCCGTTGCCTTCACGAGCCCCAGCTTCTCCCTCACCACGTCGTCCGAGTATTCCATGTTGGCCCACCACTTGGTTTTCGCCCACATCTTGAAGGCTTGCCAGGTGCCTCTCTCTTCGTTAGCACTGTCCAAGCTCGATGCAGACGTGTCAGCGTGCCTCAACTTGTTCTGGCTGGACTCTGCAGTCGACACGCTGATAGCCAGGAAGAAGAGCACAACCATCACTTGCAGCGAGCCGATGAAGCGCATGGTTGACAACAAACTCGAAGGCGTGTGCGAAGCTTGCGTCTGCTGTACTAGTAGCGGGTAAATTGTAGAGTGAGTTGGTGGAGCGCACTAAATAACGTCCAATACATGTACAGCTGTCCATGCGGGACACGAGACAGATCCCATGAAATGATTCGTCCAGTGAGTGATTCGTCTCAGGGTGGGTGGTTTATCTTGCAAAAGTGCAGGATGCCGCAGGATATGGTCCTCTTGACCAATCAGAGGCCTCTATTTCGCCTCGTCACGGCCGCGTCCTGCAGCGTTCTGCAACGCTCGCGACCTGCAAAAGAGTCGGAGAACTCCCGTCCGTCATATCATAACATATGGCCACGAGGCAGCCTGGCAGGCTCCCATCACCCCACAGGCCGGCCTGCAGAGGGGAGACCCTCCCTCGGGGTGGGCCCTACCGAGCGCATTGAACAAGTGGATCTCGCCTGTAGGCTTCCGTACCGACCGTGGGGGCGCATTGCTTGACCTGGACCACGCCAACATGCTAGTGAAGACCGTAGTTATTCTTTAGAAGCCTCCTGGCCGACACAAACAACTGCATGACCGGCAATGCAGCAAAACTACGAGTCGAGTAATGATAACGGGTTCATTTTTGATATGTCGCCCACCCCGGGCTCCTCGCTAACCAAGGTGGGACCAAGTGGGGCCTCGTCAGAAAATGCGTCGGAAATAAGCGGAAGACACGTTCCAACTGCCGATCCTGCGTCCTGCACTTTTGCAAGATAAACCACCCACCCTGAGGGTGGGTGGGTGCATTGTCGTTGCTGTCCTGCACTTTTGCAAGATAAACCACCCACCCTGAGGGTGGGTGGTTTATCTTGCAAAAGTGCAGGACAGCAACGACAATGAGCCCAACCGGTGCAATTCCAGGCAAGAAAATGAGACTCGGGATAACGGGTTAAGGGTGGGTGGTTTATCTTGCAAAAGTGCAGGATGCCGCAGGATATGACCCTCTTGGCCAATCAGAGGCCTCTATTTCGCCTCGTCGCGGCCGCGTCCTGCAGCGTTCTGCAACGCTCGCAACCTGCAAAAGAGTCGGAGAACTCCCGTCCGTCATATCATAACATATGGCCACGAGGCAGCCTGGCAGGCTCCCATCACCCCACAGGCCGGCCTGCAGAGGGGAGACCCTCCCTCGGGGTGGGCCCTACCGAGCGCATTGAACAAGTGGGTCTCGCCTGTAGGCTTCCGTACCGACCGTGGGGGCGCATTGCTTGACTTGGACCACGCCAACATGCTAGTGAAGACCGTAGTTATTCTTTAGAAGCCTCCTGGCCGACACAAACAACTGCATGACCGGCAATGCAGCAAAACTACGAGTCGAGTAATGATAACGGGTTCATTTTTGATATGTCGCCCACCCCGGGCTCCTCGCTAACCAAGGTGGGACCAAGTGGGGCCTCGTCAGAAAATGCGTCGGAAATAAGCGGAAGACACGTTCCAACTGCCGATCCTGCGTCCTGCACTTTTGCAAGATAAACCACCCACCCTAAGAAGAAGAGTGGGGCCTGCAGTAGAGGCTCTCCGCCAGCACAGTTCTTAAGTAATACAGGAGGAGGTTTTGGAGCCTAACCACCAGTGATGGCGCTGCTGCTGGTGGGCCGCCAGCTGCATCGCAATGAGAGGGGCCCACCAACACCAGCTCAAACGGCACGGTGCGACGCCAGCAGTGCCTGTCATAGCGCTGAAGCGGGCAAAGTCCTAGCACTAAGTGTCATGGTAAGATAGAGGCATGCCGAAGCGCGATTCACACTGGGCAGGACGCCAGTGCTAGCACAAGGCTCCCATTAGCCTTGAATGAGCTTTAGAAATGAAATACATGTGTAAACAAAATGAGGTTGTCATCAATGTCAGCTCCACGTTTCTCCGGAGGTGCAATTTGTGTGCACCAAGTGGGGAATTGTCATTGGATACGTTGACGGTGGGTTCGACGGATCAACGGACGGAGAGCCCTATCAGTCGTACGGCTACGCTTTTCATTGCCTCCCCGCCGATATGCCGTCTTTGTTGCCTCTCAGTGCTGAAGAGGACGCCCTAGGACAATTGAAGACCGGTGTGCTCGCCGACAAGAAAATGAAACTCGTCCGATTTCACACCACGTTATTTTCTTCTTGAAAGTGTTGCCTTGGCAATAAATCTAAGCGCCATCTCTACACTCTGCTTCTTACAGCACTAGTCCCACCGTAAGCCTTTCCTCTAGTAGATTTCGGCCATAATGTTCACCACGAGCGCAGTCCAGCCCGAGAACGGGTGGCACCGCTGTCCCTGGCCGTAGTGCTGCTTGGCACTGATGTCGCCGTTGTACTGCTCCCAGAGGTACCCAGTGCGCTCGTACTCGCGGTAGACGTTGGCGATCACGTTCGTCCGCAAGGCAGCGTACGCCTTCTCGAACTCCTTCTGGTACGGACTGCCCGTGCTCGGCTGCGCGTAGTAGTGTAGCGCATCCAGAGCCAGGTAGTTGGCATTCATCCAGATAGCTCCACGCCAGTACGGGTTGTCTCCCGGCGCATTCTCCTGCTCGTAGAACTGGTCACGCGTAGACAAGGAGCGCAGTCCGAACGGCGACCACAGCTGCGCGGGGTCGGTGATCTGCTTCAGGAGAGCGAGCAGCTTCGGGGAGTCCGGTGGCAGCACCTTCAACAGCAGCGGGAACACGCTGACGTAGCCCACGTGCTTCACGTGCTGCAGCTCTGTGGTGTGGGGGACGAACACAGGCAGCATCTGCAGCCCACCGCGACCGTCTCCCAGCGGGAACATGAACTCTGGGTGGGTGTCCGGGCACTTGACATTCCTGGTCTCAATCTGCGCGAGAGGTGCCGTAGCGTCGACCACTTGGCCCTCTTCATTGCGACAGCGAATCGCAACCTGGTACTGAATAACACCATCCGCACTGTGGTCACCCACGTCAAAGTAAGACTGAGCCTCTTCGTTCCAGTGGTGCTGGTCCAGCCCAGTGAAGAAGTGAGCGCTGTTCTTCTCGAAGCGGTCCACGTCGGCTTCCTGGCCGATGAAAGCTGCGAGCTTCGCCATCACATTGCTCGACCGGATCATCCACGACAGCAGGTCCACGTGCATCTCGTTCTCGCTAGGCATCGACGCACGCGGGTAGTCGTCTAGGCCCGACGAGAGCGTGTTGGAGATCAGCTTGCCATCGTTCGGGTGGCGGCCGCGCCAACGGAAGCTCGCGGTCTTCGGGCCATACTGCGTCTTCAAGAACCAACTGTACCAGCGCTTCAGGAACGGGAAGATCGTGCGCACGAACTCTTGCAGGTCTTTGTCCGAGTCAGCGTCCTTATGCCACTGCATCATCTTCTCCAGCGCAATTAGCAGCGTCGGAGGGTTAGCGTGTTCCACGTGCTGGACCAAGAACTCTCCAGGCACACGACGACGCGCAGCTTGGCCCAAAATCTGCTCGCGGGCGATGTAGCCGTCCTCCTCCATAAGTCCAAGCCAGTGGGCGATCCCGTCACGCGTAATGTTGTCATCGAACGCCGACACGCCAATTTGGTGGAAGCCTTCGTCCCACACGAAGCCTCGCGGGAAGAAAGACCGCGATGGGACGGCCGTGAACAGCGGCTTCACGGGGGACTCCACAGTCGCAGGGTTCTCCGGGTCATGCTGCACCAGCGAACTGCCGTAGAAGTAGCCCGTACCTCCGATCAAGTTGCTGAACGCCGCCTTGGCAAAGGCCACGAGGCTGTCGCTGAACGGGACCTCTTCGCCATCATTCGTCGGCCACGTCTTGGTGGACAGGTGGAAAGCCTCCTCGAACTTCTTGTCGAACTGCTGCGAATACTCGGCCAGCTTTCCGGTAATGAGACTGTCGATCGGCTTCTTCACAGCATCAGCCGCAGTGGAGGTCGCAGCCTCGTTGAACAGCACGTCCAGCACGACGTCGCCGTCCTTGAACGTAGCAACGTCCACATTCACGATGGCCTGCACCACCACGAGCGTGCTGCCTTCCTCGACGAAGTTCTCCAGCTGGATCTCCTTGTCCGCCCTCAGGTCTCTGTTGGCCTCGCCGCCCGGCCGTTGGGCCAGCGACACGAGTCGGTCCTTCACGTTGAGCACGTTGGTGTTCTTGAGGCCGGCGTAGTGCAGCTCCGCGCTGCGGACACTGCGGCTAGTCTTCAGCTGCACCTGCATCTGGAAGGTCAGAGGCGCAGCAGCGCCCTCCGCCGCGGGCTCCACGTCGGGTCCTTCACTCTCCAGCACCATCTGCACACACTGCTGCTCGCCCTCCTCGTCCTCCTGCCGGCCGCACTGCACGCGCGCGGGCTCGGCCGTGACCTCCATGAGGTTCTGCAGCTTGTGGCGGCACTCCAGCTCCAGACTTTCGTCCCCGCAGCCCAGGTCCACGTAGAAGAAGAGCGACACCTTGTTGCTCGGCACCTGCTTGCGCGCGAGCCGCTCGTCCCGGGGCGTCAGTGGCCCGGCCTGCACTCGGGCGGCCCAGCCCTGCACTTGGTCGCTCTGCAGTCGCGCGTAGCTGGTGGCCAGCTCCAGGCGGTTGAATTGGTCCTCCACGGTCTGCAGCCCGTAGTTGGCCCCGTCGTGCTCGAGCCAGCCGTAACGTTGAAGTCGGTCCTCTTGGCGGCACTGGTGTCGGATTTGTGACACGTCCTCCATTTGGGAGCCCCACAATAGTCCGGCCGACACAAACTCGGGCGCCGTGCGCGAGCGCAGACCCAAATAAAGTCCCGGCCGGTACGTGCCCCAGCGGAAGCGCGCCGCCGAATTGGTCCGCGTCATTTGGTCCAGCGCAGAGGCGTCCAGCGGGCCGGACGAGGCTGACGGCGACGGCGCCGACAGGTCCATGGGCCCGTACAGCGTCGTGTAGGTCGAGATGAGCATGGCCACCAGCGACGCGCCCACGTAGACCATGCGGAAGCGCCGCGCGCTCTCCTCCGCCGTCGGGACCGCCATGGCTGTGCGGTCGAGGGAGGGTACCGTATAATACTTCTAGCATCCGACAACCCACCAACCGTCACGGTGTAGGGTTGACCGAATTAACAAAAAAACAATAGTTTTTTTTGGCGATGTACAAAACACAATTTTAGTCAGTTCGCTAACTAATCGTCTGGAAGGACCTCGAATACCCCCGCTGCCGCGTTCTCAACTTCATCTCTGTCATCTTGCACCTCTCCAAGTTGGCGATCAAGCTGCCCCAATTGTAGCAGCGCATCCGCGACAGCAGTAGACGTCTGTAGAACGCCAGTAGGTAGAGCGGCATTGGCTATCTCGTCAGTAGCAGACGCGCCCTCCCCGGGCGCTGGCGCGCCATTGTTGTTTTGGCGCGCTTCGGGCATTAGAGCTCCAGTATTAGGTACGCTACACAAACATATTCCTAACTTAGGCTAAGTCTAGGACTGTCGGATGCTAGAAGTGCTCAACAGTGACGTGCCACTCTTTTCAATTAAGATGCTCCTATTGGCTAAAATCCGTTTGTCGGATGCTAGATGTTGTCGGATGCTTGAAGTATTATACGGTATATGCCGCTACACGTGTGCGCGGACTAAAATTGCGTATCAAAAATATGCGTCATCAAAAAATGTATCTTCACACAAAGTATCTGTCCGACGGATCCTGCCCCAATTTAGCCTAATCCGACTTCAACCGCGACACATTCCGCTGGACAGAGCGCCAATTGCTCCTCGGAGCTGCTCATTTTCGATCCTCTCCACGTGGCAGCGTTCACCTTCAACGGGGGGACGGACGATGGCGCGCGGGATGACGATGACGCGCTTGCTGGCGCTGTTGGCGGCGCTGCTGCTGGTGACCACTTGGTCGGGCATGGACGTGGAGGCCAAGAAGAGCCGCAAGAGCAAGGACGCTCCGCTCAAGGGCGCGGAGAAGCTGGCGCAGCTGCAGGGCCGCGTGCGCGACGGCGTGGTGCCCTTCACGAGCGAGTTGTTCGCGCGCTACGCGGTGCGGCCCGACCGCCCGTACCACCTGGTGCTGCTGTTCACGGCCACGGCCGCCAAGTACAAGTGCGAGACGTGCGCGCAGGTGGCGCCCGAGTTCGAGACGCTGGGCGAGAGCTACGAGGCCGCCAAGCAGGTCAAGGTGGACACGCGCGACGGCCTCGAGGTCTTTTTCGGCGTCGTGGACTTCGAGACCAACCAGGAGGCCTTCGGCATGTACGAGTTCACCTCGGCGCCGCACGTCGTGTACGTCGCGCCCGACCGATCCATCGACGCGGGCGACCGCACGCCCAGGAAGGCCAAGGTGGAGCCGCAGAACCTCTACAATGTCTACTCGCAGGGCAAGGAGGCCGAGGCCATGGCCACGTTCGTCAAGCAGCGCACGGGCTTCGACTTCGTGATCCAGCGCTCTAAGACCTTCCTTTACGTGCTGCTGGCCGCGGCGCTGGCCTCCACGGCCGTCACGGCCAAGCTCGTGCTGACCCACCTGGACTTCGTCATGGCCAAGCTGCGCCGCAAGCAGCTCTGGATGACGGTGTCGCTGCTGTTCTACGGACTCTCGGTCTCGGGCATGGTCTACTGCATCATTCGCAACCCGCCGCCCTACACGGCCGACCGCAAGGGCAACATCCAGTACTTCCACCCGCAGGGCCGCCAGCAGTTCGTGTACGAGGGCCTGATCGTGGGCGGCTACGACGTGGCCGCCGCCATCTTCATGATCCTGCTCTCGCAGTGGGCGCTGTACGTGCGCAACCCGGCCGTGCGCTACGTGTCCATCGTCGGCTGCGCGCTCGGCTTCTTCTTCATGTATCGCCAGATGACGGACGCCTACAAGTTCAAGAACCGCTGGTACACGGGCTGGATGGGCTTCTAGACTCCGCGGCCGTTGCGCGCGCGAAGGCTGCAGCAGTCTCGAGCTGACTGCAAGACTTGCAGCCGAGGTCGATACAGCTGCAGCCATTTTGCTGTTTTACAGAGAGCGAGGAGACATACAGAGAGAGATGAGAGAAGAGAGTTAAGAGGCTGATGCTGTCGCTTCGGGCTCAATAAGTTGTCACCACGTTACAGTTTACATAGTGCAGTTTGTGTGCATTTGGTGTGGTCTCGCCACAAAACGGGAAAAATGTGTCGCCATAACCCCAACGGCCCGTCTCTGACCCAAATACAGCCAATGGCAGCTGCGGATTACATCCATCGGACCAAAATGTCACAATCCGTCCGTCACGACACCAAAAGCTGAGCTCAGTCGTAAATCCGCCACGCAGTCTGAATTTAGCGTGCGTCTCGCCACCTCGTCACCAACTCTCCGCTCCTGAGCCCGCGCGTGACGATGGAGGGCTGGCTCACCAAGCGCCGCGACCACATGAACCTCATCTGGTGTACGTTGATCCCACGCGTGCAATTCCATGCTCGAACTCGCAGTAGAAGGCTCAAAACCTATGTGTCATAATTTGTGCCTCTGCTGCAGTGGATCGCTACTTCCTGCTGGACGGCAACCAGCTCCGCTACTACCGCAAGCGCGGCGACCCGGCGCCTCGGGGCACCTACATCTTGACCGACGCGTGCGTGGTGAGCCCCGTGTTCAACTCGGAGGAGAAGCACAAGCACCACGGCCCCGTGTGGATGTTCCGCATCACGTTCGCGGTCGGGGACGGCGGCTCGGGCGAGAAGTCGTACAAGAAGGACCGGTTCCTGGACCTGGGCGCCAAGAGCGAAGAGAACGCTAAGGAGTGGAAGCGCGCGCTGGAGAACGCCGTGCGCTCCATCCGCGAGCTCGTGGCGCACCAGAAGAAGCTTAAGACGGACGCCGAGATCTTCCCCACGCCCACGCACGTGCCGCGGCTGCTCAAGACGGATGAGGACACGGTGTCGCTCTTCAATCTGGATGCGGACAATGTCAAGGCGGAGCAGGCCTGGTGGCTGGCCAGAGTGGAGGGAGGCCTGAGGATCATGCAGGAGTGTCCGCTCGGACCCAATGTCGCGGCCAACCTGTACGCGCAGCATGCGGCGACTACCAACGGACTTATCTTCAGCGCCTGTGTAGGCGCGGCCCTGAGCTTCAGCAGCATGTACTCGTTCGCCAACAATATGCTGCTCAGCTTCATGACGGCGCTCGTGGCGATCGCTGTGTGCTGCGCTGCGGTGACGCCTACGCAAGCTCCGGAGATCCCGAGCTTTCGCGTCTCGCAGGTGGTGCACGGATCCCCGACCGAGGTGTTCCGACTCATCATGAACTCCAAGAGGTTCCAGCGTTGGGACTCGGCCACGGCCACTATGCGCGTGATCCAGCAGCTGGACGACCACGCCGACATCGTCTACGTGACTCAACGGCCCACGCACCTGTGGCCGCTGTGGCAGAAGGCGCGCGACCTGGTGCTCATGCGCTACTGGCGCCGCGAGGAAGACGGATCGTACTTCGTCATGTACCAGAGCATCGAGCACCCGGAGTGTCGTGTGCGTCACAACTACGTGCGCGCGAACCTGCTGGGCGGCGGCTTCGTCATCGCCCCTCAGCGCGTCCCCAGTGGGTCCATCCGCACGCTGATCACGTACGTGCTCCGATACGACCCGGGCGGCTGGTCGCGCATTTACCACCAGCTCGGCATGGACGTGGATCTCGTCATGCCCATGCTGCGCAGCGTTGTGGGCATCCGCGACGAGATGAGCGCCACGGACTTCGTCACGCCCAACGTGTCGGTGGCCCCTGCTGGAGAGGGCGAGGAATCGGAGGCTGGACAGGAGGAGTCAGCGGTTACCCAGCGCACCAGCGTGGACTCCATGGGCGTTGTCATGGGCGTGCAGAAGCTTCAGACCAGTCTGCCGGAGAAGATGTGGGCCGAGCCGGACGCCTCGCTCTTCAGCGTGCGTGGCCACAACTACCTCAACGACAAGAAGAAGATCCCGTCGGCGCCTGCGATGTTCCACACGGTGGGTGTGGATCTGCTGTCGTTCGAGAGCGCGGCCGAGCGATACAACATCTCGTCTCGACCGGACAGCATCGGCCGCACCAGCTCCAAGTTCACGTTCGTCGTCAACATGATCATCCCGGGCCCGGAGAACGTGTGCATGGTGTTCTACTTCCAGCCCGTGCGCGACAACGTGTTCGAGGACGGCTCGCCCTTCTCCGAGCTGCTCAACGACTTCTTCGACGGCGACGACCAGTTCCGGAACTCGCGCTTCAAGCTCATCCCGACGGTCGTCGAGGGAAGCTTCATCATCAAGCAGTCGGTCGGCTCCAAGCCCACGCTGCTCGGCAACAAGCTCAAGTGCCCGTACCACCGTGGGGAGAACTACTTCGAGGTGGACATCGACATTTCGTCCAACTCGGTGGCCAACACTGTCGTCGGCATGGTGCAGGGCGTGACCAAGTCGTTGGTCGTGGACATGGCCTTCCTGCTCGAGGCGCAGACCGACGAGGAGCTGCCGGAAATTATCCTGGGCGCCGTTCGCATGCAACACATTTCGCTGGACAACCCCCGCCGGATGCCGAAGCTTTCGCCTTGAAGCAGCAGCATACGAGAGACCCGGTCTCAAGAATTAAGATGACGGCGATTAATGTCACGGCCGGGCCTTTCAAAGTTTGCAACGTGCATGGCCGTCGATGGATCCCCGAGTGGAAAGGATGTACAGGACATGAGCGTGCTCTTCGGTCGATCGTGGGTTCATGTGTGTACGCAGCACGGTTTATTCTGCTCGCTGCTGGTCTGCAGAGTGTCCTCTTCGGCAGCGCAGCGCGGCTAATACAGTTCCTATGGTGTTTTCCTATCCTACTTACTACAAGCTAATAATTATCTTCATGTTGGTTCCTATCCTACTTACCTAAGGGCCGAGAGCACGGCAAGGTTTGGTTCGCGCTTGATGGCCACCATTTGCCTGCCCTCCGAGTTCGAAACAGCCAGACGGAGTTTGACCGGCGTTTCCCAGTACCTGGTTATGTTGCAACACGCCAACGCTCGCCTCCGTGGGGATGAAGTTGGCGTGGTCCCAGACTGTGTCGCCTAGGGCGACCTGGTTCCAGAGGTGACTCACCAAGCTGGCATTGTGCAGGTCCGCGTTGTCCAGGAAGCGGAAAATTTTCGCGCTGACGCCGCTCTCCAACGGGGGTAGGCTAGCTCCAAACAGCGGCAGCACAAACACCCGCTCGGCTCCGACAGAGGAACGCACCACAGCAGACAACGAAGCCTTCACCACGCTGGTTTTGCCTGCAAACGCATACTGCTGCAACTCGCGCTCCTTCATCGTCTTCACACTGGGTGGAGCTCCAGTGTTGACACCCCGTTGCTCTTCACCCACACCACAAACCGGCGACATGTCACGAGGCCGCTTGCTACCAATTCTCACTTGAGGGGTAGCCGGTGACGTGAACGGCACTGCTCTCACTCGTGACTTCACTGGAGTGCTGCTATTGACGCTCGCACCGGTGGAAGCAAGCATCCTCGACTGCAGTCGCTCCGTGCGTTCACGTTCGCGTCTTGGGGAGGCCTCGAACGGTGACGAGAAGTTCTTCTTCCAAGTCTCGCGATCGATCCGCATCCGTTTCCTCACACCCTGAAGAACCGGCGACACAAAGGTCTCGTCGATCTCGTTGGCAATACGTGCAGGAGTGCCAACGACAGCAGAACCGGCGGTTGCAACACCGTTAGCATGGGCAACGCACGGTGCCTGGTTCTTGCAGTCCTAGTGAAACAAAAGTCAGAGCAGATTCAAGGTTAGAGATCGCTAGACAGCAATGAGATCGAGGTGGCTGCTAGGTTTACGTACAATGCATCGGCAGTTTTCACCGCAAGGCACTCCAGCCTGGAAACACTCGCAGTACTTCTTTTGACAAGCCGACTTCTTGCAGTGGCATCCGTGCTTGTGCATCTTCGTCGACAACAAACCTGCACTCAAGAGTTGATGCTGTTGCTGGAGGTTCAGCCGACCCGATGGCGACAGGAAAGTTCCCGGTGAAGCGTGACTGCCTCCAGACGCACCGACAGATAACCGCCGAGCGCTACCTGGAGTCATACCAGGAGTGGCGCCGATCTTGGGTTTGAACGCGTTCGGATTTTTCTCCAGTCGCGCTGCAATAGCTTGCTGTCGTACCTCCTCCGTCGCTGTTGTATTCGAGCAGTCGAGACAATTGCAGCTTTCATCGCAGTATCCACCACTAGCAAAACATTCGCAGTACAACTTGAGGCACTTGGACTTCTTGCAGTTGCACGGGGCCTTCTTGGGCACCTGGGTTGCCATCACCACGGGTGTCGGGCCGAGAGGAGCCTTCGATGCAGATTGCAGCGACATCGCCAGGGTCGATGATGATCCCAGAGGCGTCGGTGTTTTCAGCATACTGCTGTCAAATGGGGTCATGCCGCTTGGGTTGCTGGTTGCAGTCATTTGCGGTGTCAACACAGCATAGTGGCCTTGTGGTGTAGCGATCAACTCCCGATTGATCTGCTTCGCTGGTGTTACAGCCAGAGCTACTACCTGTCGAATACCCAGCGGAGACTTCTGCATCTTGAGTCCTGAAATGTTGGTCATCGCGGATGGCATCGAAACACATTGCTGCGCTTTCCGCTTCCTCCTGTTGATAAGCGGCGTGGAAGGCGCTGCAGCGACCGGCTCCGTTGCTGGAATCAACCTTCGCGCAACAGGGGGAGATGGAGGTGTTGCCAGCATCTCATCAGTAAGCTTTTGGCTCGGAGCTAGCTTTCGAGGTGTGGGCGTCTTGAACATGTTTCCTTGCGGGGTTTGTCCGTTCCACGGGTGCAGCGGTGACCGTGTGGTCGTGCGTGGAGATGCCGCAGCTTTTACAGGGGTCTGCAACAACTTGCGCTGAACGTTGGTGGAAGACAAATACTTTGTTGTTTGGCGCTCGTCAGCCTTCCGTCGCCGAATGTGCTTCTTCTTTTTACTAACCAAGCACCAAAACAGAAACAAAAGTTAGTTTACCAGTCATGGGATACCATCATATCATAGAGCTGCAACCAACGCACAGGCTGTTGTTGATGGCTTGAATCTCGCGCGTGGGGTGCGAGTCGAGCAACGATGGAGAAGCCCCAAACGACGTGTGAAGCTTCATCTTCATGACGCTGTGGCCACCGAGCTTAGACCGCTCGTCTCTTCCTGGTGTGGCGCTCATAGACGCCTGGATGTTGGGGAAAGATTCGCTAAAGAAGTTCGGGGATCCCAACGCAGACGCAGAACCAGGAGCGGAAATGCCACCTCCTGTCAAAGATCCCGCCGATGACTGCCCTCGGTTGCTCTTCGTTCTGTTCTTAGGAGTCTTGAGGATGGTTGGTGTGCTATCGTGCGCCCCAGAGACAGTTGAACCCTCCACTTGGTCGACAGCTTGGTCCGGCTCGGGGAACGGCGGGAGTCTGTAGACGACAGCAAAAGCACCACGTCAGAATGAGGTCGCAAGACTCACGACAAGCAGTCAACATACAGTCTCGGAAGGTCGTACGAGGAGAGCGCCACCATCGGCGACAGCTTGACCGACATGAAACTGTTCTCGAACTCCTCCGCGGGCATGAGGTGCGACAGCGAGTTGGCGAACGAGAAGAACGAGTCGTGCTCGCTCGGGCTCGTCATGAGTCCGCTCGGGACGCACTGAATGTCGTCAGCGTCCAGAAGCGAGGGCGTCGTGTCGACTCGGTGTGCCTTCTTGCCCGCTGTAGCTGGCGACTTCATTGCTCCATGTACCACCTCCCGCTCCTCGTCGTCGTCCGTGCGGTCGAACACGTCCTTCAGTCGCCGCAAGAGCGGCTGCTGTCGAGACGAGGGCGACGGCGTCCGCGGAGGCGTCGACGAGGTCGAGGCCTTCCGCACCGCTCGAGCACTTCCTGCCTGCAGACTGTCCGCGTTCACAATGCCCTGCTTCACCTCCACTGCAATTGGCGCTGGGGGCTTCTCTTCCTGCTGACTGAGCGAGTCGATAGCTTCCAGCAGCCTCTTGGGGGTGCCCAGTCGAATGGGGACAACGGTCCGTCGCTGGGGCGTCCTGGCCGCCGCCTTCTGGCCAGCACTTTTGCTGCCTGCACTGGCCAGTGGGGACTTGAAGAATCTGGACGGCGAGCACGCGGCGCTAGAGCCCCTGGACGACAGAGGGGGCGACCCCAGAGGGCCCATGAGCTCCAGGTCCACCACGTCCATGGCGCTAGAAGAGAGGAAGCCGCGTCGGTGCGGCGACGGCGTCAGCAGCGAAAAGCCCCCGGCCGCGTCCTCCGCGCTCAGGTGCAGGAAGTCAAAGTCGCTGTCGTGCAGCGACACGTCGCTCGGGAGGACGCTCCGCTGCTCGGGCGTCTGCATCTCTTTCTGCTTCTGCTCGTGCTCCTGTTCAAGCTCCTGCTCTGGCTCGGCTTCGTCTGTGTGGACCTGTGATAGTTCCTGCGTCTTGTTCTGAGCAGTCGGGGCGCTTTTTGACGCACTTTCCGCGCGACTAGAGGCTTGAGACTCTGTACGGGCCTTAGCGTCTGTGCTGGGGTCCTGTATTGGCGCTGGGTGGGCCGCAACATCGCCCTGCACGGGGCTGGACACGGCCATGGCCTGCTCTCTTGGGCTGTCGCGCCGGCTACAGGGCGGCTGGAGACACGAGAGAGGTCGCTACGAGCGCGCCGGCGTGTGCTCTGTCGCCTGGTGACGTAGGTGCGAGGCAGCGGGCGTCAGAAGCTCGAGTGCGTGACGGACGAACCGGCGCCTTCACGTTGGATGACCTGGAGGCTGCGACTGGCGCGCTTTGAAAAATGTGGCGCCAAAATGCGTCGAAAAAGACGCGGGAAATGTGGTAATAGATTTTGCACCAATCGGAGAGAGGGTAGTCTTGAATCCACCAATCACAGGTGAAGACGATACTGAACCCCTTCCCGCCATTAGGCTGGCTTCCACTGGAAATCTTTGGGGCGAAAACCTTACCTGCGGTCTCCATTCTGGAGGAGGAAGTCAATGCACAGAGAGTATTTGGTGGTCCATGCTTCTGTCGTCTTGGTCATGGTCTTGCTTGGCATGGGCAACTACTAATACAGTTCATTCAAGCTCGGAGCTGCAAAGTTGGTCGTGGCGTCTTGCTGGCATTGCAACAGATGTTATGGCCTTGGCATCTGCCATTACTGTTCATGTTCCGGCTCGGTCATCAACGGTGGGCCAGTTGCGGTGCTCATGAATGTTAGTCCCAATTGTGACTCCTTTTAGTCGAAAATAGTCCAAACGCTTTATGTTCCGATCACAAACCGACTCCCTCCATGCAGGACGCGACGCGGACGTCGGAGGCGTGGGCGGCGCTGGCCAGCTCGCTCGTCAACGGCCTGGAAGCCCGCTCTGTTGATGCGCAGCCGTACTGCAGCCTCAGTGGCACGAGCTCGAGCGAGACCAAATCCCGCGGCCGGAAGCGCGTCCGCCGCATGCAGATCGAGCTGCCCTTCTTCCGGCACCAGGTGCGCGAGCTGGAGCTCAAGATCAAGCGGCTCAAGCTGCAGAGCGCGTCGCCCGTGGCTGCCACCGTCAAACGTGAGCTGCAGTCGCCGCGGTCGGTGCAGAATTTGGTCGAAAAAGGGCCGGGGACGGACCGAAATTCGGTCTGGAATGGTATTGCGGAGCACCAGCTCAAGGAGCGCCTGCGCGTCGAGCAACAGCGGCAGCAACTTAAGCAGACGCACGAGGAGATGGTCGGACTGTCGGGGGAGATGCAGAAGCTGCTGCGGAAATGGGGCGAGCAGCAGGTCAACGAGCGCGCGACAACTTCAACTTTGGACCATTTTGGGACCTGCGACTGATGAAATTGTGTCGTTATGTCTTGCAGCAAGAGGTGGCGGAACGAGTTGGGACTAAACCGCAGCAGCGATATCGCTACTGGGACTGCGAGAAGGACAAAACAGAGGACATTTACGTGGACCAATTGTCCATTGTGGCGCGGCTGCGGCTGCAGAGTCAGAGTCAGAGTCAGCAGCTTCCAAGTAGAACGCTGTACGTCGATTCGGGTTTATCTATGGGTCCGGAACTGGTCAAGTGGGACCCGAGCATCAACGTTGGCTTCAAGCTCGGGCTGCACCGCGGGACCGTGCTGCCGTTCCGGCTGGAGGTCGTATCGGAGGCGTACTGGCGGTTCTTCGTGTTCGGCTACGAGTCGGATCATGCCGTTCAGGTCGTTCGAGACGACGAATCCGATACGTCGGTAAGTCTGCATTGGAAGCATCAACCGACCAGGGACAATCGTGCGGTCGTTCAAGATCCGAGCGGATTTCGAGGGCTTCACGTCCACGTTGGGCTGCAAAATGACCTTCTGCAGAAACGTGGATGAGGACGGCAGCGTCACAATCGCGTGGGCTATTATCGGAAACGTCAAAGAAATCAACGGCGTGCAGTTCCACGGCCTGCAACTCCACAAGAATGGCTGCGTCAAGCTTCGGCGGGTTCCTACGCAGGGGCGTGGACAGCAGTCGACCTCGACGGTAGTGGAGGTCTCGTGTGAGACGATCCCTGTGTTCCAGGACGGTGTTGTCGACAAGGCTCAGCAGACGCAGGCTCTCCTCGACGAGATCGACAAGGGGCACGCTAAAGTCGACAAGTTCTTCTGCCAGCGGATGGGTACACTGCTTGTGGAGACGGACTGGAAGGCCACCTTCGGTCGCGAAACCATGATTGAGGAATCGGGGCACGGTAATCATGATTGTGTGGGATGGAAAGTAGCCTCACCCGACGAAGGCAACTTCTCTTGATGAGACCGTCGCAGCCAAAAATCCGCTTGGTTTAGCGCAACAGGTTCGCTTTGTGTGGTCGGAGGCACTTCAAGTGCTTGCACTGATTCACATCCATTGGATAATTGGATACCTAGGGGGCGAACGCGAAAATGCCTTGCTCAACCCAGGGAGCTATGGTTACCCTCTTGAGCGCTGGCTCAGTGCGACCCACAGCTCACTCCCCAATTTACCAAGTACTGCCAACCACTTTCAAGCACCTCAAAAGATGTTGAGCTCCAAGATCCTCACTATCTGCGCACTAGCGGCTCTGACAGTCGGAACCCAAGCCGACGACTACACCTCCGACACTTACGACGAGGGCAGCAGCTACTCCGACGGCGACTACACTGCGCTGCCGGCCTTCGCCTACACGTTCGACCCCGAGTACTCGGCGGGCGTGAGCGGGACCATCAAGGTACAGTACGCCGGCCCCTTCTCCAGCTTCGCGGTGATCAGTGCCGACCTCGACTTCAGCGACGTGGACCAGAGCGAGATCCAGGCCTTCAACGGCAACTGCACGGAGGAGGTGACGCAGTACAAGTGGCACATCCACGTCAAGTGGCCGAACGAGGGCGACTCCGAGTCCTTCGAGCAGTGCGCGCTCCCGATCACCGGCAACCACTACGACCCGCTCAAGGCGTGCAGCCCCGACTCCGAGTTCGCTGAGACCGCCGAGTGCCAGCTCAAGTCGCCCCAGTACAATTGCAACCCGGACGACTACGCCAAGAACCCTCTCGTCTGCGAGAAGGGCGATCTGGCTGGCAAGCTCGGACTCTTCGAGCTGGACGGCGACAAGCTGGTGAGCGGCACGTGGTTCGACCCAACTACCCCCAGCCGGAGGAGAACACGCCCGAGTGGAACATCATCCTCCACGCCGTGTGCGGCAAGGTCGCTCCCCGTATCGCTTGCGCTGTGGGTAAAGCGGTGGACTCGGACTGGAGCTGGAGCTCGAACTCGGGCTCGTACTACCGCCACTGAGCTGGGCCAAGTTACAGTCACGGGGTCAACCGGTGCGCTCAAATCGACAATCTGTAGCTCTTCACATGTTGCATAAACCGTTAGTTAATTGAACTTTGTCCATTCTCTTGTTTTGCTTGCTTCGACTGCGTACAGGACGCGGTGGAGGTGTCCCTCAACAGTTAGAGGCAACTTCAACTTGCGACTGCTGAAAAGTGCAGTTTTATCAAACTGTCAAAGTGCAACATCGCTTTGAGGCGGATAGGCTTACTGCGGCAACGGAGTTCACTGCTGGCATTCGATGTCATCCTCCTCCCCACGTATTGATCTTCTCCGTGGTGGAAGTTCGCAACGAGGGAAGCTCGCAATGCATACTCAGCGAGGCCCATAACCGGACCCAGGCAAAGCTTGGTGCAATCGACCAAAGCCATTATCGGTTGCTTGGGTTCGCCAGCCTCTACTGAGATCGACGAAGGCAGGTAAGCCGAGAATCCACGCCATTTAACTCCCACGGGTTCACTTTGTGTGGGCCAAGGTCACTTCAACTGGTTGCACCCTGATTCACATCCATGGGATAATCCAACCCAGACGAACGGCGAAAATGACGAAGTCACTCGTCTTACCCCGATCCGACCCTTGAGAAGAGCTCACGCTCACAGCCATCAGCTCACATGAGCTCACTCCGCAATTCGCCAAGTACCGCCGACAGCCTCTTCCACGCCAAGCGACCCCTTGATCCGAAAAGATGCTGAGCTCCAAGATCTTCTTCGCCCTTTGCGCGCTCGCGACCCTTGCGGTCTCCGCCCAAGCCGACGACGACTACTCGGACAGCTACGACAGCTACGACGATAACGAGGGTAGCAGCTACTACGACGACGAAGGTAGCAGCTACTACGACGACGAAGAGTACGCTGACGGGGACTTCAGCGCGCTGCCCGCCTACACGTACACGTTCGACCCCGAGTCGGCGGCGGGCGTGAGCGGCTCCATCAACGTGCAGTACGCCGGGCCCTTCTCCACGTTCGCGTGGATCTCCGCCGACCTGGACTTCAGCGGCGTGGACCAGAGCGAGATCCAGGCGGCCGACGGCAACTGCACCGAGGACGTGACCGCGTACAAGTGGCACATCCACGTCAAGTGGCCCCACGAGGGCGACTCCGAGTCCTTCAAGCAGTGCGGGCTGGCGCTCACGGGCAACCACTACGACCCGCTCAAGGCGTGTGGCCCTAACTCGGAGTTCGTGGGCACGGACGACTGCCAGCTCAAGACGCCAGAGTACAGCTGCAACCCGGACGACTACGCCAAGGACCCGCTGGTCTGCGAGAAGGGCGACCTGGCCGGCAAGGTCGGCGACTTCACGCTGGACGGCGACAGCAAGGTCACGGGTGAGTGGTACGACCTCAACTACCCGTTGCCCGAGGAGAACACGCCCGAGTGGAACATCATCCTCCACGCCGTCTGCGGCAAGGCCACCCCTCGCATCGCGTGCGCCGTCGGCAAGCAGACCAGCGGGGACTGGAGCTCCTCGGACTGGAGCTCCACCGACGACTCGTTCTACCGGCACTGAGCAGGACTGGACCAGCATCTGCATCCGTTCAGCTGCCATTCCATTCATATCCACACGTCCACACAAGCGGCGCCACCTAAGTCAGTGTTAGCGCTCCATATTTGATGTGCATCAGATCAGGCTCCTCCACCTTGAAGCAGTCGTCAGACAACTCATCAATTCGTTTTGCCACATTTTACCTTTGCCGTCACTTTTCACATCATCGATCGTACTTCTTGCGCCCACTTCTTCATCCTCTACTGCTTCACTTGCCAGGTATTTCATCGTTCATCTTGTACTCGTCCCACGTGCTCGCTCCCTTGGTGCCGACTCGCAGACGATCTGCAAGCCAACAACGCAAGCCACAACACACACACACACACACAGAAACGGATGTGAGCCCAGTGACCAACTACCAGGCGCGCACGAACGCCAAACGCAATGCAAAACAAATAAGAAGCGAGGTCGCCTCCCTCTTATCAAAGCAATCCATGCAAAATGTATCGCCCACTCTGCCTACCAGCTGCAATCAGGAGCTTTCGCTGTTACTGTCGTGGTGCTGTTTACAGGTATCGCAGCGGCAGGAAAGTCGAGCTTGGGCGTCCAGGGGCTCAGCTCTGCGTCTTGGTTGCGCGCTTTCAACCAGCGACTCTGCAGTCCACACATCACATTACACGGATAGTTTAGATATACGAGTCAGTACGGAAGTTTTTACTCAACGAAACTACACCACCTAGTAGCAGTGCAGATGCACATCAGCTCACCCACCACGTGCCACAGAGCGCACTAGGCCGCGCTGCGTTCTTGCTTGATGCGCGGACGCTCTCCATCCCTCCGGCCAGAGCGACCCGAGTCGTACTTGCCTCCTTTGCTCGTCCGCGCACTTCTCGACGACGACGACGGGGAGGGGTCTTCGCTTCGGTAGTAGTACTGGCTGCGGTCTCGACTATGACTTCGGCTAGAGCTGCGGCTGCGACTTTCCGAGCGACCTCGGCTGCAGTAGTTTCGCTTGCGCTTCCTGCTGCTCCTAGAGGACGGCCGCGGGCTGCGAGATCGGCTCCTGCTGCGGCTGTTGCTGCGGCTGTCTCGATCGCGATGACCATTTCCACCAGATTTACGCTCTCGACGGTCGAAATACGAAGGATCGCGCCGGTAGTCGAGGTCTCGGCTATCGCGTCGGTCGTAGCTCCGGTCGTTCTTGTCGTATCCCCGTTCTTCCTTGTCGTAGCCTCGGTCATCTCTGTCGTAGCTCGAGTATTTGTCGCGAGAACTGTATCTGTCATCACGCCTGCTGCCACGGTACCGGTCATCGTAGTCGTCGTCGTCGTAATCGTATCTGTCGCGATCGCGACGATCTCCACGCGTCCGACTGTCGTCTCGTTCACGGCTTCGGCTACGGCTGCGACTTCGCTCTCGGTATCGATCACGGCCCCGACCTCGGTCCTCAGAGTGGCGATAGTCTTTGTCTTGGTCGCCGCCTTGATACCGGATTTCCTCCTTAATCCGCGGTTCATCGTCTCGGTACCTTCGTGACGAAGTAGAAGCAGAGCTTCGGTCGTCACGTCGAGAAGGTTTTTGTCCATTTGATCGATATCGATCACCACCGCTGGTTTTGCTGGTTTTAGCCCACTCCTTCGAGTCCTCCTCCGTCTTCTTCGTGAATTCAGCCTCGTCCCGAACTCCCGACGGATCCAGACGTAGACCGCCCAGCTGCGACTTGAAAGCCTCCTTTAGCTTGGCCGCCTCGTCACCTTCAAACGCGCTCGACGACTTGACCAAGGCATCAAATTCCGCTTGTTGGCTTTTCTTCCACCGTTGTAGTGATCGGTAACTTCGGAGCGCGTCCTCTGCAAAATCACACGGGACACGCGTTAGCAAGGGCTTGACTTGATGGGTACCTAGTATGGAGACGTACTCGCTGTTCGCTCGTTGAAGACGTTGCCCTCAGGACTGGGGCTGCACCACTTAAACTTAAAATCTTTGCCCTTGTTCCAAGTTGCAATGTAGGCAGCTGCTTCTCCGAGTAGCTGCGGAGAGATATCCACGCACACTGGCAAAAAGAACCTGCATATCATACATAGCATCGTTAAATATCCCTGCAAGCTGGAACAATGCTTCAGCAAGACGTACAATTCTTCAAGGACAGTCTGCGCGTCGTCGCTAATGGCCTCACGAACTGGAGTCACAAACAATACGAACATCCAGTCAGTATATCGTCATGTAACGTGCAGCATTTGCAAGTACGCACACTTTTCCGGCATCTTCTCCAGCACGCGACGCAAGTAGTAGAAAGGCATCTCGGTGGTGAGCTCGAAGTTAATGCCCTGCAAGACCTCCATCTCGTAATACAGCAGTTGCAGGCGCTCAATCTCGAGCAACTCCTCGTCACCAGCAAACAGTGGGGTCTCCAAGATGCCGTACATAACGCGCACCATGCGCAACAGCTTCATGCGCTTGCTGGACGCCTTAGCCGACAGGAAGAGGCAGGCTGCCGCAAACTTGTACCGCTCCCGCGCGTAAATACCGCGGTCAAACACGCGATGAAAGAAGATGCACGCCGTGAGCGCGATATCGCTGCTCAGCCCGAGACACCGTGACAGGACGTCGATGAAGGCGATCGCCGTGTAGCGCCAATGTTGCTTCTCCTCCGGTTTGCTGTCAAAGTTCCGGCGTTCGAAAACCAGTGGGCAGTTGGATCGGTCCAGCTGCAGCTGAGGCGTGCTAGGCGGCGGTAGCTCGAACTGCTGAAGCTGGTCAGGAGCCTCAGCTTGTCGTTCTGCCTCGCCGCGCGGCAACGGTACCGGGGCTCGACGAGGCTTGCACTCTCCCATGACGAGGCCCTTCCAGGCCTTGATCTTCCTCGGATACAGCTTCAGTTCTTCCCAACGAGCAAGCGTCTGCACAAAGGGCAAAGGTATCCAATGAATAATAGTCAGGGTCAAGACCATCATCTTCACAAGTCAAACAGGCATCCATCACAGCACCTTAAACACGCGCTTCCGGTTCTCCTCGGAGTTGCGCTTGTCACCGTAGCGGATCTCCCGCGCACAGGCATTGAGCACTTCGTCCACGGTCTGGAACCACTCGCGCTGCACCTGCTGCAGTCGCTCCCCCTCGAAGGACTTGAGGAACTCGTGCAGCACGTAGAACAGCATGAGCTTGGCCTGGAACCCGCGCGCTCCCTCCGCGTACGCTCGCTGCAGGCAGGACAACAGACAGACAGTTGACGTTAGTACGTTTTGTTCAACAAGCTCAGATAACAACAAGGGAAACGCAGGCAGGACTCGACTACTGAGGTCTTTCTATTAGGCGCGCCGCCACCACTGCACAGCCAGCCAGCCTCAGCAAGTAATGAATGAATAAATAAAATAAATAATATACACTCCACTTCACGTGGTGATAGTGCTGGTGGGTGGTGGGCCTCGGAGTAGCGGCTTTTTAGCGTAGTGGCGGCGGCGATTTAACGGAAAGCGGCGTGGTTTTAGTCTGATATTGGGTGGTACCTGCTTCATCTTGATCTGGAAGCGCAGCGCGTGCTGCGGGAACGTGGCCATGTACTCGGCCGTCTTGGCCACGAGGTCGCGGTTGGTCACGCAGTGTAGCACGTCGTTGAGCACCGTGCCGAAGCCCGCGATCTCCCGCTCCCACTGCGACTCGGACAGCAGCGGCCGCTCGGGCTCCGGCGCGGGCACCTCGGGCGGCGTCTGCAGCGGCGTATTGCCACCGCTCTTGCGCCGCTTGGCCGCGCTGCTAGTGGGTGGCGTGGCCGACGGCTTGCGCGTCTTCTCCGGCCGCGGTGGTCGCTGCAGCGCTGCGGCGTCGGACGCGTCGGCGTTCGCGGCCTCTTCTGAAGCTTGTAGAGACCCGTTGGAGTCGGTGCGCGCCTCAGTCGACGCGCAAGACGCGGGCGCATCTGCTGGTGTGCGCTGGTCGGCGGGCGGGGCGGCCACGGCCTGCGCCTTGCCGCCCGAAGACGACGGTCGCGCGCGCGCATTGTCCCCCATCGAGCTTCCCCTTCTTTCGCCTCTGGAGGTCCAATCACTGAAGTCTAAAATCGGACTTAGTCGAGATCATATGGATTTCCGTTTCGAAAAAAAAGTTGATAGAAGTGCGATGGCTGCATACATGTAATACACTTTTTATTGCTAAGCTTATTATTGCATCATGGCCAGCTCCATCTCCGTGGCAATCGAGATGTTGTGCGTGGGGCGGTTCCAGTCCGACTCGACTGTCTCCGTGTTGTATTGACCAGGACCCTGCAGACGCAATTCTAATGGTTAGTCGTTACTAAGATACCAAGATAATCGATTGTCGAGCCAGCGAGACCTACCAGCACTGGCGCCTTCGGTCGCTGGTCCTTGAATCGAGGTTCCTGGGGGCGGAGAACAGAAGACGACGGTGAGTGCAACGATGGAGAAGCGTACAATCGTGGTGTTACGCACCGCAGCATAGAACACGTTTGGTCGCGCCTTGTGCAGCGGCTTCTGCTCCAACCGCTGCGTCGAATACGACCCCGGCCCCTGATTCCATGCATCAATGTGTCAATGAACAAAGTCTACCCGTGATGGAGCTTTGAGAAGTTGGCACTTACCGGAACGAACACGGTTGGACTCGGTTTGTCCTTCATTCGATCGATGCCGGACTTGAACGCGCCTTGTGCGCCCGACGCGTTCCACGAGCGTTGGATCTGGAAACATACAAGCCAAAGTCAGATAAATAGCTGAAAGTGAAAATATATCGTTCACCCACCTCATAGTCGCCTGGTGACGGCCCCGTAGCCTTTTGAATCTGGTGCGGACGACTTGTTGACGACGCGAACATCGACGAAGCCTTGGGCTGTTGGCGTTTCTTGGAACTTTGACCTTGTTGCCGTCGCTCGGATTCTTGGGCTTTCATGTCACGCTCTAGCTGAGACTCGAGGCTCTCGCGGCCGTATTGGCCGCCCGATGAAATAGTGTCGAAGCGTCTTGTGGTGCTGCCAAAGTTGGTTACTCGACTTGTCTGCGTGACGACACATCGTTAGAGTGAGCGTGACAACACCGTCGTCAGACAACCAGTGCTTACCACTTTGTTTAGTACTTCCGATACTGCTGACGGGACTTCGTATGAACCTGGTGCTGCGAGGCACTGATCTCTGTCTTTGAGCTCTTCGAAACGCTCCTTCTTGGAGCTGAACGGCGCCTTTTTCCTGCTGGGAACTGAGCGTGGCTGCTGCGTGTTGCCTGATGGTGGGTAATAGTACGCGCCAGGGCCAGGAATGAATGTATCCCTAGACAAGTGGTTATCCACGACTGGTTAGTAGGCGGCAACCATAACCTTGCTTTGAGCAAGACTAACGTGCTCACCGTTGGGAGCCCTCGAATCGATTGGATGTACTACCGAAGAACTGAAGATGCTCGGGTTTCGTCTCGGACGGAAAACCGTGTGTTTGATTCGGATGGTAGGCCCCTGGTCCTGGAACATTTTTGGTCACGGCGATCGGGGCAGCCTGCTCCCGCGTCAAAGTGGACTTGAACACCGCATTCACTCGCGCAGGATCTTTCGGTACGGTGGTGTCTCCGGTGTTTTTGTATTCGCCTGGACCGGGCACCTCTGCTTTTGACCGTACTTCGCTTTCAATGAATCGTGTCACTTTTCCCTTCGAGAAGTCGGTCGTGCGGGTCTTGTTCATGTTCTTCAAGCCCCTCATCGGCTCGTACTCGCCTGGCCCGAGCGTATCGCTCCCACAACCAGTGTGACCGACTTTTGCGGGCTCGTGACGAACCAATTTGCCGTAAGCCCCCTGCTCGTAGCCAAAACTTTGTGAAACAGTTGGGATCGACGGAGCGGTGGGGAGCCTTGTCCACCTAATCTTGTTATTCGATGGGGGAGTCCTCACGAGCGGGTTGCCGAGGCTCGTGTGTCTGTCAGTCGGTAATAGTGTCAGCAGCAGCAGCTCATACAACACAACATCAGCTAAGCCACGACTTACCCCTTTGACTTTTGTGCGAATGGGTCTTCCTTGGAGTACGCTCCTGGCCCTGGGGTGCTGAATCCACGACGGAGTTTGACCTCACCGAGTCGCTGGGACTTGGACTGGAAGATGGACGTGGCGGGCGCCTTGCTCTTCGTGGGAGAATCCCAGCTCGTTTGGTTGTTTGTAGCGTATGACCCAGGGCCCGGTGTGATCATCGTCAACCCTTTGGTGGAGCCGGCATTGGCACCGCGCACGAGCTTCTCGCCGGAGCCGAAGCCCGTAGCATTCGGGCGCAGCTTGCGAGTCGGGGACGTTTCGTAGCAGCCAGGCCCGAGGCTCGCAGACGTGCCCGCTTTCACTTGCAGGCCGCCCGGACAATTGTCTCTCGTCGTGCGGTTCACCCACGCCATGTCTTCTTCCACGAGTGATGCGCGCGTATCAACGCGGGGCTCCTAAACGCCTCCGCGTATAAATAGGAGCCCAGTCCAGGCCATCGAGTTGGAATTAGCCTTTAGGTATGTGATTCAGTAGTGGGTCAATGAATCACTATGGCCTGCTTGATAGCTGGCGACCACCGCAAAAAGTTGCAGTCGTTGAAGTGGCCACGGCGGTGGCATACAAACTGCAAGTGATTTTGGTCACTAAAGCGCGACTTCCAGTTGAAGTTCCAGAGTGTTGGTCCCTCGATCGAGTGCCCGCGTATCGAACTTTCCTTGCGTCATTCTTCAATCCGCACTGGTGTCGCCATGGCGTCAACTGCCACGATCGTCGACCCGCAGAGCCACTGCAGCGGCAGCGCCGAGCTCTACCGCGTTGGTCTATTTGCTAGCACAGCAGGCAGAGGTGTGTGTACTGACGTATCTTGACCTGGCAGGATGCGGACGGGGTGCGCTGGAGCTTCATGCTGAATCTGACGGACATCTCCTACGGAACTTACGGGTAAGAGACGACGGTCTTGTACTGCGCTATACAGTGTGGAGGCTTAAGACTTGTGTGCCCAATTGACAGCAACAACAAGTTCTACATGGGACAGCTCATCGTGGACCGCGGGCGCTTCGTGGTCTTCCGCAAGTGGGGCCGCGTGGGCGCCAAGACGCCGCAGTCCAAGACGGAGTTCTACAGCTCCGTGGAGGCGGCCGAGAAGGCCTTCCAGAAGGTCTTCCGAGCCAAGAGCGGCAACAAGTGGCCGCTCGCGGAGCCCTTTGTGCGCAAGAAAGGCAAATACTTCCTTGTCGGTGAGCTCCCGGGCATCTGAAATGGAGGGCTAGCTGCCGACGGTTGACTGACGTGATGTGATGTGACTATGCTACATTGTAGAACTGGATGACGGCGAACCAGAAGCAGCTAGTGCCGATGCTGCCCAGAAGGTGGAGCAGAAAGAGGAGGAAGTGGTCTCCAAGCTCCCGGAGGGGGTGCAGTACATCATCCAGGTGAGAATATGTCTCGGTTGTTAGCCGCCGTACTCAACTCTAATGGCAATTATCTTTTTTGTGGCAGCTTATCTGTGACCCAGAGGTGGTGAAGCGAGAGATGGTCAGCCTGAATGTAGACTTGAATCGCTTCCCACTTGGTACGTGGCTGTCAATTCCCATGAGCCTCTGTATGGGGTCTTGTAAAATGCTGACGTCGTAATGTTTTTGCAGGTAAGCTGTCGAAGGCGCAGATTTCGCAGGGCTACGACATTCTACAGCGCATCTCGACCACCCTGGAGGAACTGGAAGAGCTCACGAAGACACCTGCTGCGCTGCCGAAGACGACGAAAGCTGGCGCGAAAAGCAGACGACAGGCAAAGGCGAAGGCAAAGGGGCCAGCTGCAGCGACAACTAAAAGCGCAGCAAGTTTTCGTGACGACCTCAAGTCGCTATCGAGTGAGTTCTACTCGCTGATCCCGCACGACTTTGGTCGTTCCCTGCCTCCAGTCATCGCCAGTATGACGGACCTCAAGCTAAAACTTGAGCTGCTGGAGGTGCTGTCGAATCTGGAAATCTCGCAGATGCTGCAGAAGCAGGAACCTGAGAAGCCAAAAGGCCCAGCTATTCACGCGCTCGATCTTCACTATGATATGCTGAACACGAACATGGAACCTCTGAACAAGAGCGGCAAGGAGTACAAGATCATTGAAAAGTATGCGGTAAATCTGTCACGATTGCTGGCGTGCATTTTGTTGACTAACAACTTTTTTTGTTTGCTGTGCTAGGTTTATCACGAAGACGAACGGTGGAAGCAAGCTCAATATTAACACGGTTCTCAAGATCGCCCGACCAGACGAAGAGAGCCACAAGTGTGTATTGGGATCGTTGGATAACCATAAGGTGGGTAGCGCATTGATTATTCCAGGGTGACCCTTTCGGGTTATGACTTAGGCGTGGCTTCATGTCCTAGTTGCTATGGCACGGCTCCCGGCTGTCGAACTTTGTTGGCATTCTGTCTCAAGGACTGCGAATCGCGCCGCCCGAGGCCCCCAAGAACGGTTACCAGTTCGGCAAAGGCGTAAGGATTATGCATGCACACAGATGCATTGAAACAGTTTTATGGTGCTGACGTTGTGAATGCCATGTCATTAGCTTTATTTTGCGGATGCTCTAGCGAAGTCGGCGAACTATTGCTGCGCGTCAACTCGAAACCCAACCGTATGTGTGCCTTGCTGAGGGTGAACACGAGGTGACACCGGCAAGTCTAAACAATATTGGTTATGTTTGCTGTTGATCGGTAGGCGGTGCTTCTGCTTGCCGATGTCGCTCTGGGCAAGCCGTACAAGACGCCGAATGGTGAGTTCCTGGATTACAGCATGGTGAAGGACCAGCGCGGGTGCGACAGCACGCACGGCCTAGGCCGAATGGCGCCTTCGGAGGACGAGTTCGAGACTCTACCGGATGGTGTCGTGGTTCCGGCGGGCACGCTGAAGCCCGTGGCAGGTGACCAGTACTTGCTGTACAACGAGTTCATCGTGTACCGTCGCGAACAAGTCCAGCTACGCTATCTCGTGGCTCTGGACTTCCAAAACGTGGCTTGTGCCTGGTGAGTTAAAGCGCTCCACCACGCAGCGGGTCGCGCAGCAATTATTTTATGAGATCGACTTCAAGTAGAGAACGAGCAGCTATGTCTTTGATATGGCAACAGCCGTCCTCACAATTAATTGGTCAATATCTATTTGAGCTAACCAACCAGCGTTGCGTCAGTTGACACGCAATTTGGCGGGAGCTCACTTGCGATGCCGCCAACGACTCCGGCGAAGCGTGTGGACCCGCTCAGCGGCTGCGCCAGTTCTGCTGTGGTTTACCAGGTGCATAGCGTTTTCGGGCCACTATAATTGATACTGCGGGTCTAACTCCTGTTGCTTTTATGGTGTTCGAGCAGGACGCCAATGGCGTCGCCTGGAGCTTCATGCTCAACTACACGAACATCTCGTTCGGGACTTACGGGTGCGTGCTCGCAGCGATCGGTAGGTGATGGTGCAATAGCGCTGCAGTTGCTAAGTGACGGCTGGCGATGCAGGAACAACAAGTTCTACATGGTGCAGCTGATCCAGGACGGAGACCGGTATATGGTCTTCCGCAAGTGGGGACGCGTCGGCGCCAAGAACCCGCAGGTGTGTAGAGTTGCAATGGGAACAACGCAGCCCTGGTATTGACACTTCAAGGTTTGACGACTGGGCAGCGAGCTCTGGAGCGCTACAACTCGTCGTTGGAGAAGGCGCAGGCCTCATTCACTAAGAAGTTCCTAGACAAGAGCGGCAACGAGTGGCCGCTGACTGGGCCTTTCGAGAAAGTGGAAGGCAAATACGTGCTTGTTGGTAAGTGGCTGAACTGGTTGGTCGATGTCAAGCAGTAGATGACTTATTCGTGCTTGATGGGGACTGTAGAGCTTGACGATGAGGTGCCGGAAGAGGAGACGGAAGAGAGCGAAGTCGAGCAGGAAGAGGAGGTGCTGTCGGCTTTGCACGAGACTGTTCAAGATGTCTTGAAGGTACGTCACCCGTTCGTTGATGATACAGAATAGTGAATCCAGTAAACGCCCTGACCTGTTGCGTCTTCAGCTTGTCTGTGATGCCGACCTGATCGCACGAGAAGTAGCAAACATGAACCTGGACTTGAAGCGGCTCCCTCTTGGTTTGTGACGGCGTCATAAAGCCTTGTGAAAGCTTTTTGTTCTCACTACTTATGCTTTTCAACCAGGCAAACTGTCGAAAGCCCAAATTTCCCAGGGATATGCTTTGTTACAGCAGCTCTCTGAAGCCCTCAAGGAGATTGAAGACCTGAATAAGGCTGTCACGGACAAGAAGGACACGCCTGCGCAGAAACGAGCTGGGACTCGTCGCTCCACTCGCGTGAAGCGAACGGCCAACCCGAATGCCGCCCAAATCCGTCGCTTAAAGAACAGCTTGAAGACTCTGACGAGTGATTTCTACACGCTGATCCCGCATGACTTCGGAAGAAACTTGCCGCCGCCGATTGATTCCATGGACGAGGTGAAACTGAAAATCGACTTGCTAGAAGTGCTGGCGAATATCGAGATCTCGCAGAAGCTGCAAGCGGAGAAGAAGAAGAACGCAAAGAAGAAGTCTGGCACCGACGAGCCGAAATTGAACTCCCTCGATGTGCAGTACAATCTGCTCAATGTCAAGATGGAGCCTCTGCCTGAATCGACTGACGAGTACAAGATCATTGAAAGGTACGGCGCTATGATAAAACGATGCGGTGTTTTGTGTTATACTAACACCGAGCGGTACAGATACGTGGAAACGACGCACGCCCCAACCCACGTGCAGTATAAGCTGCGCATCAAGTCAATTCTCAAGATTTCTCGGCCTGATGAAGAGAAGTTCAAGGACATATTCCAGTCTGTGGGCAACCACAAGGTTCGTTTGGTAATGTATAGTTGCAAGCAACTTTATGCGGGTGATCTCACGACTCTTCTTTTGCCCAGCTGCTGTGGCACGGATCCCGACTTTCGAACGTCGTCGGCATTCTGTCCAAGGGACTTCGCGTGGCTCCCCCCGAGGCGCCTAACAACGGATACATGTTCGGCAAAGGCGTACGTGCTTCTTTCGCGGGGGGGGAATTCATGGATTGACCCATGAGGCTTACTGTCAGATGTCTTTGTTGCTTGCCTCACGCAGATCTACTTTGCAGACTCGGTGTCCAAGTCTGCCAACTACTGCTGGACAACACCCCAGAACCCGAAGGTGTGTGCCATCGTATACTCTCCTGTGAGATGACTTCGAATCGTACAAAAGGCTAATAGACGCTATCGCAGGGCGTTTTGATTCTCGCTGAAGTGGCTCTGGGAACCCCCTACAAGGCCGAGGAAGCGGAAGACCTGACGTACACGAGCCTGAAGAAGACCAAGGGATGCGACAGCACCCACGGCGTGGGGCGCATGGCTGCCCCCGAGGAGGACTACGAGACCATGTACGTTGCTCTCGGTTGTGGAACTCTCGTCCTGGTTGCTGACGTATCTTACCGCGATGACTGCAGGGACGACGGCGTGGTGGTCCCCGTCGGCGAGTTCATGCCGTCGGATGGCAACGGCTCGCTGCTCTACAACGAGTTTATCGTGTACCGCCAGGAGCAAGTCAAGCTGCGCTATCTGGTCAACCTCGACTTTCTCTACGAAGAGGAGGACGAAGCGTAGAGGAACGTGTACCGTCCGAGGATAGAGGACAACGTCCGTTGCATTAATACACGACGACATGCACATTGAAGTTGCGATCAATCTACGTGAATGATGATCACCGTCACACCATACAAAATCCAAGTGAAAATGTCACTAAAGCGAAATTCCAGTTGAAGTTGGTGAGTGTTGGTCCTTCACGCGATGCCCTTCAGCTCGCTCATTGTTCAATTCGCGCTATCCATGACGTCCACTGCCTCCATCGTCGACCCGCAGAGCTACTGCAGCCCCTACGCCGAACTCTATCGCGTACGCCACACTGCCCCTATGAAGGTGCTCAGGCTGCAAAAACACTAACACTGACTGTATGACGCAGGACGCGGATGGGGTGCGCTGGAGCTTCATGCTCAACCTGACGGACATCTCCTACGGCACCTACGGGTAAGAGACGACGGCCTAGTACAGAGTTATACAGTGTGGAGGCTTACGTACGTGTCTCCATTGACAGCAACAACAAGTTCTACATGGGGCAGCTCATCATTGACGGCGCGCGGTTCGTGGTCTTCCGCAAGTGGGGCCGCGTGGGCGCCAAGACGCCGCAGTCCAAGATCGAGTCTCACATCTGCTTGGAGACGGCGCAGGAGTCCTTCGCTAAGACCTTCCAGTCCAAGAGCGGGAACGCTTGGCCGCTCACGAAGCCGTTCACACGCAAGAAAGGCAAATACTTCCTCGTCGGTAAGCCCCCCCCCACTCTATCGGATAGCTTCTTCGAGCAATGTTTGGATGGATCTTTATCGTTTCTCTGTCAATTCCACGCACTGCAGAGCTGGACGATGGCGAACCGGAACCAGCCGAAGCTGTTGCGGGTGATGAGAAGGCGGAGATGAAGGAGGAAGTGGCCTCCAAGCTCCCACAAGAGGTGCAGAAGATCGTCCAGGTAAGCGAATCTAGCAGTGTTCGCTCATAGTTGAGATCTAATGGTGCCCATTATCTGCCATGACAGCTCATCTGCGACCCGGATGCGGTGAAGCGGGAGATGGCGAGCTTGAACGTCGACTTGAAGCGCTTCCCGCTAGGTAAATGGGCTATCTGAAATTCAATGAAGCAGTGTTCTGGCTGAATTAACGAGAGCACTGTGCCATTTCTTGCAGGAAAACTGTCGAAGGCGCAGATTTCACAGGGCTACGGCATCCTGCATCGCATTTCAACAACTCTCGAAATACTCGAAGAGATGGGGAAAACACCAGCAACGACGACGAAAGCCGGCGCCAAGGGGAGGCGAAAGGCCAAAGCTAAGGCAAAGGGGCCAACAGCAGCCACCACCAAGAGCGTGGCCAGCTACCGCAAGGACCTGCAGACGCTGTCGAGCGAGTTCTACTCGCTTATCCCTCACGACTTCGGTCGTTCGTTGCCGCCGGTGATCGGGACGAACGAAGATCTCAAGGTGAAGCTCGATCTGCTGGAAGTGCTGTCGAACCTGGAGATCTCGCAGGCCTTACAGAAGAAGGAGGCTGAGAAGCCGAAGGGTCCGGCCATCCACCCGCTCGACCTTCAGTACGGCATGCTGAACACGAACATGGAGCCTATGGACAAGGGCAGCAACGAGTACAAGCTCATCGAGAAGTTCATCGACAAGACGAGCAGCGGGTGGAAGCTCAACATCAACACGATTCTCAAGATTGGACGCCCCGACGAAGAAGCCCACAAGGACGTCCTCGGATCGCTCGACAACCACAAGGTACACGAACGATCCGAAGACTTGGTTCACTTGATGGGGACGCTCAACATGCTGACTATTCTGTGATTTTGTCGATTGCAGTTGCTGTGGCACGGCTCCCGATTGTCAAACTTTGTTGGCATTCTGTCACAAGGACTGCGTATTGCTCCGCCCGAAGCTCCGTGCAATGGCTACTACTTTGGCAAAGGGGTAAGCACTACACGTACGCATGCGGTACTACTTGAAGGGAAGCTCTGACGTTAACGTCGTGTTACGCTTAGTTGTACTTTGCGGATGTCCTGGCGAAGTCGGCGGCCTACTGCTGCACTTCAAGTCGAAACCCAATCGTGAGTCCACGTTTGCCGCGGTATCTTGGGCATAAGGACCCAGAGTCTGACTGCAGTTGTTTCTTGTTGTGCAGGCGGTGCTTCTGCTAGCCGATGTCGGTTTGGGGACGCCGTACAAGATCGCGAGTGGCGAGTTTCTCGACTACAAGAAGGTCAAGGACCAGTACGGATGTGACAGCACGCACGGTCTCGGTCGAATGGCGCCGGCGGAGGAAGAGTTCGAGACGCTGCCGGACGGTGTGGTGGTTCCTGCCGGTACGCCGAAGCCTGTGAACGGCGGTGACCCGCTCTTGCTCTACAACGAGTTCATCGTGTACCGCCGCGAACAAGTCCAGTTGCGCTACCTCGTGGCTCTGAATCTCCACAACGTGGGCTTCGGCTGGTAGCTCGAAGCAACGCTGGGAAGTGTAGACCGACGTGCCGCAGGGAAAGTGTAGATAGCCTGTTGGCCACAATACATCAGCGCATAAATGCATATTGCGAGCGAGACACAGTAGCAGTCCATATCGATGTTGTCCTGTCTTCTAACTTTATCCCTAATGTGCATCGCCGACTGCTTCGATAGCTCCAGGACACTACTATCGCCTACGCTCGAGATCTCGGGTCGAGCCAGGGGAGTGAGCGAGCTCTTTACCGTGAGCCGCTGTACCAAAAAAGAGTGTGAACCACAACTGCGCGCAACAAACTACAAAAGCATTGTGGGGAGTGCATTCATCACAACACGCACACCCCACTAGCTCTCGCGGTACACCTGCGTCACTAAATAGGCGATCACGTCCTGCGCGTAGCGGTCGATGTCGCCGTCCCCGTCGAAGCTGCGCTGCAGCTCCTCGCGACACTCGGCCAGCGGCAGGCTGAAGAGCGGGATGACCTTGTCTGCTAGTTCCTGGAAGTACCTGCACACCTGCTTCTCGCCCCGGATGAAGAACAGCGCCTGGATGCGGTTCGAGAAGAGCGGGTACTGCTTTGAGGCCAGCAGCTCGTTGTCCTCCTCGATGGTCGTGTCGTAGAGACTCAGCTGGTGGGTCATGAGGTCGTGCAGGTACTGCAGCGCGCGGATCTCGTTGTCAAACGAGATGGGCGGCGACGAGTGCGCGGGGCTCTTCATCTTCATGCTCGAGAACTCGTCCTCGGTGGCCACGATGAGGCGCGCGAAGCTGAAGCCTTCGCGGGTGTTGGCGTCCGAGTGCGAGCAGCTGAGCCGCGCGTCCATGGTGTAGATGCCGCTCTCGTGAAGGTACGCGCGCTTGTCGTAGAAGAGCTGTCCGTCCGCCTGGGAGAGCTGGAAGTCGATGAGTACCTCGTTCGGGTTGCGCCCGTCCTCCTCCGTGTTGTCCTCGACCGCGAAGCCGTAGTTAAGCAGGAAGCGGTGGTTGCACTTCTTGCCGTACGAGTCGTAGACCTGCGCGCCCGTGCCGATGGTGCCGAGCGACGTGATGGTGAAGGCGTCGATGCTCTGGTCGAACGTCCAGCTCGTCTCGCGCGGCCGGTAGTGGTTGAGCATGTCGGCGAAGGGCACGAGCGCCGCCGTCTTGACGCCGTCGATCGTAAGCCCGAAGTTGCGGCTACACACGATCATGCGCGCCCAGCTGAAGCGGTCCAGCGAGAAGCGCGCGAAGGCCGGGTCGACCCTGCAGATGACGTTGTAGTCCTTGCGGATGGCGGCCTTGCGCTCCTGGATCTGCTGGATGATGTACGAGCCCTTGAGCCAGCCGAGCTCCTCGTCCGACCAGAAGATGGGCATGTTGCTCAGCGTCGAGGGCAGCGTGCTGTAGTAGTTGCGGAAGAAGGACGTCTCGGCGCGCTCCATGTCCGTGAGCAGGAACATCATGAGGAAGATGTGCTTGGGCGCCACGAAGTCCACGTTGCGCGCCAGCAGCTTGCGCCCGATGTCCGTCTGCTTGCCCATTTCCACCGTGATGAGGCACTTCTTGGGGATCACCAGGATGCGCTCGCCTGGCGCCAGCACCTTTCGACTGTGCACGCCGCGCACCTCGGGCGCGTACTCCTGCAGCGCCAGCTTCTTCGTGTCGGCGCCGTTGCCCTCGAGCCACTGGATCAGCTCCTGCCCCACCACGTCCACGCCCTGCTCGCGCGTCACGCCGTTGCGCTGCTGCTGCTGCTGTTGCTGCGCGGTCGACTCCTTGGCGGCGACGGGCGCGCTCGGAGGCGCCGCGCCGCCCGCGGACGGCGGCGGAGGAGCGCTCATGACCAAGCGTATAATTAATTACCTGCGCCTGGGTGAGTCTGTTTGGTAAGGATTCGAGCACGGCACGTGATTGGCCGAAAATTTATGGAATTAGACGATCGCAAATGATTGCAACCTCGATGTTCACCGTGAAAAATACATTTCGGGTAATTTATTCCGAGCCTGTCTTACGGCATATCAACATTGGGATCCTCCTCCCAAGCAGAAGCAAGCGACATCGACCTGAAGTGAGCTCCCCCGCTGCCTGCGTCGCCCTCTTCCTCCTGACGCCATGAGCGCGCAATCCACGTTCTCCCAGACGCCCGCGTACAGGGCGCGCGTGTCCAGCCCGAAGGAGGTGACGACCGAGGAAGCGCTCGTCTACGAAGGTAAGAAGCTCACAGACGAACACACCCGGGACGCGATCTTTTCCTCCCTCGGACAGGAGCGATAACTCCATACTCAACGAGCGACTGACTGACTCGCTCTTTGTATGAAGAGCTGAAGCGCACTGTGTCCCTTCTCGAGACGGCCGTGAAGACCAACGCCAAGGAGAAGCTCCCGCGCGTGCTCCGCGCCACCAGCAAGCTGCGCAAGACGCTGTCGGTGGCGCAGCTGCAGCAGGCCGTGGAGCAGCTGCTGCCCTCGCAGAACGCGTCCAAGCCCGCGCTGCTGGCGCTGCTGGCCAAGATCGACGCCAAGGCGCAGGCGGCCGCTGCTGACGCCCGTGCGGCTGCCGCGAAGGACCAGGATGTGGAGATGACGGACGCTTCGCCCGAGGCGGAGACTACGGCGTCCCCCGTCGCGACGGTGGTGCTGCCCGTCGTGGACCTCATTGAGGTGGAGATCTACCTGTTCCTGTACGTGCTGGCGGCGCTAGTCAAGTACAAGCTGGCGCAGGAGGCTCTGGACATGGTGGACAAGGTGGTGGCGCGCTGCCAGCAGTTCAACCGCCGCACGCTCGACCTGCTGCAGGCCAAGGTGTTCACGTACTACTCCAACATCCACGAGCAGTTCGGCCACGACCTCCCGGCCATCCGCGCCACGCTGCTGGGCGCGCACCGCACGTCGTGTCTGCGCTACGACGAGGCGGGCCAGGCGACGCTGATCAACCTGCTGCTGCGCAACTACCTCAAGGACAACCTGTACGAGCAGGCGTACAAGTTCGTGAGCAAGACGACGTTCCCCGAGACGGTGTCGAACAACCAGTTCCTGCGCTACCTGTACTACGTGGGCAAGATCCAGGCGGTGCAGCTCGAGTACACCGAGTCGTACACGAAGCTCATGCAGTCGATCCGCAAGGCCCCAGCCAACACGGCGTTCGGCTTCCGACGCACAGTGTACAAGCTGGCGATCATCGTGCAGCTGCTCATGGGCGAGGTGCCCGAGCGCAACGTCTTCAACCAGGACGAGCTCCGCAAGGCGCTCGCGCCGTACCTGCAGCTCACCAACGTACGTGGTCGATGATGAGATTTTCGACGGTGGTAGGTTGTGGTGTGTTGGTGGTTAGTTGCTGACTCGCATTGCTGTGTATCTTTTGGACGTCTCCAGGCTGTTCGCGTGGGTAACCTGGAGGACTTCAACGTGGTTTTGGCGCAGCACGGAGCCGTCTTCAAGGCGGACAACACGTACACGCTGATCCTCCGGTAAGCGTGACGAGGTTTGAGCAGCGTCACAATGTTTCTTCTTCTGTTTGACCAATCGATCTGTCGCTGTGTACTATGATAGTCTGCGGCACAACGTCATCAAGACGGGTCTGCGCAAAATCAGCACCTCGTACTCGCGCATCCTGTTCACGGACATCTGCGAGAAGCTGGCGCTGGAGAACGCCCAGAACGCCGAGTTCGTGTGCGCCAAGGCGATCCGCGACGGCGTCATCGACGCAGTGATCGACCACGAGAACGGCTGGCTGCAGCTCAAGGAGACGGTGAACGTGTACACGACGAACGACCCGCAGACCGCCTTCCAGAGGCGCATCACCTTTTGCCTGGACGTGCACAACGAAGCTGTCAAGGCCATGCGCTACCCGCCGGATGCGTACAAGAAGGATCTGGAGAGCGCCGAGGAGCGTCTCGAGCGTGAGAAGCAGGAGGAGGAGCTCGCCAAGGAAATCGAAGACGAGATGGACGAGGGTCTGTAAGCGGCAGCAGTCTTGCGTGAATGTAAGAGACTGATAAGCGGTCGAAAGCAAGAGAAACGTCTTATCAACACCCACACGTGACTGAACAGCTCGCAGATAGATATTTCACGGCCACACGCAAGGTGACAATTTGGCCTCGAGCGCGCGAGTGCACGTGTGTATTTCCCTTGACATGGTCTTGTTACAGTTTCTGTCTCCTCTCGGCTCGTGGGCTGGTGCTGCGGCTGTGCTTACTTCTTCTGGGCCCAGAGCGGCGCCTGGTAGCGGTCCGAGTGGAAGGGCGACTGGCCGGCCACCCAGCCGGGCACGTTCTTCATGACCTGGCGCTCCTTTTCCAAGATGTGCTTCTCCTGCTCGAGGTACTCGACGTCGGCCTCCGCCTGCAGGAACGGCAGCAGCGCGATGCGGTTCTCGCGCTCCTCGCGCGCCACCTCGCGGTGGTGCTTGTTGTGCTGGCCCACGAGGTAGTAGCCGAAGGACGTGACGAGGAACGTGCCGAGGAAGAGCGACCATCCCGGTGGTCCGCGCGTGGCCGGGCCGTTCTTGACGAACTTGACGGGCTTGAAGCCGCCCGGCGGCGGCATCTCCTGGTTGGGCGCGTGGAAGTTGGGCGTGGCCATGGCTGCGGGCGGGAGGTCAGGCGGTCGGGACGCGGCGGCTCGCGGGCAGTGGCGGGGTGGCAGCTTCGCTTCTCGGCCTCAAGTTGTGCGGCGCAGGGGAGCACGAGCGACTGGTCTTTGTGGCAGACACCAAGGAGTGTGGCAGCAGCCAGCAGCTACTTGGCACAATATGTACCTCTTATGGCACCGACCGCCGCCGCGCGATTTGATTGGTGTGGTCTGGCGGAATAAATTGTTCACCACCAACTTGGGCTTGGACCGGCAGCAGCAGACAGTAAGTACAGTAGACTCTCTTCTCTCGTCTCTCTCCTTGCTCGCGCGCAGCCATGGCCAGCGGTATCTGCCCCACGTGCTCGTGCACGGAGATCGACGTGGTGGACGTGAGCGGTGAGGCCGTGTGCGTGAGCTGCGGCACCATCCTCGAGGAGAACAACATCGTGTCGTCCATCGAGTTCCAGGAGTCGGGCGGCGGCGCGCACTCGGTCGTGGGGCAGTTTGTGTCGGCTTCGGCCTCCAAGTCGTACGGAAACATCGGCACCTCCGGCCGCAACTACGGGCTTGAGTCGCGCGCCAACACGCTGGCCAACGGCAAGAAGAAGATCCGCCAGATCGCGGGCATGCTGCGCCTGGGCGACCACTACGTGGACTCGGCCTTCCGCCTCTTTGCGCTGGCGCTGCAGCGCAACTTCACGCACGGCCGCAAGACGCAGACGGTCATCGCCGCCTGCCTCTACATCGTGTGCCGCCGCGAGCGCTCGCCGCACCTGCTCATCGACTTCTCGGACAAGCTGCAGATCAACGTCTACGTGCTGGGCGGCGTGTTTCTCAAGTTCTGCAAGCTGCTGCAGATCCACCTGCCGCTCATCGACCCGTCGCTCTACATCCACCGCTTCGCCTCGCAGCTCAACTTCGCCGGCAAGACGCACAGCATCGCCACCACGGCGCTGCGGCTTGTGGCCACCATGAAGCGCGACTGGATCGAGACGGGCCGCCGTCCGTCGGGCATCTGCGGCGCGGCGCTGCTCATCGCCGCGCGCTCGCAGTCGGTCATGTGCAGTCTGCACGACGTCATGGACGTGGTCAACATCGGCGAGCGCACGCTCAAGCAGCGTCTGTACGAGTTCTCGCTCACCCCGACGGCGCAGCTCACGTACGACCAGGTCGGCAAGCTCGAGATGTCGCGCGTCGAGTGCGACCCGCCCAGTTTCCAGCGCCACCGCGAGAAGGAGGTCATGGAGATGCTGCTCATCGAGTCGGAGAAACTGCCGCTGGAGCAGAAGACGCGCAAGCGGTTGACCAGAGGACGGCGGGACGAGTCAGAGGACGAGAGCGACGACGACGACGATGATGAGGACGGCGCCTTGGCCAAGGGCATGCTCAACAAGAAGGCGCAGCGCATGAAGGACGAGGAGATGTCCCGCTTCCTGAGCGGCGACGCGTACTACAAGAAGAAGCAGCAGTCCGAGGCGCTTCTCGGCAGCGATGGAGCGATTGTAGGAACGAAAGGCGGCGCAGTCGCCGACAAGGGAGAAGACGGTGAGGAGGACGACGAAGAGATTGACTACGGGTTCGACAACGCCAACGACCAGATTGTTAACCGCGCGAGTCGCCTGGCGGCGCAGGAAGTGCTGCTGCGCGTGCGGAAGAAATCGGCGCGCTACATTATGCGCAAGCGTGAAGAGGCAAACTTCTACAAGACGATCGAGCGGGACCTTACCATGGCACTCGAGGAGGATAGTTCGGCTGCGAAGCCTAGTCGCGCCTCGGCGAAAGAGCAGGAGGAGGATGTGAACGGTGAAACAGAGCACAGCACGAGTCCTACAACATCAGCAGACGATGAGGAAGGCTCCACCCTGACAAGAAGACGAAGGTCACGTGACTTTGTGGATAGCAGTAATGGACATGAGAAGAGGAGAAGAACAAGGTCAAGCGACGAGATACAGGAAGAGGAGGAGGAGGAAGATGTGGAGGACCCGGAGGACGAGGACAAAGTGGCGGAGAACGAGGGTGACGACGAGAAAGGAGATGTAGAGGCAGCTGTGGATACGTTCTCGGACTTGGATGACGATGAAATCAACTCATTACTGTTGACACGAGAGGAGGCGGAGAAGAAGAAGCTGCTGTGGGAGAAGATGAACAAGGACTTTATCCAGGAACAGGTGCGTTCAATCTGTATACTGGCCTTCCTGTTCACATGTACTGACGATAGTATTTTGTTTTACACTTCAGGAGCAAAAGCGGCTACTTGGCTTGTCAGCACCCGACGCCCCGAAGAAGAAGAGACGAAAGAAAACCCCCGACGTGAACGCGCCACCTCCGGACACGGCCCAGCACGCAATCTATGTAAGAAACCGTCTCGCCTAACACCCCCGCGTATCCGCTTCCGATGTCTGACCCACCACTTCACTTTGACGCTGAGCAGAAATTAAAGAGCCGAAGAATCAACTACGAAGTTATCGACGAACTCTTTGGCGAAGCGGCAAGCAACGGTTTCTAGGCAGGCGATGGTCCGCTGAGAGGAGGCTGTGTCTTTGAATCTCGTTGCGGCTTCTCTCTCGAAGAACCATTCACGTCGAGTTCCCGGCGCCGTGGGAAAATGACAGAATATGAAGATGATACCAAGCGGCCCGAACCAGTAAATGCAGAACGATTCCCCGCTCATTATTCTTCATTCTGTACGTTTGTCATGATGGGGTTTATTACTTGAAAAAAAATACTTAGTTCTAGCCCTTTGAAAGGGAGGGGGGGGGGGTGCCGAAGCAAATGTGTACAATACGAGCTCAACAAAAAAAAACTCGGTGCTGTTAGTACAGCAGCGTCTCGAGGTCTTCGAGCGGCAGGTGTGCGACCTCACCGAACTCTTTGGCGCTGTACTTCGTCGCGATCGCGGCGAGATCGCTCGGCTCAATCAAAACTGACCATAGGTCTTGTGCACAGGAGACAATCGCCTCCACTGCGTAGCCCGTGAGCTCTTCGAGGCGGTAGTTCCACACAAGGGCCGGCGTCTGGTTCTCGATGTAGCAGTATGCAGCTAGCAAGCACCCGCAGGCAATGACTGAAGGCTCGTACTTGGCCCCGAAGGCGAAGTCCAGCAGCGAGCACTCTGCGAAGTAGCTGGCTAGCTGGCCGATCACCTCGTCCTCCTCTTCAGAGTACTCCAGGTAGTAGCCCAGGAAGCTGCTGACACTCGGCACCGCTAGATTGAACTTGTAGACGTTGAGCAGGTCTCTCTCGCAGTCGACCAGGTCAGCCTTGGAGTACGACCGCTCGCAAATGTAGAGCAGGTCGTCCATATCGCACGGGTAGATCTCCTCAAACTTGGACGCGATCAGCAACGCCGCCACGCCCACGAGCTGGAAACGCTGGGACTTCACTGGCACTTGCGCCAGGTACCGGTCGATGTAGTTCACGGTCAGGAACAGCGTCTGCGACTCCAGCTCGAAGCGCTGGTGCACTTCCACGAGCCAATCCACGAGGACGGCGCGCATCTTGGGCCGCACACCCTGCTGCTTGGCAAAAATGTCCTCAGTCACGTGATACCGATGCTCTCGCGCACGAAGGCTCTCGTAGATGGAGCACGCGTACTCGTCCACCGATCCAGGCGCGTAAACGCCAGGCTCCGATGACTGCGGGGCCACAGGCAGGAAACTTGTCTGCTGGCCGAACATATCTTCCTCCGGCTGCTCAACCTCGTGAATGATCACCTCCTCCACGACGTCCACGACCTCTGCGATCCCCCCGTTCATATCCACTTCAACTTCCGTCACCTCCTCCTCTACGACCTCGATGATCTCCATCTCTTCGTCAGACTCCGACTCGGACGGTTCTTCCTCTTCGGACAGCTCCCTCTCGATATCAAGTGGCTCGACAGCCTCCAGCACCTCAAGGTGGTCCATTGGTGGCTGCTTTGTCTCAAGCTCACGTTCTTCCGAGTCACTGGACTCCGCGTTGTTGTTCGTCGTACGGATCGCGGCCTTCTCCTCGCTCTCAATCCCCGCGTCCTGCTCCGCCTCAACCTTGGTTTCTGCAACTTCAACTGCAGCGGTCTCAGGGGCCGCAGGAGAGGAGGAGCTCGGCGGCGCGCAGAGCCCGTCGAACTCGTGCTCGGCGATAAACAGGTCCTGGTCCTGCGCGTCCGCCTCGTCGAAGGTGCTGTAGCCGTCGAAGGCCTCGCTGTCCCTCAGATCCACCTCGTCGTCTTCGGGCTCCGTCTCCACGAACTCGGAGGAGCGCGAGAGCGACTTTGGCCGAGGTTTCTTGGCGGATCCAGTGGAGGCAGCAGGGGGCGCATCAGCAGCGGCCTGTTCCTGCTCGTCGTCGTCGCCCTCCTCCTCCTGCTCTGGAGCCTCGGGCACGTTGAAGAAGGTCTTCTTCTCGGCCGTCTGCGCGGCCTTCTTGATGCCCACGACCGCCCACTTGGCGGGCAGCTTGGCGTCGCTGGCTCGCCGCAGCAGCTCGTGCAGCTCGTCCTCTTCCTCGTCCACGGTGCTGTAGCCGCCCAGCGAGTCGTAGAACTCGCGCTGCTTCTGCTCGAGCTGCGCCTCGATCTCGAGTGCCAGCTCCACGGGCATCTGCGCCGCGGCGCCGACCGCCTGGGCCACGTCTGCCACGGCGACAGGTTCTGGACTTGTGGCCTGTCGGTCCCCGCGTGGCTCACTCTTGAAAAAACCCGCGCTATCATTTGCGCCGGCCACATCCGTCAGGGCCTCGGCCGTGCGCGCCCAAGCCAGGCCGCTGCCGGCCTCGGGCTGCTCGGCGCTGGAAGTGTTGCTGCTGCTGGTTTCTGGCCGCTCCTCGTCGTCCGTCGGCTCGCCCACGGCCGTGGGGGACAGCAGCGAGCGGCGCTGCTTGCGCTGGGCCCGGCGGGCCTCGCGCGCGGCTCGGCGCGCCGCCTTGCGCTGCTGCTTGGCCTGCTTCTTCTCCTGGCGGAGCTGCACGCGGCGCTCGTGGCCCTCGGCGTCGAACACGCCGCGCAGCGCGTGCCACTGCGACTGGACCAGCGCCGAGATCTCGGTGAACACCATGGCGGCCGAAGCGGAAATGGATCGGCCCGGGATGGCGAGGCTGGCAGGCCGGGTGTGGGAAGTTCTCTCTCTTTATTTCTTAGTCCCAGCCAGATTTTTGCTCTGTTGCTCCCAGGGAGGGCCCTGCAGGGCTGAGAGTTGCGAGTTCGCGCTCGACGCTGCAGTTTCCTCGCAAATGCCGCAGTGGCGCGGGCCTTGATGCGGTTCCCTCGAGCCTGGATCATCTTCCCAGCTCGGTGCGGCTCTTTTTTTGAAGTCCACAGTGGCACGGGTCAAAAGACTCGCGCTTTGTATGGGAGCGAACCCACTTGCAGGAGACATGTGCCACATGGCTCCAACGAGCGCACGCCCCCGCCAGAGATCTGTTAGCCATGTGGAAGGAAGGCGCTCGAGTCGAGACGCGTCCAGGGCGAGCAGCAGCAACACACTCGCGCCGCCGCCGCTGGAAGCTCGCCATGGACTCGACGCGTACGCGCCGCCGCCGAGCGCACACCTCTGCGACTCACCTGTTGTTCCAAAAAGTGCCCTTTCGCCCAGCGAGGATGGGCGCAGACCAGCAACGTTGCGGGCTCGTTCCTGAGAACCGGCGTAAACTCGAATGAAGGCGTTTTTACAGTATTCTTACACATAGAATACGAAAAAATCAAAAAGACATGATAAATGTACGCTAGAGACACCGAAATGGGCTTAAAAAAGTTGGAGCATTTGCCCTGTTGCGATATACACCATCGAGCCCACCTGAACACTACATGTAGAAATAGAACTCTTGCATCCAGGGTTGGTGCGTTCGGGCCTTTCGGCTACAGTAGCTTTAGAACCCAGGAGTTGTGTTTGCATGTTTACTTTGGGGGGGGGGGCGTACGTGCACATGCATATCTTTTCCTTTTAGGCCGATTTGCAAACTCCTGTTTGACTGAACAGTGGCGAAAGAGCTATGTTTTGCCAGTCGCCCAAAAAGCTGAATCGAGACAAGTTTACAACCAAAGTTGCAAGTTAACAAATCGTTTGTATATTTTGCAAGTTTATGGAGACCATCTGGTGCAACTTCGAGGAACAAGCGGCGCAGAATCGCGCACGAGGGTCATTTTTCAAGGGGCACTTTTGGACCCATACAAAAAAGCAGACAAAAATACATGCGAGTTGAAGTGGTGCCTGGCCTCAGGCAAGTTTCCTGTCGCCGCCGCTGCAAAGCCGATAGCTGCAGGCCTGCTAAATGAGCAGTGCTAATGCAGCATCGCTCATAGATGCAGCTACAGTAGCAGCGGGGCAAGTCTCCACTGGCCTCCCCGACAGGCGGAACCTCATTCCTCTGGAGCTCGAATGATAAATCCAATGCAGGCGACGGCGGACTAATGCCTGCGACACCATCGCCGACAGTATGTACGCCGCAGCCCAAGGCACGACTGCAGCAGCAGCTAGACAGACGGTGGCGTGCCGCAGGCTGCGAGTACGTGTAGCGCTGCCGACGACGACTTCGCCGCCTCCCTTACTTGTCTCGCCAAGACGCCTCGGGGGATACCTTCAAATCAGGTCGCTCGATCCGTATCGACTAAGATCGGTTTCTTTGGGGCCGTCGCGCGTGGCGCGGCCAAACGGTGCGAAAATGGACAAGCAGAGCCCCGAGCCGGCGGCGCAGGTGCTGCCGGCCGACAGCGCGGCCAAGCTGCTGCGCGTGTTTTGCTTCCTGCGGCAGCACGAGCGCAAGGCGCGCCTCGCGCGGAAGACGGCCGAGCTGAGCGTGTTGACGGCACCGCCACCGCCACCGCCGACTGCGACGAAGACGACGACGACGACCGACGCGTGCCCTGCCGAGGACGAGCTGCAGCAACCTTCGCCGACCGAGGCGCTGGACAAGAAGCAGCTCGTGGCCGAGCTGAACCTGCTCGCCGCCAGCGAGGAACCAGACGGTGCGGCGGCCGTCCCAGGCAGGGGCAAGAGCGCGGGCGAACGGGCCCGCAATGCGGCGAGCGCCTCGGCAATCGAGGAGCGGCGACGCGAGATCAAGGAGCTGCAGAAAGGGGTCGTCACGAGCAACAGCGACACGTCCGGCGTCATTACGGCCGCGGACTTGGCCTCGTGCATGAGGAGCCTCAACCGCGTGTCGTCCAAGGTGCGTCAGCGCGTCCGCTAAGTGCCGTTACTGCTGTCTTGTGGTGGTGGTCTGAGCCTGCCGCGCGCGCTGGTACTGCAGAGCGAGGTCCAGTGGATGATCTGGGAGGTCGACGACGACTTGGACGGCTGCGTGAGCTGGGAGGAGTTCAAGGGCTGCTACGTCCGCACGCTGCTGGACTCGCACGGGCTTGAGCTCAACCAGCTCTACTACCTCATCCAGTTCCTCCTGTGCGATACGGACGGCAGTCAGACCGTCTCAGGTGAGAGGACCCTGCGGCTCCTTCGTGCGGACACTTTCGTCAACTGAATCCGTCCGTTGGTTGACTCGTGTGTGTGTCCCACTGAAGCGGACGAGATCACAGCCGAGCTGCAGCGCATCGGGGACACCGAGCACCTGACGGCCAAGTTGTGGTCCGTGCTCGACGGCGAGAGCGAGGAGCAGCAGTTCTTGCGCAAATTGACGCTGTCCGAGTTCCTGGACGCCATGCTCGCCGACCTGCCGACGAGCTTCAACTTTCACTAAACGACTGTACCAACAACATGGTACATGTTGAAGTGGACGCATACACTTCAACATCAGAGCAGGCGGTGCCTGACTGACAGGCAGTCGACAAGTGCACGCGCACACAACACCAAGAACGAAAGCAATCGGTACCATTATGATTCTATCTCATATTACTGAAAATATTTTCGCTAAGCACCAGAGTGTGCAGCGACAGCGGTACCTACAGTAGATGCTGTATGGTTACAGACCCTCCTCGTCCATCTCGTCTTCGATTTCCTTGGCGAGCTCCTCCTCCTGCTTCTCACGCTCGAGACGCTCCTCGGCGCTCTCCAGATCCTTCTTGTACGCATCCGGCGGGTAGCGCATGGCCTTGACAGCTTCGTTGTGCACGTCCAGGCAAAAGGTGATGCGCCTCTGGAAGGCGGTCTGCGGGTCGTTCGTCGTGTACACGTTCACCGTCTCCTTGAGCTGCAGCCAACCGTTCTCGTGGTCGATCACTGCGTCGATGACGCCGTCGCGGATCGCCTTGGCGCACACGAACTCGGCGTTCTGGGCGTTCTCCAGCGCCAGCTTCTCGCAGATGTCCGTGAACAGGATGCGCGAGTACGAGGTGCTGATTTTGCGCAGACCCGTCTTGATGACGTTGTGCCGCAGACTATCATAGTACACAGCGACAGATCGATTGGTCAAACAGAAGAAGAAACATTGTGACGCTGCTCAAACCTCGTCACGCTTACCGGAGGATCAGCGTGTACGTGTTGTCCGCCTTGAAGACGGCTCCGTGCTGCGCCAAAACCACGTTGAAGTCCTCCAGGTTACCCACGCGAACAGCCTGGAGACGTCCAAAAGATACACAGCAATGCGAGTCAGCAACTAACCACCAACACACCACAACCTACCACCGTCGAAAATCTCATCATCGACCACGTACGTTGGTGAGCTGCAGGTACGGCGCGAGCGCCTTGCGGAGCTCGTCCTGGTTGAAGACGTTGCGCTCGGGCACCTCGCCCATGAGCAGCTGCACGATGATCGCCAGCTTGTACACTGTGCGTCGGAAGCCGAACGCCGTGTTGGCTGGGGCCTTGCGGATCGACTGCATGAGCTTCGTGTACGACTCGGTGTACTCGAGCTGCACCGCCTGGATCTTGCCCACGTAGTACAGGTAGCGCAGGAACTGGTTGTTCGACACCGTCTCGGGGAACGTCGTCTTGCTCACGAACTTGTACGCCTGCTCGTACAGGTTGTCCTTGAGGTAGTTGCGCAGCAGCAGGTTGATCAGCGTCGCCTGGCCCGCCTCGTCGTAGCGCAGACACGACGTGCGGTGCGCGCCCAGCAGCGTGGCGCGGATGGCCGGGAGGTCGTGGCCGAACTGCTCGTGGATGTTGGAGTAGTACGTGAACACCTTGGCCTGCAGCAGGTCGAGCGTGCGGCGGTTGAACTGCTGGCAGCGCGCCACCACCTTGTCCACCATGTCCAGAGCCTCCTGCGCCAGCTTGTACTTGACTAGCGCCGCCAGCACGTACAGGAACAGGTAGATCTCCACCTCAATGAGGTCCACGACGGGCAGCACCACCGTCGCGACGGGGGACGCCGTAGTCTCCGCCTCGGGCGAAGCGTCCGTCATCTCCACATCCTGGTCCTTCGCGGCAGCCGCACGGGCGTCAGCAGCGGCCGCCTGCGCCTTGGCGTCGATCTTGGCCAGCAGCGCCAGCAGCGCGGGCTTGGACGCGTTCTGCGAGGGCAGCAGCTGCTCCACGGCCTGCTGCAGCTGCGCCACCGACAGCGTCTTGCGCAGCTTGCTGGTGGCGCGGAGCACGCGCGGGAGCTTCTCCTTGGCGTTGGTCTTCACGGCCGTCTCGAGAAGGGACACAGTGCGCTTCAGCTCTTCATACAAAGAGCGAGTCAGTCAGTCGCTCGTTGAGTATGGAGTTATCGCTCCTGTCTGAGGGAAGAAAAGATCGCGTCCCGGGTGTGTTCGTCTGTGAGCTTCTTACCTTCGTAGACGAGCGCTTCCTCGGTCGCCACCTCCTTTGGGCTGGACACGCGCGCCCTGTACGCGGGCGTCTGGGAGAACGTGGACTGCGCGCTCATGGCGTCAGGAGGAAGAGGGCGACGCAGGCAGCGGGGGAGCTCACTTCAGGTCGATGTCGCTCGCTTCAGGAGGATCCCAATGTCGATATGCCGTTAGATAGGCTGGAAATACATTACCTGAAATATATTTTTCACGGTAAAGTAAAAGGTTGCAATCATTTGCGACCGTCTAATTTCGCGTCTTTTCGGCCAATCACGTGCCGCGCGGTCTTAATGCAAGCAGAAGCAAACTTTGTTTGAGCACCTCCACCGCTGGAGTAAATTGAAGGTCTCAAGAAAGCGATATTATTAATAACAGTTCGTGCTTTTCGATTGGATTAGAGCGCTTAAGCTACAGTACCAAAACGGGTTTTAGCACGAAAAAAAAATCCGTCTCAAACTTTCGGAACGAATTGCTTATATGACGCTTAAGCAGACAGTAAGGTGAAGCATACAAATTCCAACATGTTTGATTCTACATAACTGGTCGGCCGGCCAAATCGGAGTCGCTGCACGGTTTTACGAGCCGAACCGGGGAAAATGCTCTCTATAAGCAGCTAATACATGACCTGAAAGAGGAAACACTCAGCTTTCCAACGCCACCTGTCTCGCCTTAATCCGACTCCTAGTTCACGAGTTATGATTTTTATCCTGCCGAAGACCGAGCCGATTATACGGAACTGGTCGGGCACCTTAACGAAACGAATTACGAAATCAAATCATTTTCGTTTCCCCCCAGCACGAGATAAGGTAAATCGCACAGACGAAAAAGTGAAATCCACAGATTGTGAAAATATGTGACAAGTAGTGATCTTAATAAAAGGCGGTAGTGAGCGGTTGCGAGGAGCGTAGCCGCAGCAAACCCGCGCGGGGTGCCCGCGAAGCAGGGCCGCGCGGTATTTGTGGAGGCGGGCCCAGCGACGAGCATTCCAGCGAACGGACCCGTTGCCGCACACTCGGAGTTAGTTTTCTTTATGCGGGGGTCTGGGGGTGCAACCCCCAGCACACCTTTAATAGAGGGCGGCGGAAGGTATATCGGTTTATCTGTGCGGTTCCCCTTCAGATCTGTGGATTTCCCTGTTCTGTCTGTGCGATTCTACCGTTCTCCCCCAGCACCAGCGACGGTGGAGTGCGGCATTACGAGCGGCTGCCAGCGACCCTGTTGCGGCGGCGGGGACGCTGTGGCAGTGCAAGTCGGAAGTGGGGGGGGGGGGTATGTGCGTGTGTGGTTGAGGGGCAGTGGAGGAGGAGAGGTACGACGAGAAGTATCCATGACACGGCTTTGGCGCGAAGTCGCTGCCGTCGGAGCCAAGCCTCCGCTTGCTGCTGAGCAAACGGAGGCTTAGCTCTGCTACGGAAGCACATGGGCGAAAAGGAACAACAAATGCTTTGGTAACGCAATGGAGTTCACTCGTAGGATGCTGCGACGTAGTAACCATGTTGGTGTAGCTTTCAAAACCGCCACCGAATAGCGGCGAGTCGCTTTAACATGCATCGCAGCTGTTATTTTCTTAGTCTCGGGGCTAGCGGACAACAGCTTCGATGCCGTGGAGTTCATTCTGACATTGGGTCCCATTATTGACTCCCATACATTGTGACCCTACCTTAGCCTCTGATTCCGTTTCGTCGCAAAAAAGCAAGCACGCAACTTGTCGTCCCGAGGGAACGCGACGAGCGCGATAGGGCGAAAAATCTGAGGATTTCTGATGATTTTTCGCCCTATCGCGTTCGTCACGTTCCCTCGGGACGACAAGTTGCGTGCTTGCTTTTTGCGACGAAACGGTGGGGCCAGCAACGTCGAGTATAATCACGTCGTAAAAGTATCATAAACTGGACAAATTCGCGTCACAAATGTAAAATACGTTTTCAGGAATGGCCCAATGTACACTACGAACGGCGGTCAGAATCTTAACTCCAAGACACCTTGAACTTGCCATAGTTTGGCCTCGCGTGGTAATACCAACCTCGCAACATGTGACGGGGCACACAGCACTTCTTAACAGAGGAAGCAGGAGTATACAAACTCTAAGTGAACAGCCGTTCACGTGTCCCTGGTCTGAAGGGGACGGGTTGACTTCAAAAGCGGTAGATCTAAGACTGAAAATGTATTTATAGGTTGGTACAGATTTGGCCTGCATACAAATCCTAAGTTGCCTATAGTTTGTTCCATACAAAATGTATCTGTTGGCTCTGAGGCCACTTGGTCACTATCCAGGGGAGTGACCTATGGTGTATCCATCCCTAAATAGTGACAGGGTCACTATTCCATGTAACCCCGTTACATCCTCCCCCACTTAGATTCGATCTTATCGACCAATTAGAGCGAGGTTACGCCGGCGACTCACATTTCATCGCAAAGTCGAAATCCATCGACGACGGCGCGAGCTCTGGCGCCTCCGCTTGCGAGCTTCACAAAGCGACTGGCGCATCGCCAAGCAAGCCACAGGATCTCCACATCGACCGGAAGCATGCCTTAAAGCGCAGCGCGCGTGGTGCGAAAGCACCTTCGAAACCACGGGTTGTAGGGCCGAAGACCAGGGCGGCCAAGGCCAAGGACGACTCGTCCGCGCTGAAGGAGGCCACAAAGGCGGCCGAAGAGGCTGTGCGCTCTCGGAGCAGCACGCCAGAGCGTGGGCGCCGGTCTCGGAGTCGGAGCAAGACTCCCGAGACCGCGCCAAGGGATGGGGGGAGCTCCCAGCCCCAGTCGAAGCCGACCAAGAAGGCCTTCGACTGGACGGCCAACATTGAGAACTGTACGCTGGTCGTACACTCTGGTGAGAGCTTACCTGAGGGCAGCGAGAACGCTGCCCAGGACGAAGCACTGGCGGCACGCGACGTGACCAGCTCGCCCGTCTTCCCTGAGGCTTCATCCGAGAAGGAGGCCGAGGACGTATAGTCCAATGACGACGCGGCGACGGCGACGACGACGACGACAAGCCGGCGGAGGGCGACGCCGCCACGGCTGACACGGAGGCCAAGGCAGCGGCCAGCGACACGGTGGGCTCCCAGCCCAAGGCGGGTTCTCCAGTGAAGCACCTGACGCTGGCACAGGGTCGCGAGCGTGCCCAAGCGTTGAAGGCAGCAGCCGCAGCGGAGGCCGCCGAGGCCAGGGCGAAGAAGCGTCCCGCTTCCAGGTCGCCTCGCGGCTCCAGCTCCAAGCTGTTCAGCGACTCGGAGGACCAGGAGGGCGCCGTCCACGAGCCCAGGCAGGTCTCCAACGATCTCGATGAGCAGCAGCAGCAGCAGTACCAAGCTGCCTGCTCGGGCGCACATACCAGGCAGTCGTCTGCCGCGACTGCTGTTGAGTCTTCTCCAGGTGGAAGTGTCGTGTATCCACCGGGCTACTTCCCGCCCGAGCCTAGCTCTGGTGCGCCGCACCTGTTGGAGAAGCTCACGGCTCCTCGTGGCCTTATCGGTGGATACACCTCAAGGGGTTCCTATGAGCGTGCACTCGTTGAGAAAGAGCCACTCTTTCTTGGCGACGTTGAAGCCGCCCGGTGTGTGCTACTAGCACCACACAAGCTCACATTGAAGGGGTTCACCACGCTTCGCAAGAAGCCGGAGGACAAGGGTGGACTCCATCCTGTGTGGGGTTTCCACTGGGTCAAGCAAAATGAGAGCATGATCTGGAACGAGGTCGAAGACGGCTTCTGGCGCTACGTCCAGCGACCAGGAGTTCAAAGAACTCCAAGAGGAACGCACACTGTCCGCGATCCTGGACGTGCGCGAGCTCCGCATCGAGTTCGCTCAACTCGTGAGCAAGCGCAAGCTCCGCTCGAAGACGGACGAGCTGAAGCAAGAGGCGAGAGCCAAAGCTCGTGAAGAGCGTGGGCGCGGTGCGACTACGTCTGCTACCATGCCCCGGGTGTCGGCTAAGAAGCCACGGACTACTTACGAAGCTGCCGCTGTTTCTCATCCCAGATCGCAACAGCCTTCGGACAGTCTGCCTGGAGCTGTTCGACAGGCTCCCACGAGTTATCCGACTCAGGGTAACCCCTCCACTTCACGAGCAGCTGGCGCTTGCCATGGAGTCGCCCCCGGACTACTCGTTCTACGTGGTAGTGGATCTGTCCATTGCGGTCAAGGAGGGCCGGCGGAGGTCTCACACGACGATGGCTACGAGCCTGAGGCATCGCAGCCGCCTGCTGGGGCTCCGAGTCAGGTGGCAGCCCTGCAGCAAGACGAGATTCGTCTTCTCCGGGAGCGCATGTACGCCCTTGAGATCGCGCTTGGCGTCGGCCTTGGTGGCGACGCTGCCTCTCGTGCTGGCCAGCCTGGTGCCGTGGAGCGGCTCCGTGTGGACGTTGGTTCGCTGTATCGGGAGACTCGCGAGCTCCATGGTCGAGTAGACCGTCGAGTTGATGTGGCGTCCCTGGAGTCACTGCGAGGCGAGATCGCTTGCCTTCGGGCCGAGCTTCGTGGCCCCGTGCCGTATCAGGAGCAGCCGTCGTACCATTACCAGGCCCCGTATGGCCAGGGCTACGCATGGTTAACAAGACGACGAGGACGAGGCGTACGTCGAAGCAGCGCCTGGGTACGCTGCTTCGACGTACGCCTCGTCCTCGTCGTCTTACGACCAGCGCGCGTATCAGGCGCCGTACCGCGACCCGACGCCGCGCTTCGAGGAGGTGCGGTCGTCTCCGCCGAGGTATCCACCGCTTGCTGCGGGGTACCCTGAGCCTGAGGATCATGGTACCTCTTCAGACGACCCACGTAGAACGTCGGGTGAGTCGTCACCGACTTAGGCAAGTCTATCGTGTACGCCGCGCCATGCCGGTTAAGGACCGTGAAGGGTCTAATGAAGCGGTGCTTCAGCTTGTTGCTCTCGACCGAGCTAACAGTGTTTAGCGGTAGGTTTCTAGTATCTAGGAGAACTAAATCCCCAACCTTAAACACGTTCATGGTTCCTCTTCCATGTCGGTCAGAGTACTCCTTCTGTTTGTGTGACGAGGCGCGAGTGCCTTTTGCGGGTTAGTGGAGCAAAAGCAAGTCTTGAGAATGTGACTCGATAGGCAGACAACCACGAGCTAGAGAGCTAGGATCGTCCACGCAGTGAGCTGCTTGAGAAATATCAGCACACTGCTGGTCAGGCGCACGCTTGTGTATCCCCTTGTGGTAGGTTCTTTTGATCGGCGATTAGTATCAACCCCGCGACTCAAGAATCCACACCAGTCAACGCCAACAAACACTTCAATCCAAATATACAGAGTTACACACAAATATACAATCACACAGATACCTCTTGTCCTCTCTTCTTTCTCTAGGCCCAGGACTAAGGCCAAATACCAAGTCTTCTGGTCCAAACCCAAGACACTTGGACAGTCTTGTGGACGCGCACCACTCCTCTAAGAGGAGAACAGCAATTCAATCAAATATCGACTTATACAGCCTAATACCGATATAAATCACTCTCAGGAGCCTCACTATACGCTTACTCCCGCAATATATAACGCACCAAGCCCACACGGCGTATGCGCAGAATATGGAATAGATAAGTTCACGTCCAGGCTTTCGCAATGGATCCCTTACCTAAGGAACTTTGAATTTTTGGTGGAGAACGCTCTCAGGGCTTCGGCCCAACACGACTTCGGCACTTGAGGGAAAAACGAACTCTGTTTTGGTTAAAGGCTACATGCAAAGACGATCTTTCCAGCGACGCCTGGTCGTTGGGTTGACTACTGGATCTTTCTCCAGAGTGTTGGTCCTGATTTTTATCGAAGCTTGAAGAGTCGCGCCTGTGGGTGAACCTCGGATCTTGAGATGATTTGAGATCATCGCGAGAGTCTTGGGATTCGCGTGATTCTTGAGTCTGGGGTCTGGGAGGAACCTTGGTCGAAGGCCTTCTCGGGTTTTGTGGGAAGCACGTCTGGGATAACAGGCTCCATAGGGTGGCAATCTCGAGAATATCTTGGGTAATCCGGAAAGCACCCCGAATACCGGTCGATAACTCGTGCCGAACCCCGCCTTACTCCAGGATTCAGGGAAGGATCGCACGCATTCCCATGTGCTTCTGGGAACGGGATCAACTTAACCACAGCAATGCCCTTTTCAGGGGCGCCGGGTACCCCGGGTACATACTCTTGTTTTGTAGACCAGACCTTGAGACTCCAGTCGAAACCTCCGCGAGCAAGTGCCCAAGCTCGGGAATCCATCACCACCATGCGCAACAACAACAATCGCCACATCGGAGAGCTGTTCATGAAGGCAGGCTTCACAACTTCGGGAAAGCCACCGCGCCACAACCGCCCCATTGATCGACATGAGCCACAGAGGCGGCCTCACCGCCGAATTGGCGCGTATTGAGCAACAAAGAGACCAGTCAAGTCTCCGCGCGTGACGTCTCTCCCCGAAGTCAGCGGCAGCAACGCGATCCACCGCTCTCCTGATCAGAACCACCCAGCGCGGGGCTCGCACCACCATGTCGTCATTGGACGCAGGCTCGATGCCGAAGCCTGAACAGCGTCACCATCAGACACGTTCGGAACAGCACCTTGGCCTCATGCGCAGTGTCCACGAACTCACGTCGTCGTCTTGTCCTGTGACCGGTTCGCTCTGGTGTCGATACATCCATTGGTTGGCACACTTCACATCGGCAAACCGCAAGGGTATGGTAGCGCCACCCGCTATGGGATCGTCATAGTCATCAAATTTTCATCATCATGTCCTGCTCTGGTCTTGCAGGAACCTTCACCGTTGAAATCGTGCTTGAAAAGAAGTGTTCATCCATACTTGACTGATATACAGGGTTTCACAAATTGCGCGAGTACTCAGCAGCATTACTGAGAATCCTCCACAGCTGCAGAGTCATCTCCAGCCTGCATTGCTCGGAATCGGGCTCGGGCACGAGCTCCCTTGTTAAACTCGTAGAGCAAGTTGCCACAGTTGAGCTGTGTCACTGACACCCACTCCAGCTCAGCATATCCTTTCCATTTCACGAGGTATTCACGGGTTCGTCGCGATGTCCTGGTCCTCTTGGTCCAACGAACGTCCTTGAGAGCTTCAACTTCATAGACACCTGACTCATTCTCAGGCTCCCAAGAGTCTTCGGGAAGCAACGCCGAGTCAAAGTCATCGTCCTCGGAAATCTGCAACTCCACTGTCGGACGCTCCGGAAACAGGGCCCTTGGCTTCAATCTACTAATGTGAACCCACGGCCCAATACGGTAGCCAGTACCTTCGATCTTGAGACGAACACGGTAGTCATCACGAACTTCCTCGATGCGAAAAGGCCCATGCCACATATGAGCGAGCTTCTTGCTCAGCCCAGGCTGGACTCTCGCGAGATATAGCCACACGGAATCACCCACTTCGAAGCCCGACTTGAGTCGATCCGAAAGATCCTTCCAACGCTGAGTCTGGGCCTCTGAGCGAAGGCGCTTAGCTTGTTTCTGCAAGTCTCGAGCCCAAGCCTGGGCGAAACTGTAGTCATGTTGCAACTTGCGTCTCCACTCGTAGGCAGTCTTCTGCTCGAGGCCAACAGGCGAGGGTCCCAACATGGCGGACACAGGGCTCTTGGCATCCCAGCCATGAATCAAGTAAAACGGAGTCTCGAGCCGAGTGGCATCAAACGAAGTATTGAGAGCAAAGACCAGCCTTTCGGCATGGTCATCCCAGTCACTCTGATCTGCCTCCGCCACGTACGCCCGGATACTACGAACCATTGTCTGCACACTTCGCTCTTGTTGTCCGTTGGCTTGTGGGCGATATGCAAGGGTAGCTCGCTGTCTTGAGCCCAGCAGCTCTCGAAATCTCGTGAAAACTTCGCTCATGAACCTGGGATCTTGGTCATGTCGGAGCAGAGAGCTCGCCCCAAAGCGTCGGAACACGGCTTCTTCATAGACTTCAGCCACATCTTGGGCCGTGGTCGAACTCATAGGCTTGCAAAGCACATAGCCAGAGAAAACATCTTGGAAGAGCAGAAGGAACGTGTTTCCACGCTCCGACCTCGGGAGATGCGTGACGAAATCCATAGACAGCACCTCAAACGGGCAGTTCGGTTCGATATTCCCGGGCGACGGACCTGGATTTGGTGGGTTGCCCTTCGCTGACGCACAGTCGAGACACTCCTTGACGAATCGCTCCACGTCGGCGTACATCCCGGGCCAGAAGAATTCTCGTCGGAATCGCTCGTGAGTTCTCGTGATGCCCTGATGTCCGCCCTGTAGCTCTTCATGGCAATGATGTAAAAGATCCTGTCGCAGGTCAGCCGGCATCACCAGTCGAGGTTCGTCGCGCATGTCTCGGGGACGCGAAGCGGTAGACCGACTCAGGTAGTACAAGACATCTCGAGAGTCCAAGACGTAGTTGTCCGAGATTTTAGCCATCTTCTGTGCTTCCACCTGCGAGATACTACTGACATCACCTCGAAGGAAGTCCTTAAGCTGCTTCATCCACGGGTCACTGTTCTGATGAGCCTTGATCCGACGCCAGCGTTCTGCCTGGTATTCCAACGGCGACATCGCAGGCCTATCAGGATCATCTTCTTCGACTTCATCATCAGCAGCTCGTGATTGACTTCGGGTCAGAGCGGCCAGAATCCTCGCGTTCATAGGAAGTGGCGCCGATTCGGAGTCTGGGAACCTATCAACTTCAGCTCTCAGGACTTTGTACGCGGCATTGCCACTGACGCACTCAGCACCAGACGGCTCGGGGGTATGTAGTAGTTTCTCAGGAATCCGATTCACTTGGGCAAGGTGGGTAAGCTCGAGGGGATCCTCAATATCCAGCGACTGCCCTTCGGCCAGAGTCCGGGAGGTCAGGTAGTCAGCTGCTTGGTTAAACTCGCGTTTCACATGAATCAGCTTCACAGACCGGAACTTCGCCATCAGCGACTCAAACTCGGACAGCAACCGTTGCAGGTTGGGCTGGTTACAGTTTATCAGTCCCTGCGCTTGCTGAATAGCTATGCGCGAGTCGCCTACCATGACCAAGTCGTACACACCACGCTCCATGGCCATCGTAATTCCTTTGATCATCCCATGATATTCGGCATCATTGACCGTGACATCCTCCAAGAAGAAACCACGCGCACTCACAACGCTCCACTCCGGAAGTTTCCAAAGCACACAACCGCAACTACCTCGCCTGTCGGAAGTCTTCGCCGCGCCGTCAAAGCTCAGGAGATACCCGGAATAATTCGCTTCTAGCATCTCCAGACTGATGGGCGGAGCTGGGGTCACGCGCCCCTTGCTCGGGATAAGAGATTCCGCAACCTTATCGAGGTGTTCACGAGGCGTGATCCCGGCCCCCACGATGGCAGCCAGACCATCCTCATCCTTCTCGATTCGGTGTATCTCCATATCCCATGGCGACAAGAGCGCTGCCCATCTCAGACATCTTCCCTCCAGAGACGAAGACGTGAAGATCCAGCGCAAGACGGAGTAACGCGTATACACCTTGAGGTGGCATCCCGAGATCAAAGTGTGAAACACTCTCAGGACGCGCAACAGCGCAACCACTTCCTTCTCGGCTGGATGGTACTTGAGCCCAGAGTCATTCAGTGTCTTGCCCGTGAAACGAACAGGTAGGATAACGCCATCATGTTCCTGGCCCAGGACAGCACAGGCAGCCCATGGGTTCGCGTGCAGAATGATCACAAAATCCTTCGAACGATCTGGATGCCGCAACAGCGGCGTCGACACGATCTTCTTCTTGAGAATCTCGAAAGCTTCCTTAGCGCGCCCCAAGTCACGGCCTTCTCGCACTTGTTCTTCCGTCAGCTCGTAGAGTACCGAAGCAATAACCGGGAGATCTTCAATGAACTTGTTGTAGTAGTTGATACTCCCGAGAAACGACTGCACACCCTTGAGAGTGGACGGGAAGGGCAAATCTGCGACGCCCTTGGCGATCTTAGGCGTAGCTCTCAACCCCTCCGCGCTAATCTCGTGCGACAGATAGGGGGTCGACAGCTTTCCAAACTCGCTTTTCGGTAAACTCACGGAGATACCCCAGTACCGAAGGCGGAACAGCAGAGCGTTCAGATCCGAACACAACTTGTCCCAGGTCGCCGCCCCATGGGCGATGTCGTCGATGTACGAGCTTCGACCCAGGACAGGACCCATGGACAGAGGTGCGGGGATATTCCGGTGAAACACGGTCATGGCGTCAGTTAGCGCGGGCATTTCTTCAACCGCATTGGACGCGGGCCGCTCATCCACCTTGATGCCCAAGAATTCGAGCACGTCTGGGTCCACCTTGGCCTCTTCCTCAGCAGGCAATCTCACGAATCCCCAGAGACAGTTATTCAGCATCTGCTGGTAAATCAGAGGGGCGTTCTTCAAGCCAAAAGGCATACGCCGCCATTGAAAGTGGTCCAGCGGACAGATGAACGCAGAGACGAGCTTGGCTCGAGCAGTCATGGGGATGGCCCAAAAACCACTCGCCATGTCCAGGCTCATGAACCACATGGCCTCTTCGAAGCCGATCAGCAACTCGTCAATCAGAGGTAGCGGGTAGTAAGACAGCTTGACCAACTGGTTGACCATGCGATAATCGATGCACAACCGGATATCTTTCCCATTTTTCTTGAGAACGATCACGATTGGCGAGGCCCAGTCAGACTTCGAGTCTTCAATTAATCCAGTCTCCAACAGTTTCTTGATCAACTCGTACACCTTCATGAGATACTGTGGGGCAATCTGACGAGAGCGCTGAGCGATTGGCTTGGCATCCCCAACGTCCAAATCACACACGACTCCTCGGGCTGGCGCTGGTACAGCGTTGCCATCTCCCAAGAAGATCGAACGGTGGTACTCCAAGATGTCTCGCATTTGCTTGTCCATCTCCGGGGTCGTCTTGCCTTCTTCACCAACATCAACCTCAGCAATGTTTGCCTTGGGACTCAAGTCCTTGAGCTCCGGGAGGACAGCAAGTTGATCCCTGAGCTGAGTCAGCAGCTCCGTCCCTTCATGAAAGAACACTTGCTCGTCTTCGGGTTCTCGCGATTCGGCCGAGCTGAGGTAGAACACGAAGGCAGCTTCCAGCTGTTCCAGAGGATCATCGAACAACTCCACAGTCTCTTCCGGGAACGCCTTCGCAAGTTCTTCTCGAGCTTGGCTTGTAGTGACACCACCACCTGAGATCGCCAGTGAGCTTGGCCACGATTCCTCAAAGCCGCTCGAGATTTCCTCAACGCTGGTACTCACGTCGTCACAGTCCACGATGACTTCATCCTCGGTCTCAACCGACTCAGGAACAACCATCGCTTCAAGCTTAGAAGTCTCTCGCTTCCCTTCGGGCTGACTCTGGGTTAGCATCGACACTGCGCAGCCGCTTTCGGGTCTCTTGCCTTCCGTCTCAGACTTCGGAGTCCTCGGCGGAGACGGGAGAATCTTCGTGGGCCACACGTAATCACGCTTCGGGACCGCAGGGGGTTGTCGCAATTCCTCTAGCCGAGCTTCATGATCCAACCGACGCTGGAACTCACGGGAGTACGTGTTCTCGTAAATCAGCTGCTGCCACTCGCGGTATTTTCTCGATCCAGGTTGGACAAATCGATCACCGCGCGGTAAATAGCTCGGCTCCACGAGCTGTGCCACCGTCGTATGGGGCAAGAGCGTCACCATAGAATCCGAGATGTTCACTACCCGAATAGCAGCAGGTCTCCGTTGCGAGCTATAGACCACTTGCGACACCCACTGGTTTCCTCTTCCGGTCCAGGCAACCACATTGTCCGCATCAGCTTGACCATAGCGGACGGGTACCATCACACTACCCCCAGGCTCCAAGTACACATGCTCGCGGATGCACACTGGCACTTGCATGCCATAGCGCTGCGGTTCTCCGTTGTTCACGAGCGGTATGTCCTCTTCATCTGGTAATTTCACGAGCTTCTCTCGCGCACAAAGTCTCACTCCAGCCGCTTCCATGAAATCCATCCCGAGCAAGCAATCAACTCCATCTCCAATGTTTCCGACCCACATCTTGAGGACGTACACCACGCGCACCCCCAGGGTTAACTTCACCTGAGTCTGCGCGTTGATATACGTCACAACGCCACCAAGTCCTTTCACCTTGAGTCTCTTGTGCGATTCCAGTTTGAGGCCCAACCTGCGTGCAAGGTCAGGACTCAAAATAGTCGTGGACGCCCCAGAGTCAAGGATGATCTGGATTCGGTGGTTGTTGATCGCCCCATGTACCAGCGCAACCGCATGCTTGTCTTCCAGCGAATGATTCGACCACCAGCCATATCTCTCCCCAAACAAGAGCGGGAAGTGAACGGGTTTCTCGTCTTCAAACTCCGCACCACGCGGAACGTAATCTCGAGAAACATCGCGAGCGGCGTAGATCGATTCATCACAGGCAATTGCAGACATGCATTTGGGATTATTGCGCTGATACCTAAGGTCTGGACCAACAAATGCAAGGGCACAATAATCTTGGGACTTAGGCTCGGCACGCACTGGGTCCCTACCCAGCGAGCCTAGTCGTTTAACGACGTCCCAGACCTGCCCTTCTCATTCTTCAGCAATTGCTTCAGAACATCGTCAGGCAAGTCTTGAAGTGCCCCCTTCCGCGCCAGCTCACGAACTGCTTTGAGGGCAGCCCAGTCAGCACAGAGCCCTTCACGATGAAAGTCTCCACACTTTGAGCACGGTCGATGGTTGCATCGGTGTGTCGGATGTCCAGCCTCATGGCATCGGTCACAAATCACGTCTTGCCAGCAGTATTGGGCGGTGTGGCCGAATGTGAGGCACTTCTCACAGAAGACGTTGTTGTCTCGACGTGGCGATTGGGGAGGTGCAGGAGGAAGCGGTGGACGCCAACCCATCTGCTCCACAGCTCGGAAAATTTCTTCCGTCGTCGGAGCGCGGGGTACCGGAGCAGGGACCTCGGGAATTCTCGTGACATTCACAGTTGCCGTCGGACGGCTCGAGACCGGAGGCGGCGTTCCTGGTCGGTGCACCGGCTCGGACTTCTCTTCAGATTCCTGAGCTTGAGTATCTTCATCTTCGGAATCGGAGTCCTCACCAGCTGACAAGTAGGCCCTCTCGTGTTGGCCGCGACGCTGCGACGGGAATCTGCTGAATCGAACGCCATGAGTCTTGTGATCACGGGATCTGGGGGGTGGAGTCTCATATCCATCGTCATTCCGCTGGACAGCTTCAACTCGCTTCAATGTCTTCTCCAACTCACGAATCGACAGGAATCTCTGGCCCTGCAACGTAATCTTGAGACGCCGGTCCGAGATCTTCTTGATAAATCTCCGGATGTGCAGCTCGCGATCACTGGCGGAGCCTTCGTAGTCCACATCAGCGCGCTTCGCAGCGGCGTTGAGACGATACAGGAATGAGCGGGCGGTTTCTCCAGAGTCCGGACTCAACTCATAGTACCGGTCGTAAGGAGATGCCTCAGTGCGACAGTACTCGCGGCGGAACAGCTTCGAGAGACGACTCCAGCTCTTCTGGTCACGCTCTGGAAGTTGCTTGTACCAGGCGCGGATCGGGGCATGGAGGCGGCTCTGCAGCTGCCTCAGCTTCATCGTCTCGGGCCATGCGCCGAGGGAGGCAGCGTAATGAAAGCGCTCCCACCAATTTACACGATCCTCGAGCTTCGCGTCTGGGTCGAACTTCTCCACCGCACTGTACTGGACGTACGGGCGGAACGTGAACGACGAACCAGCATTCCCAGCCACTGTCGTAGGCGCCAACTCCTCTTCGAGCTCTCGTTCCCAGTCAGAATCCGAATCAAAGCCGTCGCCTTCGCTCGACGACGAGTCGTCGCTTGAACTTGGGCCATCGTCAGGGGGGGTAACCTCCAGAGCGCTGTCCGCGACGGTCACGCCGAGTCTTGCTCTTGGCGGGCTCAGCGGGCGACTTGATACTGCTCTTCTTGCTCCCAGCAGGCTGGTTGGCACTGCCGGAGGTTTGTTTCACTGCCGTCGGGTCGGCGCTCGTGGTTTCCGTCTTGACTGTCGATGTCCCAGCTTTGGCTCCAGATTTCCTCTGTTTTGGCGCACTGGCTCTTGTCTCACCTTTTATGGGTACACTCTCGGTGGGAATCGCTTGTAACTGCCGAGCGTGATTAGCATCAGATTGCGCCTGTCCAGCGACACTGCTTGAAGTGCGACAGGCGTGGGACGTGGGGTCTGATTTATGCGACTGATTACGCAGCATCTCATCCCGTTCCCGCTGGATCTTTTGGGCAAGCGCGTTTTTCTGCAGATACGCCGTGTTGGCCTGGCGCAGTCGCTCCTCATAGGCCATCAAGTACTCCTCCGCTCTCCGATCAAGCGCGTCCTGCTCTTCCTTCACCTGCGCGGCGGCCGCCATGACTGTGGTGGCCGCGGCTTCAAGTGCGACAGCAGACTCCTGAGCGACGTGAGCTTCGGCAGTGTTCGGTGGCAGGGACGCGACGTGGGACGCGACGTGGGACGCGGCCTGGGCGCTGGACGATTGTTCCCGGGCTTCCTGGGCGACATGCGGATGGGACACATGGGACAGCTTCGCTTCTTGAACGCGGGCTTCCTGCTCGGCAACGAGGGCTGCCTCACTTCGCTGAAGACGCTCGAGCAACGAGTCTTTCTCCTGCTGCGCCGTTACCCGCATCTCGCGCAGCTCGGCAGTCATGGTCTCCCGGACGTGATTCAAGGCGGCCTCTTGCTGCTTCAACGCGGCTTCCTGCTGCCGCAACATGATCAACGCCACTTCAGAAGCCCCTGACCGCGCAGATGACCTGGAAGACACTCGAGAAGACATCCTCGAGGAGGACGATCTCGCGCTCGACTTGGGGGACGACTTCCTGCTCGACTTCACGGAGTGCACAGACTCGTTTCTTGATTCACGCGCGTCTGGAACTACCTGGCTCACAGTCTGAGGCCGCGTGGGCACCGTGACACCCTGCGTGGGGACGTTGCCAACCGCAGACCCATCCCGTGAATCGCGATGTCCACGTGGACGCGGCTCGTGACGAGATCCATGAGCTTCTTGAGTCCGAGCTGGAGATTCTCGAGAGCGAGCTTGAGGTGCCACTCGGGAACTACCTTCTGGAGATTCCGGCAGGGGAGCTTGCTCAGGCGGGAGATTCTGTACGGGCGCGGGCTGCCGCTGTGTCACTTCGGGTGAACGCGGGTACGCGGCCACAGGAACCGAGACACCGAAACCTTGCGGGTCGGCCGCTGCAGCACTGCTGGTCTGCGCGATCATCACCATGGCCACTGGACCGGGACCTGGCATGTGGCTCAGAGCACTTCCTGCCAGGTAGTCGGCTGCAGACAAGAGCGACGACCCCGAGGAACTATGCCCAGACAGGTCCGTCGCCTCACCCGCATGCATCGACTGGTCCGAATCACCACTAGGGCCCACCACACTGGGGACCGAATCCTCACGCGCCATCATCTCCATGCCCGTGACTGGAACCAGAGGTCCCGAGACCGGAGGAGCCGGAGATTGAGGCAGCGGTTGAGGTGCCTGAAGCATGAGAGCTGCTCGTTGCGACTCCAACGCGGGGCGCTTGGGCTGCGGTTGTCCTGAGGCGCTTGAAGCAGGACTCCTGCGGCGAGTTCTCGTGATCCGCAGTCTGCGAACCAACTCAAGCCCCAGGAGCTCCACCGTATCGTCGGTCATCAGGATGTCACCTTCCTCGTCACGCGCTTGGTTGTCAGCCGGAGACACAGGGCAAACTTCGGGCAATGGGTCGAGTGGCTGGCGGATGTGAAAGCCCACACCACGCATCAACTTGTTCCACTCGAGGCACTCCAGGGCGATCCGCGCCTGGACTTCGTCGACTCCGCGACGAATCTGGCTCTCCGGGACAGCAGTCAACTCAGGGATCGAGCTCCAGATCGGGACGACGTTGCAGAACTCGAACCCAGCTTCCATGAGCATCGTCTGGAGCAGAGCAACGCAGGACAGCAGGGGAAGCAGCTTCGGCGATACTGAGATTGCTCTCAGGTCAGTGACCAAAGGTTGACGCCGACGCCGAACCGACAGCATCTTGATCCATGACTCGGAGAGGCGGCCAGCATTGACAAGGCCCAGATAGCGACTGGTCTCGAGCGCAGCCTTCACCCACGCCTCCATATCATACTCGTCCTCGGCCTCGTCGTAGACAATGTCAACCGGGGAGATCACTTCACCAGGCAGGGCGACCCAGCGCCTCAGCTGTTCCGCGCCGTAGGCACGAGCTTCATCGTCAGCGACAGACACCAGCTGTCCACCTCCGGCTCCAGCTTCACCGTACACACCTCGGGGAATCACCGGAAGACTTCCTCGCGGAAGTGCGTGACCACGCGGTGCAGGAAGCTCAGGTCCAAGAACTTGGGCTCCCGGGGCCAACCCAAGACGCACAGGTGCACCGTTATCCGGGACCGTGGTCTCGTGATGCCCTCGCAGCGCGAGGTGATCGCGTTTTCCCAGTGTGCTCTCAGCCGCGGGGCTGAGAGCTAACTCCAGAGGTGGTTGAGGCAACGCCGGGACTTCACGAAGAGTAGGTCGACCAGGACTTGACTGCGTCGATCTTGGGACCAGCTCTTGTGGAGATCGCCGTGGCGTGGACTGCGTCGACATCGGACGCGACGATTCTGCCAGCGCGAGTTGTTGCTCGACTCTCGCCGACATTCCAGGATCCTGCGCGGGCTCTGGCAGCGGTGCCGGCAGCTGGAGCGGTCTTGACACTTGGTGCGCGCCTCGACCGCGACCTCGACCTCCAGCACGACGTCCAGGACTCGCAGCAGGTACAATCTTGTTTTCAGGCGTAGACATCTTCTTGAACTCCTTGAATACACGCTTGACTTCCAATCCCCAATCCGGGCACGCGCACCAGCTGTGACGAGGCGCGAGTGCCTTTTGCGGGTTAGTGGAGCAAAAGCAAGTCTTGAGAATGTGACTCGATAGGCAGACGACCACGAGCTAGAGAGCTAGGATCGTCCACGCAGTGAGCTGCTTGAGAAATATCAGCACACTGCTGGTCAGGCGCACGCTTGTGTATCCCCTTGTGGTAGGTTCTTTTGATCGGCGATTAGTATCAACCCCGCGACTCAAGAATCCACACCAGTCAACGCCAACAAACACTTCAATCCAAATATACAGAGTTACACACAAATATACAATCACACAGATACCTCTTGTCCTCTCTTCTTTCTCTAGGCCCAGGACTAAGGCCAAATACCAAGTCTTCTGGTCCAAACCCAAGACACTTGGACAGTCTTGTGGACGCGCACCACTCCTCTAAGAGGAGAACAGCAATTCAATCAAATATCGACTTATACAGCCTAATACCGATATAAATCACTCTCAGGAGCCTCACTATACGCTTACTCCCGCAATATATAACGCACCAAGCCCACACGGCGTATGCGAAGAATATGGAATAGATAAGTTCACGTCCAGGCTTTCGCAATGGATCCCTTACCTAAGGAACTTTGAATTTTTGGTGGAGAACGCTCTCAGGGCTTCGGCCCAACACGACTTCGGCACTTGAGGGAAAAACGAACTCTGTTTTGGTTAAAGGCTACATGCAAAGACGATCTTTCCAGCGACGCCTGGTCGTTGGGTTGACTACTGGATCTTTCTCCAGAGTGTTGGTCCTGATTTTTATCGAAGCTTGAAGAGTCGCGCCTGTGGGTGAACCTCGGATCTTGAGATGATTTGAGATCATCGCGAGAGTCTTGGGATTCGCGTGATTCTTGAGTCTGGGGTCTGGGAGGAACCTTGGTCGAAGGCCTTCTCGGGTTTTGTGGGAAGCACGTCTGGGATAACAGGCTCCATAGGGTGGCAATCTCGAGAATATCTTGGGTAATCCGGAAAGCACCCCGAATACCGGTCGATAACTCGTGCCGAACCCCGCCTTACTCCAGGATTCAGGGAAGGATCGCACGCATTCCCATGTGCTTCTGGGAACGGGATCAACTTAACCACAGCAATGCCCTTTTCAGGGGCGCCGGGTACCCCGGGTACATACTCTTGTTTTGTAGGCCAGACCTTGAGACTCCAGTCGAAACCTCCGCGAGCAAGTGCCCAAGCTCGGGAATCCATCACCACCATGCGCAACAACAACAATCGCCACATCGGAGAGCTGTTCATGAAGGCAGGCTTCACAACTTCGGGAAAGCCACCGCGCCACATTTGTCTTGGGCTTGCGCCATGGTGTCTCGCACCCTGCTGATTATATTCAGCCTGTCTTCGACAAACGCGGACAGTTGCTTCCGCAAGGCGGCAGGACTCACGTCCGAGCCCTGGGAGGAAAGGGTTTTCCGAGCCTCTCCCCCACTTAAGACCGAAGCCTCACCGCTTCCTCGCAAGGTGTACGGCACCTGAGGGTGTCGTAACCCATTAAGGTAAAAGGGCGTAAAGCCCGTCGATGCATGCACCGCATTGTTGAGGGCGAACTCAACCATGGGCAAGCGGTCAGCCCAAGAGCGGGACATCTCCGCGCAGATACTGCGGAGCGTGTCCTCGAGCACGCGATTGACGCGCTCCGTCTGGCCGTCCGTCTGCGGATGGCCCGCCGTCGACATTGACAGCCGAGTGCCGAGAAGGCTAAACAGCGTCTGCCAGAAAGGTCAGAGACAATGGTCTCGGCAGACCGTGGTGTCGAAAGACACAGTCCATGAACAGGCGCGCAACCTCGGCGCCAGTGACGGTGTCACGAACTGGGGCAAAGGGGACCATCTTGCTCAGACGGCACACAAAGGCAACAACGCCGGTGTTACCACTGTCATCGGCCGGAAGCCCGAAGACAAAGTCGAGACTCATCGACTTCCAACAGTCCGCGGGGACAGGCAGGCTCTGCAAACGAGCCGAGGCGTGACCAACAGGCTTCACGCGCTGGCACGTCTCGCACGTCCGGACGTAAGTGGCGACCCACTTGTACAACTGCGGCCACCAGAACATCTGAGAGACGGACGCGTATGTGGCGCGGTGGCTTTCCCGAAGTTGTGAAGCCTGCCTTCATGAACAGCTCTCCGATGTGGCGATTGTTGTTGTTGCGCATGGTGGTGATGGATTCCCGAGCTTGGGCACTTGCTCGCGGAGGTTTCGACTGGAGTCTCAAGGTCTGGTCTACAAAACAAGAGTATGTACCCGGGGTACCCGGCGCCCCTGAAAAGGGCATTGCTGTGGTTAAGTTGATCCCGTTCCCAGAAGCACATGGGAATGCGTGCGATCCTTCCCTGAATCCTGGAGTAAGGCGGGGTTCGGCACGAGTTATCGACCGGTATTCGGGGTGCTTTCCGGATTACCCAAGATATTCTCGAGATTGCCACCCTATGGAGCCTGTTATCCCAGACGTGCTTCCCACAAAACCCGAGAAGGCCTTCGACCAAGGTTCCTCCCAGACCCCAGACTCAAGAATCACGCGAATCCCAAGACTCTCGCGATGATCTCAAATCATCTCAAGATCCGAGGTTCACCCACAGGCGCGACTCTTCAAGCTTCGATAAAAATCAGGACCAACACTCTGGAGAAAGATCCAGTAGTCAACCCAACGACCAGGCGTCGCTGGAAAGATCGTCTTTGCATGTAGCCTTTAACCAAAACAGAGTTCGTTTTTCCCTCAAGTGCCGAAGTCGTGTTGGGCCGAAGCCCTGAGAGCGTTCTCCACCAAAAATTCAAAGTTCCTTAGGTAAGGGATCCATTGCGAAAGCCTGGACGTGAACTTATCTATTCCATATTCTTCGCATACGCCGTGTGGGCTTGGTGCGTTATATATTGCGGGAGTAAGCGTATAGTGAGGCTCCTGAGAGTGATTTATATCGGTATTAGGCTGTATAAGTCGATATTTGATTGAATTGCTGTTCTCCTCTTAGAGGAGTGGTGCGCGTCCACAAGACTGTCCAAGTGTCTTGGGTTTGGACCAGAAGACTTGGTATTTGGCCTTAGTCCTGGGCCTAGAGAAAGAAGAGAGGACAAGAGGTATCTGTGTGATTGTATATTTGTGTGTAACTCTGTATATTTGGATTGAAGTGTTTGTTGGCGTTGACTGGTGTGGATTCTTGAGTCGCGGGGTTGATACTAATCGCCGATCAAAAGAACCTACCACAAGGGGATACACAAGCGTGCGCCTGACCAGCAGTGTGCTGATATTTCTCAAGCAGCTCACTGCGTGGACGATCCTAGCTCTCTAGCTCGTGGTCGTCTGCCTATCGAGTCACATTCTCAAGACTTGCTTTTGCTCCACTAACCCGCAAAAGGCACTCGCGCCTCGTCACAGCTGGTGCGCGTGCCCGGATTGGGGATTGGAAGTCAAGCGTGTATTCAAGGAGTTCAAGAAGATGTCTACGCCTGAAAACAAGATTGTACCTGCTGCGAGTCCTGGACGTCGTGCTGGAGGTCGAGGTCGCGGTCGAGGCGCTCACCAAGTGTCAAGACCGCTCCAGCTGCCGGCACCGCTGCCAGAGCCCGCGCAGGATCCTGGAATGTCGGCGAGAGTCGAGCAACAACTCGCGCTGGCAGAATCGTCGCGTCCGATGTCGACGCAGTCCACGCCACGGCGATCTCCACAAGAGCTGGTCCCAAGATCGACGCAGTCAAGTCCTGGTCGACCTACTCTTCGTGAAGTCCCGGCGTTGCCTCAACCACCTCTGGAGTTAGCTCTCAGCCCCGCGGCTGAGAGCACACTGGGAAAACGCGATCACCTCGCGCTGCGAGGGCATCACGAGACCACGGTCCCGGATAACGGTGCACCTGTGCGTCTTGGGTTGGCCCCGGGAGCCCAAGTTCTTGGACCTGAGCTTCCTGCACCGCGTGGTCACGCACTTCCGCGAGGAAGTCTTCCGGTGATTCCCCGAGGTGTGTACGGTGAAGCTGGAGCCGGAGGTGGACAGCTGGTGTCTGTCGCTGACGATGAAGCTCGTGCCTACGGCGCGGAACAGCTGAGGCGCTGGGTCGCCCTGCCTGGTGAAGTGATCTCCCCGGTCGACATTGTCTACGACGAGGCCGAGGACGAGTATGATATGGAGGCGTGGGTGAAGGCTGCGCTCGAGACCAGTCGCTATCTGGGCCTTGTCAATGCTGGCCGCCTCTCCGAGTCATGGATCAAGATGCTGTCGGTTCGGCGTCGGCGTCAACCTTTGGTCACTGACCTGAGAGCAATCTCAGTATCGCCGAAGCTGCTTCCCCTGCTGTCCTGCGTTGCTCTGCTCCAGACGATGCTCATGGAAGCTGGGTTCGAGTTCTGCAACGTCGTCCCGATCTGGAGCTCGATCCCTGAGTTGACCGCTGTCCCGGAGAGCCAGATTCGTCGCGGAGTCGAAGAAGTCCAGGCGCGGATCGCCTTGGAGTGCCTCGAGTGGAACAAGCTGATGCGTGGTGTGGGCTTTCACATCCGCCAGCCACTCGACCCATTGCCCGAAGTTTGCCCTGTGTCTCCGGCTGACAACCAAGCGCGTGACGAGGAAGGTGACATCCTGATGACCGACGATACGGTGGAGCTCCTGGGGCTTGAGTTGGTTCGCAGACTGCGGATCACGAGAACTCGCCGCAGGAGTCCTGCTTCAAGCGCCTCAGGACAACCGCAGCCCAAGCGCCCCGCGTTGGAGTCGCAACGAGCAGCTCTCATGCTTCAGGCACCTCAACCGCTGCCTCAATCTCCAGCTCCTCCGGTCTCGGGACCTCTGGTTCCAGTCACGGGCATGGAGATGATGGCGCGTGAGGATTCGGTCCCCAGTGTGGTGGGCCCTAGTGGTGATTCGGACCAGTCGATGCATGCGGGTGAGGCGACGGACCTGTCTGGGCATAGTTCCTCGGGGTCGTCGCTCTTGTCTGCAGCCGACTACCTGGCAGGAAGTGCTCTGAGCCACATGCCAGGTCCCGGTCCAGTGGCCATGGTGATGATCGCGCAGACCAGCAGTGCTGCAGCGGCCGACCCGCAAGGTTTCGGTGTCTCGGTTCCTGTGGCCGCGTACCCGCGTTCAACCGAAGTGACACAGCGGCAGCCCGCGCCCGTACAGAATCTTCCGCCTGAGCAGGCTCCACTGCCGGAGTCTCCAGAAGGTAGTTTCCGAGCGGCACCTCAAGCTCGCTCTCGAGAATCTCCAGCTCGGACTCAAGAAGCTCATGGATCTCGTCACGAGCCGCGTCCACGTGGACATCGCGATTCACGGGATGGGTCTGCGGTTGGCAACGTCCCCACGCAGGGTGTCACGGTGCCCACGCGGCCTCAGACTGTGAGCCAGGTAGTTCCAGACGCGCGTGAAGCAAGAAACGAGTCTGTGCACTCCGTGAAGTCGAGCAGGAAGTCGTCCCCCAAGTCGAGCGCGAGATCGTCCTCCTCGAGGATGTCTTCTCGAGTGTCTTCCAGGTCATCTGCGCGGTCAGGGGCTTCTGAAGTGGCGTTGATCATGTTGCGGCAGCAGGAAGCCGCGTTGAAGCAGCAAGAGGCCGCCTTGAATCACGTCCGGGAGACCATGACTGCCGAGCTGCGCGAGATGCGGGTAACGGCGCAGCAGGAGAAAGACTCGTTGCTCGAGCGTCTTCAGCGAAGTGAGGCAGCCCTCGTTGCCGAGCAGGAAGCCCGCGTTCAAGAAGCGAAGCTGTCCCATGTGTCCCATCCGCATGTCGCCCAGGAAGCCCGGGAACAATCGTCCAGCGCCCAGGCCGCGTCCCACGTCGCGTCCCACGTCGCGTCCCTGCCACCGAACACTGCCGAAGCTCACGTCGCTCAGGAGTCTGCTGTCGCACTTGAAGCCGCGGCCACCACAGTCATGGCGGCCGCCGCGCAGGTGAAGGAAGAGCAGGACGCGCTTGATCGGAGAGCGGAGGAGTACTTGATGGCCTATGAGGAGCGACTGCGCCAGGCCAACACGGCGTATCTGCAGAAAAACGCGCTTGCCCAAAAGATCCAGCGGGAACGGGATGAGATGCTGCGTAATCAGTCGCATAAATCAGACCCCACGTCCCACGCCTGTCGCACTTCAAGCAGTGTCGCTGGACAGGCGCAATCTGATGCCAATCACGCTCGGCAGTTACAAGCGATTCCCACCGAGAGTGTACCCATAAAAGGTGAGACAAGAGCCAGTGCGCCAAAACAGAGGAAATCTGGAGCCAAAGCTGGGACATCGACAGTCAAGACGGAAACCACGAGCGCCGACCCGACGGCAGTGAAACAAACCTCCGGCAGTGCCAACCAGCCTGCTGGGAGCAAGAAGAGCAGTATCAAGTCGCCCGCTGAGCCCGCCAAGAGCAAGACTCGGCGTGACCGTCGCGGACAGCGCTCTGGAGGTTACCCCCCCTGACGATGGCCCAAGTTCAAGCGACGACTCGTCGTCGAGCGAAGGCGACGGCTTTGATTCAGATTCTGACTGGGAACGAGAGCTCGAAGAGGAGTTGGCGCCTACGACAGTGGCTGGGAATGCTGGTTCGTCGTTCACGTTCCGCCCGTACGTCCAGTACAGTGCGGTGGAGAAGTTTGACCCAGACGCGAAGCTCGAGGATCGTGTAAACTGGTGGGAGCGCTTTCATTACGCTGCCTCCCTCGGCGCATGGCCCGAGACGATGAAGCTGCGGCAGCTGCAGAGCCGCCTCCCTGCCCCGATCCGCGCCTGGTACAAGCAACTTCCAGAGCGTGACCAGAAGAGCTGGAGTCGTCTCTCGAAGCTGTTCCGCCGCGAGTACTGTCGCACTGAGGCATCTCCTTACGACCGGTACTATGAGTTGAGTCCGGACTCTGGAGAAACCGCCCGCTCATTCCTGTATCGTCTCAACGCCGCTGCGAAGCGCGCTGATGTGGACTACGAAGGCTCCGCCAGTGATCGCGAGCTGCACATCCGGAGATTTATCAAGAAGATCTCGGACCGGCGTCTCAAGATTACGTTGCAGGGCCAGAGATTCCTGTCGATTCGTGAGTTGGAGAAGACATTGAAGCGAGTTGAAGCTGTCCAGCGGAATGACGATGGATATGAGACTCCACCCCCCAGATCCCGTGATCACAAGACTCATGGCGTTCGATTCAGCAGATTCCCGTCGCAGCGTCGAGGCCAACCCGAGAGGGCCTACTTGTCAGCTGGTGAGGACTCCGATTCCGAAGATGAAGATACTCAAGCTCAGGAATCTGAAGAGAAGTCCGAGCCGGTGCACCGACCAGGAACGCCGCCTCCGGTCTCGAGCCGTCCGACGGCAACTGTGAATGTCACGAGAATTCCCGAGGTCCCTGCTCCGGTACCCCGCGCTCCGACGACGGAAGAAATTTTCCGAGCTGTGGAGCAGATGGGTTGGCGTCCACCGCTTCCTCCTGCACCTCCCCAATCGCCACGTCGAGACAACAACGTCTTCTGTGAGAAGTGCCTCACATTCGGCCACACCGCCCAATACTGCTGGCAAGACGTGATTTGTGACCGATGCCATGAGGCTGGACATCCGACACACCGATGCAACCATCGACCGTGCTCAAAGTGTGGAGACTTTCATCGTGAAAGGCTCTGTGCTGACTGGGCTGCCCTCAAAGCAGTTCGTGAGCTGGCGCGGAAGGGGGCAGTTCAAGACTTGCCTGACGATGTTCTGAAGCAATTGCTGAAGAATGAGAAGGGCAGGTCTGGGACGTCGTTAAACGACTAGGCTCGCTGGGTAGGGACCCAGTGCGTGCCGAGCCTAAGTCCCAAGATTATTGTGCCCTTGCATTTGTTGGTCCAGACCTTAGGTATCAGCGCAATAATCCCAAATGCATGTCTGCAATTGCCTGTGATGAATCGATCTACGCCGCTCGCGATGTTTCTCGAGATTACGTTCCGCGTGGTGCGGAGTTTGAAGACGAGAAACCCGTTCACTTCCCGCTCTTGTTTGGGGAGAGATATGGCTGGTGGTCGAATCATTCGCTGGAAGACAAGCATGCGGTTGCGCTGGTACATGGGGCGATCAACAACCACCGAATCCAGATCATCCTTGACTCTGGGGCGTCCACGACTATTTTGAGTCCTGACCTTGCACGCAGGTTGGGCCTCAAACTGGAATCGCACAAGAGACTCAAGGTGAAAGGACTTGGTGGCGTTGTGACGTATATCAACGCGCAGACTCAGGTGAAGTTAACCCTGGGGGTGCGCGTGGTGTACGTCCTCAAGATGTGGGTCGGAAACATTGGAGATGGAGTTGATTGCTTGCTCGGGATGGATTTCATGGAAGCGGCTGGAGTGAGACTTTGTGCGCGAGAGAAGCTCGTGAAATTACCAGATGAAGAGGACATACCGCTCGTGAACAACGGAGAACCGCAGCGCTATGGCATGCAAGTGCCAGTGTGCATCCGCGAGCATGTGTACTTGGAGCCTGGGGGTAGTGTGATGGTACCCGTCCGCTATGGTCAAGCTGATGCGGACAATGTGGTTGCCTGGACCGGAAGAGGAAACCAGTGGGTGTCGCAAGTGGTCTATAGCTCGCAACGGAGACCTGCTGCTATTCGGGTAGTGAACATCTCGGATTCTATGGTGACGCTCTTGCCCCATACGACGGTGGCACAGCTCGTGGAGCCGAGCTATTTACCGCGCGGTGATCGATTTGTCCAACCTGGATCGAGAAAATACCGCGAGTGGCAGCAGCTGATTTACGAGAACACGTACTCCCGTGAGTTCCAGCGTCGGTTGGATCATGAAGCTCGGCTAGAGGAATTGCGACAACCCCCTGCGGTCCCGAAGCGTGATTACGTGTGGCCCACGAAGATTCTCCCGTCTCCGCCGAGGACTCCGAAGTCTGAGACGGAAGGCAAGAGACCCGAAAGCGGCTGCGCAGTGTCGATGCTAACCCAGAGTCAGCCCGAAGGGAAGCGAGAGACTTCTAAGCTTGAAGCGATGGTTGTTCCTGAGTCGGTTGAGACCGAGGATGAAGTCATCGTGGACTGTGACGACGTGAGTACCAGCGTTGAGGAAATCTCGAGCGGCTTTGAGGAATCGTGGCCAAGCTCACTGGCGATCTCAGGTGGTGGTGTCACTACAAGCCAAGCTCGAGAAGAACTTGCGAAGGCGTTCCCGGAAGAGACTGTGGAGTTGTTCGATGATCCTCTGGAACAGCTGGAAGCTGCCTTCGTGTTCTACCTCAGCTCGGCCGAATCGCGAGAACCCGAAGACGAGCAAGTGTTCTTTCATGAAGGGACGGAGCTGCTGACTCAGCTCAGGGATCAACTTGCTGTCCTCCCGGAGCTCAAGGACTTGAGTCCCAAGGCAAACATTGCTGAGGTTGATGTTGGTGAAGAAGGCAAGACGACCCCGGAGATGGACAAGCAAATGCGAGACATCTTGGAGTACCACCGTTCGATCTTCTTGGGAGATGGCAACGCTGTACCAGCGCCAGCCCGAGGAGTCGTGTGTGATTTGGACGTTGGGGATGCCAAGCCAATCGCTCAGCGCTCTCGTCAGATTGCCCCACAGTATCTCATGAAGGTGTACGAGTTGATCAAGAAACTGTTGGAGACTGGATTAATTGAAGACTCGAAGTCCGACTGGGCCTCGCCAATCGTGATCGTTCTCAAGAAAAATGGGAAAGATATCCGGTTGTGCATCGACTATCGCATGGTCAACCAGTTGGTCAAGCTGTCTTACTACCCGCTACCTCTGATTGACGAGTTGCTGATCGGCTTCGAAGAGGCCATGTGGTTCATGAGCCTGGACATGGCGAGTGGTTTTTGGGCCATCCCCATGACTGCTCGAGCCAAGCTCGTCTCTGCGTTCATCTGTCCGCTGGACCACTTTCAATGGCGGCGTATGCCTTTTGGCTTGAAGAACGCCCCTCTGATTTACCAGCAGATGCTGAATAACTGTCTCTGGGGATTCGTGAGATTGCCTGCTGAGGAAGAGGCCAAGGTGGACCCAGACGTGCTCGAATTCTTGGGCATCAAGGTGGATGAGCGGCCCGCGTCCGATGCGGTTGAAGAAATGCCCGCGCTAACTGACGCCATGACCGTGTTTCACCGGAATATCCCCGCACCTCTGTCCATGGGTCCTGTCCTGGGTCGAAGCTCGTACATCGACGACATCGCCCATGGGGCGGCGACCTGGGACAAGTTGTGTTCGGATCTGAACGCTCTGCTGTTCCGCCTTCGGTACTGGGGTATCTCCGTGAGTTTACCGAAAAGCGAGTTTGGAAAGCTGTCGACCCCCTATCTGTCGCACGAGATTAGCGCGGAGGGGTTGAGAGCTACGCCTAAGATCGCCAAGGGCGTCGCAGATTTGCCCTTCCCGTCCACTCTCAAGGGTGTGCAGTCGTTTCTCGGGAGTATCAACTACTACAACAAGTTTATTGAAGATCTCCCGGTCATCGCCTCGGTACTTTACGAGTTGACGGAAGAGCAGGTACAAGAAGGCCGCGACTTGGGGCGAGCTAAGGACGCTTTCGAGATTCTCAAGAAGAAGATCGTGTCAACACCTCTACTCCGGCACCCAGATCGCTCGAGGGACTTTGTGATTATTTTGCACGCGAATCCGTGGGCTGCCTGCGCCGTCTTGGGTCAGGAGCATGATGGCGTTATCCTGCCTGTTCGTTTCACGGGCAAGACACTGAATGACTCTGAACTCAAGTACCATCCGGCCGAGAAGGAAGTGGTTGCGCTGTTGCGCGTCCTGAGAGTGTTTCATACTTTGATCTCGGGATGCCACCTCAAGGTATACACGCGTTACTCCGTCTTGCGCTGGATCTTCACGTCTTCGTCTCTGGAGGGAAGATGTCTGAGATGGGCAGCGCTCTTGTCGCCATGGGATATGGAGATACACCGAATCGAGAAGGATGAGGATGGTCTGGCTGCCATCATGGGGGCCGGTATCACACCTCGCGAACACCTCGATAAGGTTGCGGAATCTCTTATACCGAGCAAGGGGCGCGTGACTCCAGCTCCGCCCATCAGTCTGGAGATGCTAGAAGCGAATTATTCCGGGTATCTCCTGAGCTTTGACGGTGCGGCGAAGACTTCCGACAGGAGAGGTAGTTGCGGTTGTGTGCTTTGGAAACTTCCGGAGTGGAGCGTTGTGAGTGCGCGTGGTTTCTTCTTGGAGGATGTCACGGTCAATGATGCCGAGTATCATGGGATGATCAAAGGAATTACGATGGCCATGGAGCGTGGTGTGTACGACTTGGTCATGGTAGGCGACTCGCGCATAGCTATCCAGCAAGCGCAGGGACTGATAAACTGTAACCAGCCCAACCTGCAACGGTTGCTGTCCGAGTTTGAGTCGCTGAAGGCGAAGTTCCGGTCTGTGAAGCTGATTCATGTGAAACGCGAGTTTAACCAAGCAGCTGACTACCTGACCTCCCGGACTCTGGCCGAAGGGCAGTCGCTGGATATTGAGGATCCCCTCGAGCTTACCCACCTTGCCCAAGTGAATCGGATTCCTGAGAAACTACTGCATACCCCCGAGCCGTCTGGTGCTGAGTGCGTCAGTGGCAATGCCGCGTACAAAGTCCTGAGAGCTGAAGTTGATGGGTTCCCAGACTCCGAATCGGCGCCACTTCCTATGAACGCGAGGATTCTGGCTGCTCTGACCCGAAGTCAATCACGAGCTGCTGATGATGAAGTCGAAGAAGATGATCCTGATAGGCCTGCGATGTCGCCGTTGGAATACCAGGCAGAACGCTGGCGTCGGATCAAGGCTCATCAGAACAGTGACCCGTGGATGAAGCAGCTTAAGGACTTCCTTCGAGGTGATGTCAGTAGTATCTCGCAGGTGGAAGCACAGAAGATGGCTAAAATCTCGGACAACTACGTCTTGGACTCTCGAGATGTCTTGTACTACCTGAGTCGGTCTACCGCTTCGCGTCCCCGAGACATGCGCGACGAACCTCGACTGGTGATGCCGGCTGACCTGCGACAGGATCTTTTACATCATTGCCATGAAGAGCTACAGGGCGGACATCAGGGCGTCACGAGAACTCACGGGCGATTGCGACGAGAATTCTTCTGGCCCGGGATGTACGCCGACGTGGAGCGATTCGTCAAGGAGTGTCTCGACTGTGCGTCAGCGAAGGGCAACCCACCAAATCCAGGTCCGTCGCCCGGGAATATCGAACCGAACTGCCCGTTTGAGGTGCTGTCTATGGATTTCGTCACGCATCTCCCGAGGTCGGAGCGTGGAAACACGTTCCTTCTGCTCTTCCAAGATGTTTTCTCTGGCTATGTGCTTTGCAAGCCTATGAGTTCGACCACGGCCCAAGATGTGGCTGAAGTCTATGAAGAAGCCGTGTTCCGACGCTTTGGGGCGAGCTCTCTGCTCCGACATGACCAAGATCCCAGGTTCATGAGCGAAGTTTTCACGAGATTTCGAGAGCTGCTGGGCTCAAGACAGCGAGCTACCCTTGCATATCGCCCACAAGCCAACGGACAACAAGAGCGAAGTGTGCAGACAATGGTTCGTAGTATCCGGGCGTACGTGGCGGAGGCAGATCAGAGTGACTGGGATGACCATGCCGAAAGGCTGGTCTTTGCTCTCAATACTTCGTTTGATGCCACTCGGCTCGAGACTCCGTTTTACTTGATTCATGGCTGGGATGCCAAGAGCCCTGTGTCCGCCATGTTGGGACCCTCGCCTGTTGGCCTCGAGCAGAAGACTGCCTACGAGTGGAGACGCAAGTTGCAACGTGACTACAGTTTCGCCCAGGCTTGGGCTCGAGACTTGCAGAAACAAGCTAAGCGCCTTCGCTCAGAGGCCCAGACTCAGCGTTGGAAGGATCTTTCGGATCGACTCAAGTCGGGCTTCGAAGTGGGTGATTCCGTGTGGCTATATCTCGCGAGAGTCCAGCCTGGGCTGAGCAAGAAGCTCGCTCATATGTGGCATGGGCCTTTTCGCATCGAGGAAGTTCGTGATGACTACCGTGTTCGTCTCAAGATCGAAGGTACTGGCTACCGTATTGGGCCGTGGGTTCACATTAGTAGATTGAAGCCAAGGGCCCTGTTTCCGGAGCGTCCGACAGTGGAGTTGCAGATTTCCGAGGACGATGACTTTGACTCGGCGTTGCTTCCCGAAGACTCTTGGGAGCCTGAGAATGAGTCAGGTGTCTATGAAGTTGAAGCTCTCAAGGACGTTCGTTGGACCAAGAGGACCAGGACATCGCGACGAACCCGTGAATACCTCGTGAAATGGAAAGGATATGCTGAGCTGGAGTGGGTGCCAGTGACACAGCTCAACTGTGGCAACTTGCTCTACGAGTTTAACAAGGGAGCTCGTGCCCGAGCCCGATTCCGAGCAATGCAGGCTGGAGATGACTCTGCAGCTGTGGAGGAGTCTCAGTAATGCTGCTGGGTACTCGCGCAATTTGTGAAACCCTGTATATCAGTCAAGTATGGATGAACACTTCTTTTCAAGCACGATTTCAACGGTGAAGGTTCCTGCAAGACCAGAGCAGGACATGATGATGAAAATTTGATGACTATGACGATCCCATAGCGGGTGGCGCTACCATACCCTTGCGGTTTGCCGATGTGAAGTGTGCCAACCAATGGATGTATCGACACCAGAGCGAACCGGTCACAGGACAAGACGACGACGTGAGTTCGTGGACACTGCGCATGAGGCCAAGGTGCTGTTCCGAACGTGTCTGATGGTGACGCTGTTCAGGCTTCGGCATCGAGCTTGCGTCCAATGAGGACATGGTGGTGCGAGCCCCGCGCTGGGTGGTTCTGATCAGGAGAGCGGTGGATCGCGTTGCTGCCGCTGACTTCGGGGAGAGACGTCACGCGCGGAGACTTGACTGGTCTCTTTGTTGCTCAATACGCGCCAATTCGGCGGTGAGGCCGCCTCTGTGGCTCATGTCGATCAATGGGGCGGTTGTGGCGCGGTGGCTTTCCCGAAGTTGTGAAGCCTGCCTTCATGAACAGCTCTCCGATGTGGCGATTGTTGTTGTTGCGCATGGTGGTGATGGATTCCCGAGCTTGGGCACTTGCTCGCGGAGGTTTCGACTGGAGTCTCAAGGTCTGGTCTACAAAACAAGAGTATGTACCCGGGGTACCCGGCGCCCCTGAAAAGGGCATTGCTGTGGTTAAGTTGATCCCGTTCCCAGAAGCACATGGGAATGCGTGCGATCCTTCCCTGAATCCTGGAGTAAGGCGGAGTTCGGCACGAGTTATCGACCGGTATTCGGGGTGCTTTCCGGATTACCCAAGATATTCTCGAGATTGCCACCCTATGGAGCCTGTTATCCCAGACGTGCTTCCCACAAAACCCGAGAAGGCCTTCGACCAAGGTTCCTCCCAGACCCCAGACTCAAGAATCACGCGAATCCCAAGACTCTCGCGATGATCTCACATCATCTCAAGATCCGAGGTTCACCCACAGGCGCGACTCTTCAAGCTTCGATAAAAATCAGGACCAACACTCTGGAGAAAGATCCAGTAGTCAACCCAATGACCAGGCGTCGCTGGAAAGATCGTCTTTGCATGTAGCCTTTAACCAAAACAGAGTTCGTTTTTCCCTCAAGTGCCGAAGTCGTGTTGGGCCGAAGCCCTGAGAGCGTTCTCCACCAAAAATTCAAAGTTCCTTAGGTAAGGGATCCATTGCGAAAGCCTGGACGTGAACTTATCTATTCCATATTCTGCGCATACGCCGTGTGGGCTTGGTGCGTTATATATTGCGGGAGTAAGCGTATAGTGAGGCTCCTGAGAGTGATTTATATCGGTATTAGGCTGTATAAGTCGATATTTGATTGAATTGCTGTTCTCCTCTTAGAGGAGTGGTGCGCGTCCACAAGACTGTCCAAGTGTCTTGGGTTTGGACCAGAAGACTTGGTATTTGGCCTTAGTCCTGGGCCTAGAGAAAGAAGAGAGGACAAGAGGTATCTGTGTGATTGTATATTTGTGTGTAACTCTGTATATTTGGATTGAAGTGTTTGTTGGCGTTGACTGGTGTGGATTCTTGAGTCGCGGGGTTGATACTAATCGCCGATCAAAAGAACCTACCACAAGGGGATACACAAGCGTGCGCCTGACCAGCAGTGTGCTGATATTTCTCAAGCAGCTCACTGCGTGGACAATCCTAGCTCTCTAGCTCGTGGTCGTCTGCCTATCGAGTCACATTCTCAAGACTTGCTTTTGCTCCACTAACCCGCAAAAGGCACTCGCGCCTCGTCACAACGGCTCCGTGCTGTGGAAGTCCTCGAACTTGACAGCGAGGTCCATGTGGACCCGAGGTACTTCTACCACCGTACCGTCGACCAGTCTTACCGAGACCAGCCCGTTGCCTTTGCTGTCTCGCAGCGCATCGGCGTACTTGTCGCGATTGCGTGCGACAGTCTGGCGTTTTCAAACTTCTTGACACCCCAGAGTCGATCAAAATTCTCAAGGGATGATCGTATCCCGGTACACTCGCGTATACCACAAGCAGCCCACCGCTGCCCTTCTCCGCTTCGAGAGTACACAGACTCTCAGGGGCTAAGTCCCATGGCGTGCGCCACCCGCACGCCCCTCATGAAGACTTAGTGTTTCCCCAGTAGGGCGCCCCACCCCTACTGGTGTCCGGCGTTCCCCTGGTTCCTGGGGCGCGGCTTCTGCCAGCGACCCCTAGAGCCAAAGGGCTTCGATGAGAACTTCTTCTTCAGTCCTCCCGCGGGACAGGCACATTTCATGTGCCAAAGCTTGCCACAGCCGTATCAGCGAATATCGCTCTGCTCGGCCATGCTCAGATCCATGGGAACCGGTCCGTTGGTCGCTCCATTGCCGGAGTAACCATTAGGCGCACCGCCAGAGGCAGGGGTGCTCTGCCGTACCGTGGCGGGGGTACGAGCCTGCTTGTGGCTGTACTCCTCCTGGAGGGCGGTCTGAATCGCCTCTTCCATAGTGTTGGCTTGCACACGGAACAGCTGCGTGCGAGCAGGAACGACACGCAGACCGCCCATGAACACGGTCACCTTGATATGTTCCGGCAGGGGATTCCCCACCAAAGAGGCAGTGAGCACTCGCATCTCCTGGATGTACTCATGCAGCTCGCGCCTTCCTTGTTTGCAGGCGAGGAAGCGCGAGCGCTGGCGGTACTCGTAGTTCGCCGGGAGGAACGCGGCCCGCAGCTGTTCGCACAGCTGGGACCATGATGCGAAGCATCCAGGCGTCGTCGCTTCGCGCGTGTACGCCCAACTCTTAGCGCGACCACTAAGGTTGGAGAGCGCAAAGGCGACACGGAGTCGCTCGTCTGAGACGAGAGCCGCGTCCATCGCGAGCTCAACCTCTCGGACACAGAAGTGGAGGTTCTCTCCTTCCTTCCCTTCGAAGGGGTGAACCTTCAGCCGCAGAGGCTTCGGTTGCACCGGCTTCGGCACGGCCGCAGTGGCCTGCAGCCCCTGAACGTGGGCGATGAGCCCTCGCTCATAGGTGTCGAACGCGTTGATACGCTCAACCTGCTCAGCCGGCGTCGCCGCCGCTAAGCTGCGCAGGGCATCTGTCCCGAAGATGCCTGCCATCTTCCGAACGGACTCGTACTGCGAGTCGTTCAGATGAGGAAACTCCGTCCGATCCCTCTTGGCTCACTCGATGAGACCACAGAGGATTCAGGTAGTCCAATCTACCCGCGTAGGCGTAAGATTGACTACAAGTGCTACCAAGTGTGACGGGGCACACAGCACTTCTTAACAGAGAAAGCAGGAGTATACAAACTCCAAGTGAACAGCCGTTCACGTGTCCCTGGTCTGAAGGGGACGGGTTGACTTCAAAAGCGGTAGATCTAAGACTGAATGTATTTATAGATTGGTACAGATTTGGCCTGCATACAAATCCTAAGTTTCCTATAGTTTGTTCCATACAAAATGTATCTGTTGGCTCTGAGACCACTTGGTCACTATCCAGGGGAGTGACCTATGGTGTAGCCATCCCTAAATAGTGACAGGGTCACTATTCCATATAACCCCGTTACACAACAGACGCTCCATTTTTCAAGCCATTGAGGCTTATGACCCACCAAAGCGCCTGTCACGAACCAAACTAGGCTTCGCGAAGGCTGGGATAGGTAATTTACCTATCCCAGCCTTCAAAATCCTCTTGGGCACCATGCCATCGTCACTAATAAATTGAAACAACGGAAGTGTCTATCTACAGGTGGAAGTTCGCATTCTACAGTGTAGGGGGGGGGTCTGCCTGGCCGCCGAAATTGTCTCGAGGAGGACTATTTGGCTTTGTGTCAAACCTGCCATAATAGCTTGAGCATAAACATCATAATAGAGGGGTAGCCATATTGAAGGCAGGCTAACGCGTTCGGCTGCATTGCGCGCAATGGAAGGATGTGCGCTCAATGGGAGGATGTAAGGCCCGTAGCAGCGTGTACACCTTATGCTGGTGAAGTGCATTAACAGCGTCTACGCCGGCGCTCGGGTCGCTATATACGCGGGATTCTGCGTTTATTACCGTGTTACCATAACACGATAAGATGACTGTGTTACCGTAACACGGTAGTGCGTCCGTGTTGCCGTAGCTTGGTATTCTATACTTATTGCTGCAGCTCAGCAGCCCTCGATTATCGCAAAGTCGCCTATTGCGGCTTCGCTGCTCCTTCATAGCGATCTTATTTGTGTATTTTAGCGCCCAAAAAGACGGACGCGAGGTAGGCTCGCCAGGTCTTCTTGACCTGCGTCGATTCTGTGAGGGCGCCCGCAGCTTAGACGGGCGGCTCACCCTCGGGCGTGTCAATACCACCCGATACGCCGACGACGGGTCGTCTAACACAACGGTTTGGGCCACGGCAGAGCGGTGACCACCTAGCTCGTCGCGATCATGATGTTCTTGTTCTTGACTGTCTTGATGCCTATGTTGCCGAGCGCAACCGACATTTATTGAACCGAGATCTCCATCAGAGGGGAATTTGCCATTACCACCGGCGCGTCGACGCCTTATCCATCGATCATGCTGCACTGCGCTCTGCAAGCGTGTCGACGGCACAGATACACTTTCCGCCTGCAAAGTGAAAATTTCAGTTTAGGTACCAACGTGTATTTTCCAAACTCAATTGTAGTGCCGAGCCAGATTTGAAGTCAGCTGAAATAGCATAACTAATCACAAACGAGACTCACACGCGCGACTTAGGCACGCCGCATTTGCGGCATACCAGGCGCCTGCGCATTGCGCTGTCAATAACGAAACTGTCAGGTAATCTACAACAAAAGGCATGCTGACTTCAATATACTTGGGCTTCGCGTAGGCTGGGATAGCAAATTTATGGAAAGTATATTGATGTTGTTTTTACTGGGGATAAATGAGAAGGAAGTGGTGAGGACGGAGCCATTCACGAAAAGGTAAGAGGCGAAAATGAATGTCCCGCCGGCAAGTTATCGTACCAACGACGCAGCTGCTCTGCACGAGGAATGGCGGGTTCGTGGAGAATTTCAGACCCAACACCAATCGACACGGAGCGAAACTTGTTATAGTCAGAGAGAATACCGTTTCTCACGACAACAGCGCAGCCTTCCGCAGTATCGCCATTATCATGAGCCAGTTGGCCTCACGTAGTGCATACCATACTAGTGTCCGAATCGTCAACTAGCGCTTTTTGATTGATTTTCCTTTTCTGGTAATAATACGCTTCAAGGCGCCCACCGCATGGGATGATAGCAAACGCATGAATAGTAGACCCAGCAGCGCTTGAAGCCAGATCGTTGATGCGCACCGACAGAATTGCAGGGGTGCACGCAATCGCCTGGGGTATTTAACCTGCTCCAAACGAAACCTCGCAATCTCCTCCGTTTGGTGCAAATGCGCTGCTAAAAAATGGGCACCTTGATGTTGTAGTATACCTTCATGAGAATCGAACCGAGGGCTGTAGAGAAGGAGCGCTGGACGGTGCGGCCGCTGGGGGTCGCTTTGACGTCGTTCTATTCCTCCACCGCAACCGCACCGAGGGTTATAGCCGTCTAGCATCCACAAATGCGGCCGACTTCGGAGAACTTGAAATGGTGCAATGGCTCAAAACGTTCTATCCCCGCCAGTTCGACACAGCTCAGGTGCGCCTGCATGCTCGAATGCACTCTTGGCCCCAAGACGTGATGCAAGAACCGGGTTTACTCTAGTGATCTTTCGCTTGTTTGTATTTAAGTCTGACGTAGTAGTTACCATTGTTTGATTTTACAAAGTTGTTTTTTTCTTGCTGATCATGGAGTTCAGTATAAATCAGCCATTTCAAAGACGCATTATTTGTCGTTTCCGTGGAACATATGCTTTGATCGCTGGGACCAACATCACGTGGGTACAAGAGGCAATATAAACAGAAAGCTACAGTCATGACGAGCATTCTGGCTAAAAACACCTGTACCACTTCCATCATCAGGCTCGAATTGTTGTTCGCCCATCTATCATATTGGTAGTAAGAGAGTAATAGATTGAGCCCCGGTCGGGAGATCTCAATTGTGCTGGAGGCCACCTTCGCTACTCTGGAAGTTTAACCACCGCAGCCTCTCTTCATCCATAGCTATAGCAGGCGCAATTTGCAAACTGAAAAGACAAATAGACACTCGTGGGCTAAGAGGCCTGACGAGCATACTTACCCATCCATAGCCCTCAAGAGAAAGCGACAAGCCAACCAGCGACCTCAGTTACCGGGTCCGACTGAAAGAGACACGGGGTCACGAACTGAAAGATAGACCGCGACACGGGACCACGGATACCGGCCTCAGTTACTGGCTTCAGTTACCGAGGTTCGAATTAACCCGATTTGAGCTGCCTAGCAGCATGCCCTATCGGCCACTGCGATCCCAGTATAATACTGTAGCTAAATATTCATATTTATCACAGTCATCTGCCGTAAGCAATTTTTTTTCAGAAGATGTTGAGGAGAGTTCTGAAAGAACTTGACCTGGTGCCCGCGTCTCGAGCCATCAGAACTTCTCCTACGATTCTTCTCATTCTTCAGTGTGCTCGGTTGCCGCGGTGGCCCCGACCCTCCGCGGGTTCATACTCGCTGCCGTGGCACCGAGCGCGCTGTTACCAACCAACCTACCAATCTACAGATCAACCATGCAGCCATGCAACGAATCAACGCACCGCGCTCGGTTGCTGCGGCGGTCCTCACCCTCCGCGCGCCAGGGCCGCCGAAAATAGCATGGCCATAAAAATAATGACCATAAATAAGTATGGATAATGTATGTTGGCCGTTTTCGCTTGGCCATAACATTATTTATGTCAAGAGGTCCTAGCAATAATTGTAATTGGGCAAATTATCAGAAACAAATCTTGAAATTTAGAGAGACCAATACAAACTTTAAGTAATACAGGGTCATGATATTTCAACATTATTTATGAGACACATTTTCTGCATGACATTATTTATGTCCTCTTCTTTCTGGCAGGCCTACCATTATTTATGAGCCAGCTTGGCTTACATAAATAAAAATGCCATAATCGGCGGCCCTGCCGCGCGCGCTGCCGCGGCACCTAGCACGCCGCTACCATAATGCTACCAGTTCACCAATCTTACGGAACTAACTTTTGTGTGCATATTGTATTTCCTAGTTACGACATGGTGATTCGTTAACGCGGGACACCGCGATCCCGAAGCTATGCCCGAACGCATCGAAGTATCGAGGGCGAATACCATGTTGGATGCCGCGTGGCGTTGATTGAGTATGCGGGGCACCGCGATACCAGAGCTATGCTTGATTTGTTGTTGGTAGTTGTTCAGACAACCAACACCTGGTAAGTTACTCTTAACAAGCAACTACACTTCGTACATGACCAGGTGACTTGGCGTCAGAGGTCGGGCAATACAGTATGAAATTGTATTGCAAGGCCAAAGCTGCAGTAGTAAACGGCAATATGAGGGCCACTGATAATAATAATTGGTACAATTTAAGTATATTGTACCATTCGTGACATGAGCAATTCATTGCCAAAATGTGGCAGCAAGGCCGCAAACTTTACGTGAGCATTACGCAAACGTCCCACGGCTGATATCAAACTATCACTGAGGTGTCAACCCAACATATACAGTGAGAAAATATAGGCGGGGGATGATGATGATTACAATAGCCCTCAACTGTTTCCAGGACGGCTTTGGGAAGTGTTGCTGTCCGGCAAAGCGCTATTGAGTATACACCGCTGCTCCACAAAAGCCTCGCAACCCAAGGCTCGAATAATTTGAGTCCTCGATACGCAAAAAAGAGATTAGAAGAGTTTATTATAGGATTTCCATTATTATTAAACGCCCAATTCCTGAATTCATAGTATTTGGTATTGTATTGCTATTATTGGGGCAATATCATATTGTATTGGTTTCATGAGCTTTCAATAATAAATAATTGTAGTGGGAAAATACCATAATAATTGTTTTGGTATTATTTTTTTCGACCCCTGCTTGGCGTGTAGTACAACGCACCACTATAGATCTTGATGGTAGAGCACGAATGGGCCATTGTACGGTAATACATCTACGTAAACGTTCGATTAACAAGCCCATAGTCACTAGCACGAGCGGCTTGGATGGGGGGAGGGGGTGGGGGTAAATTGCGAAATGAGAAATAAGTTGATGGACAAGTCCTTGGAAGTGGGTAGAGAAACAAGTCTTACACAAACGAACGATGCTCGTGTCACTGTCGAGTTGTGCTGGTTGGTTTACGAGGTTGAGTATCGTCGGCTAAGAGTGATTGGGTATTGAGCAAATTGAAATGTAAAATAATGCAGTCTGCAGCTAGACAAGTCATGTTGGTCATCTTCATCAGCTAAGCTTGGTCGATTATGGCGCAAATTGATACGCCTTCAGCGAAGCACGCCCTCATAGTGACACTATGATAGTTGGGCGAAGCCCCAATACTGTGAGTTCGTATGCAGAGTTTTCAGCGTCCCTCTCTTTACTTTCTTCGCGTCCACGAACCTGTAGCTTTTCTTTTCTTTTGCTTCGCGACACTGGCATGCGACTAGGTTAGACCGCTAACCAGAGGGGCTGGGACAGGTGATCGACCGTGATGTCCCTCATGGGGTGGACTTTAAGAACATCCGAAAATACGGTTTTAGCTTGCGATATTTCTTACACATTCTTACTTCGTAATGCTCTTAAACACCAGCTAGGATTGAAGCCACAGGATACGCTGATACTCGCAGCGGCGGAGTTCCTCGGATGCCTACGACTTATAAGTCACTGCACTATACGTTTATCGAATTCTCCCTTCACATCTGCCTTCGAGCGCAGTCGTCTTCGGACCGTCCTGAGGCCTTTTCAACTCGCGGGCGCACCCGGTTGTGTCTGCAACCTGTTCTCCAGCCGCGACCTACAAGCGGAAGTACATGAGCGACCTATAGGAAGCTGTGCGTGCCGCTTTAGCGGCTACGCGAACCGAGGTGCTAGTGTTTGCGGTACGCGCGTGTGCGCTGGCGCCTCTTCGTGCTGGCAGCAACTTTTGCGGGACGACTCTTTTGTATTTCTGCTGTCAGTCCGCTTGGCGCTGGAGCCAAACGCAATGATCGCCAACCACTTCGAGATGGTAAAGCATAGAGCTGTTTCACTTTTGCCAAGTTAAGTTTTTCGCGCGAATCGTAGCGTATCGCTTTTCTTTTAAGGGCGTTCTGGGCATTTATGCATTGCATGTACCGAAGTTCACGAAACTTAGGTCGTCGTATCGAAGGCAGGGGGCGAGTCCTAAACATTGCGAAGCAAAGTTAGGACAGCCCCTCTCCGGCAAGCATTGATGGACTCTAATGTACTGGAGCGTCCGTTTGTGTTTAAATGCAGTTTTTGAATCTACTACTTTCCATCAAAAACACAATTCGACTGATTTACACCAGTTTTATTACAAAGTCTCGCAGGATGGAAGCTTAAATGGCATCTTACCTTATTTTTAGTGACTGATATGCTAAAATACTTAGACGCATACACGTACGTATCAGGCGGCGTCCTACCGCGGCACGGTACCATGTCGTAACTGGAAAATACAATATGCACACAAAAGTTAGTTCCGTAAGATTGGTGAACTGGTAGCATTATGGTAGTGGCGTGCTAGGTGCCGCGGCAGCGCGCGCGGAGGGTGGGACCGCCGCAGCAACCGAGCACGGTGCGTTGATTCGTTGGATGGTTGCATGGTTGATCTGTAGATTGGTAGATTGGTTGGTAACAGCGCGCTCGATGCCACGGCAGCGAGTATGAGCCCGCGGAGGGTGGGGGCCACCGCGGCAACCGAGCACACTGAAGAATGAGAAGAATCGTAGGAGAAGTTCTGATGGCTCGAGACGCGGGCACCAGGTCAAGTTCTTTCAGAACTCTCCTCAACATCTTCTGAAAAAAATTCGCTTACAGCAGATGACTGTGATAAATATGAATATACAGCTACAGTATCTTGAACTTAGTATACCTTTTGTTGTAGATTACCTGACAGTTTTGTTGTTGACAGCGCAATGCGCAGGCGACTGGTACGCCGCAAATGCGGTGTGCCTAAGTCGCGTTTGTGTTTAGTTATGCTATTTCAGCTCGCTTCAAATCTGGCTGGGCACTACAATTGAGGTTGGAAAAGACACTACCAGCCCAATCCTCTACCGAATTCCTCGATGGCCCCGTGGTACATCGCCAAAGGGGGCAGGAGGTCCCTTCGTGCCCAATTGGTTGTCATTGGCCTGGAAATGGGAAAGAGTAGGACTTCATACAATCTGATTGGATAATTTAGAGCTCGGGGGTACAGCTCATCGAGGACGACCCTTCAAAAGTTGCCCGCATGGGTTTGCCAGCGTATAATATCGAATAGAGTTCCCCTAGCTAATAGAGCGCCCTGCGATTAGAGCGCGGTGAAATAGCGCACTTTATAAAAATAGAGTGCGATAAAATAGAGTACGCACTAGTAGCAACCGAAAATCCAAACTTGTGTGTGGAAACAAAATGCCGACAACATGCATGTTTTCAGCAGTGGTGGCGTTGTTTCTTAGCATCACTCCGCAAACACAGCCAAAACATGGTTGTATATTATATGCATCGGTTAATTCATACGCGCCGTGTACTATCAGCGGCTATAGAAAGTATCAAAATATACTCCAGACATCGCTCAGGTCCAGCGTAGCATGACCTTGGCTAGGCTTACAAATTCTAAATATCAGCAAGTAGTTGAAATCAATTCTCTAGTAGCGCTGATTATACATGTATTATCTAGTGAAGTGATGTACGATCAATACGCCAGCGATGTAGACCACTGGTCACAAAGTATTGCCATTTCGGTGATAAAAGAGAAAAAAATGATTCCACCCGATTAGATGAACTATGCAAAGTTACCATCACAGCACGCATCAGAGTTGGAAACAACGTAATTTTGCATTGCAGACCTGTAGAAAACGAAAATAAATCTGTTGAGGTATCCTTTGCCGGAATCAATTTCAAAAGCCGGAGGAAAATAGAGTGCGCATAGAATCCCATCACTTTATATAACGTATAATACGGATTAAAGGACGGCGCACTATTTTTTTTAGAGCGCGGTAAAATGGAAATTGCGCACTCTGAGGTACAGCTTTTCGAGGAAAAATTGGGGGTACAGCTCATCGTAGTAAGATGACTTTCGCTTCGGTCGATTTTTGTCGTGTCTAATTCTTTCATAGCCACCCTGAACAGTCCCATTCTGTTTGTCTCCTACAGGTAGGAAGCGTAGCTTGGGCACGCCACAAATTGCTTTAGGAGGAAGGAAGGAAGGAAGGACAAGAGAGAAACGGAGCAATAACATCATGCGCTTGAAACCTGTCGGCGTCAAGTTCGTAGACGCTGGGACGCAGGGTCGCGTGCAGTTGCCAGGGCTAGCGTTCCTGAAAATGCCCGAGGACGAAGACCGCATTGGTGATCTTGTTAACATGCTGTTTTTCAAGCGAATTAAGTGTCTACCTCCGGGCGCTACGAGCTCCAGTTGGAGGGTCTTCGCGAATTGGAAGACTTACAACAACGGGACTGGGATTCCGCTATACTTAAGCAAACGAGTGGGCGGCCTTGGGGCAAGCGACGAGGACCTGATCATTGTCGAGGCGCCGACGGAGCACATCGTGTCGATGATGATAAAGAGCCGCCAAGTCGAGCACTTGCTGGGCTCGCTCGAGTGGAAGGGGCCAGGCCGACTTTGCCGTTCCAGTGGGAAAAACTGGCCGTACCAAGGAGCGTCTGAGATTGCAAAGCGACTGAAGCCTGATCTGGTCCGCAACTACAAGGCCTGGAGAGAGAACAACCGCGACCGACACTGTCGCACTTTGAACGTGATACTGAGCGGCGCTGGGACGGGCAAGTCCCGCATGCTGGACGAAATGAAGGGCTTGCTGGTCGAGGCTGCTAAACTATCGGAGGACGAGGCGTTGGAGGAGAGGGTGAAACGCGCCTATGTGTTCCGAGTCTCGTTCGACGATGTTCCTGCTGGAGACAACAAACTAATCGACGCCAAGTGTGTCGAGCTGGACATCAGCTACCGGATGCTCTACCAGCTCTACAAGGGGGACGAAGCGTGGCCCTCGTTTGTGGAAAAGTTGAAAGCGGCGTATTCCAAGTTGGTCTTTGTGATCGAGGAGGTGCTCGTGCTGCTGGCCAAGCTGGAAAAGATCGACAAGTTGCAGGACATGACGGTGCTGCTGTGCGTGGACGGCCTGGACAAGCTTCATCACGACAGGACCAAGCTTTCAAAGTACTACAGCGTCCTGACTGCACTTGTGAGTGTCCTGAATTCGTCGAGAGCCTTCGTCGTCTGTGCATGCGCGAGCAGGCTTGCTGGTCCCTTTCATAACGCGCAGTGGTCCCTCCGGCAACGGTGCGCGTATCTGGTTCCTCCGACCTTGAATGGCGATGAAATCAGGCCTCCAAAAAAATAATATCACTACCGCAATCGCGGTATTATATTTATTATATTGCGGATTATTGTTTGTCGCCGAAACATATACAATAGAATACGGAGGCAATAATACAAATATATGAGCCGGAACCTGCCAACCTGTAGTTGAAGGCGATTAAGCAGCACAGGTGGACACGGGGCACTGTACAACACGGTAGAATACATGCAAACGCTTATTTTTCTAATGTGAGAGCCTTTATGCGGTCACACAACGAAAAATATGAAAGTCAACAACATCTCCTGAGGGATTTTAAGCTCCAGCTGAAACCCTTATGCTGTTCACAATACATTGATTATTGCGGTACTACGGATTATTGTGTTGGAACGATATTGCCCTAGGTATTACTGACACGACCTTGATTTCCGTATGCGGGGTATTTATTTTTCGGACCCCTGGATGAAATCTTGTCGCCACGCACGATAGAACAAATATTGGTGGGGGGCATGGATGGCCACGGCAGGGCGCTGGAGGCATTGCAATCCGCATTATTCAGCTTCCAAGTCGAGGGGATAACGTCACCCAGCCCACCGGAGATTGTTAAGCGTCTGTATGAAGAGCTGCGCGCGAGTTATGCGGGCCTGTTTGAGTCGGCCTTGCTGACCGACTATGCCTATTGCCAAGAAGTGGTCGCTGCGATCCTGTCTCGACAGCAATTAATTTTTTCCGAGTCTTTTGGTCAAGAGGCCAAGGCGCTCACGACCGTGGACGGCCTTCGAAGTGCTGGTCTGTTTCGTTTGAGCCGAGACAACCATGGCCGACTGTCGTGCGCATTCTTCCTTCTTGAGATCTTGATGTGGCATCTACGAAAGAAGAAGAAGACGGACGATGTCGTCACGTACCTCACGAGTGCCGTGCTTGGGTGGCAGGATTTTGAGCACTTCGTCGCCTCTTACCGCTGTAAGAAGTCCATAGTGTTCAGTGTTGGACTTAGCAACACTCCCGTGAAGCTAGCTGGCAGCCACCTTCCACGCGGGTGCTCGATTTGGACCCATCGACGACACTTGCGTCGAAGAAGCAAATCAAAGGAAGGTGGAAGAGGCCAAAAGCGTCCGTGAGAGTCGTTGCGGGTGCTGAGTGTCTTTGGGGACGACGCACGTTTAGGTAGAAGTTGATCGCCTCCATGCAGAACTTGTAAACTCTGCACAATGTCTAGCATCACTCATGACGCACGTCGCACAGAGTCTTTTGGTCCTCCGCGCTGAGCCTACCCTCGGCAGTAGCATACCAGCAGTACTTCTGACAAATCTAAGCGCAGCAGCATCCGAAACGTGTTTCCAACCTCTTCGTTCATAAGGCCGTTGTGGTAATATACAGGCAACGCAAGTACGATACAGACGTCGGGATGTCTGAATCCCGATCGCTCGGAAGGAGCATCCGCGGGGGTCGCGATTTTCTTTGGTCGTGAACCTGGACGGAGGGGTCCGAAGTCCACTCGATAGCGCTTCTCCATACAGTGCTCCAGAACGCCAAATGCTACGAGCTCTCTCAGAGCTAATAACTGCGAGTTGTAAGGAGCGAGCATCTCCATGTGCTCGCCTAGAGCTCCCACGAGGGGGAGTCCACTATCGCCCTAACCAAGCAAGGTTTTCAACCACAGGAGCTCGAATGGGGCGTTGTCGATGAGATCCAACGCCATCGCCGTTTTCAGCTGCTGTATCAATACTTCGGAGCTGCTCGTAACAGCGTTAAGTTGGGTACCGGCAAACGCCCCCAGGCGCGTGGCGTAGTCGGGTGCCATACACGACACACGAGAGGCAAGTAGTACGCTACGAACTCTGGATTCGGGGTCTTTGTTGGCTATACGACACGCAGCAGAGCTTCCGCTGCTTGCCTTCGCTCAATCCCGCAGCAAAGGCCCGCAGGGTCACCACCGCATAATACGCATGTGGTGCAATAGCGCGTCGCATTCGTCAAGCACATTCACGTATTGATCGTTGTCCAGGATTTCTTCCAGCGTATCGGCAGTGGGGTCGTCGTAGTCAAGCTCCAAGCGTTTAAGCTCCAACGACATTCGATGCTCGGGGGCAACACCCTGGATTCCTCCAAAGAGTTTCAATTCTCGCAAAGTGTCTCGGATCATCTCAATCTTCTCGATATCAGGACAATCGGTGAAATAGCTGCTCAAACACGCCCAGGCGCGCGTTGGACGCCGACAAGAATCGATGCAGGAACTGGGGCGCTTCACTCAATAGCGGACTCAAGAAATGCACGCGCGTTGCGCGCGCGTGCAGCGACTTCGCGTGAAGTGCAAGAACAGCATCGGCAGGATCACGCGCGTTTTCCCGCAGCCCATATTGAGCTGGCAGACAGTCCCAGGCTGGATGATGAGGTGGTGCGCGACCACAAACTGTTCGTGTCGGATCTGCAGCCTTCCTTCCACCTCGAACGCCAGCCAGTGGGGAAAGTCTGCCGACTTCCATCGCGTACGTTGGCCAATTATTTCACAAGCTGCGAGTCTGCCAGACCGGCATTGTCCGAACGATTCTGTTCATCTTGTCTTCCAGCACGCAAAGCTCCATGAACCGATGGGCGTATCCCGTAAATTCCTCCCTCGACTTCGCACTCAGTGTTGGTACCAGAGCATGAAGCGTCTCATCGTCGAACGCACACCGTACACGTTAGTGCAGGGAAAAAGTTGACAATCGTTAGAAGGCTGTCACGCTTGCTGCTGGTGGCTTTCGTAAAACAACTCCACAAAAACCGCTCCATCTAGTGCCTTTGAGTTTAAACTTTAGCCAGCAAAGCTGTGAACGGCTTGATCAGTCCTTCTGGTGAAGCTTTCAGCTCCAGTTGAGCCTGCGCGTGGTGGCATTCCCAGCTCAGCTGTAGCTCATCCAACATACTTTGGCTCGTTGCGTTGCCACCACTGCTATCCAAAGGCAACGGCGGGGCTTTCAACTGTACCGTATCGATACCCCGGACAAAAGAACTGAGTTCCAGCTCGATACGCTCGACGTAGTCGTTCTCAACAGGAGGAGGGTTTAAAGACACCACGTTTTGCGCCGAGACGCAGTGAGGCGAGTGCGTCATTCGCCCAAACATGCGTCTCTCCTCGTCACGTCGGAAGCGGCAACGGAGAGGGTTCCGCTGAATCACCCCCGTGCACATATCAGCGTACTCCGTCTTCTCGTCCCAGAACTCATCGTCTGGGTCTGTCCGAATAGGAACGCGAGTATGTCGGCATCTTCCAACAATGCTGTAGCTAAGATCTTCACTGTTGGTTTACGGAAGCCAAGGGTGTATATCGAGATCAAGGTATCCCTCTCGAACGCAGAGTAAGGTCTACAAGCTCGAAGCATCTGCAACGCCATCTCTGCTCCCGTCATCTGCAGCCGCTTGCTTGGTACATTCGTCCCCCCGCACGCACAAATTGCTGCCAGTTGCAACCTCGCACTGATGGTCTCCGTCTCAAACACCTTCAAACGTCGATGCTCGTCGAAACACGCGATGTCAATCTTACTATCGTGCTGAGTGGGGATTTCGGTGTCGATCATCCCATCAGACGACTCCATTACACTTCCGACTGGGAGAACGAGACGCAGCTCTGGTTTCGACGTGTCCGATTTATCTTGCAGCTCAAGCACCAAATCCCGATGAAATCGAGGCAAGAAGTCGTCAAATTGCTGCTTTCTCGATAAGACGTACCCCTTGTGCTCCACCGACTCGAATTCTAGCTTGTCATTCACAAGAAGTGTCAACTGATACCGTGGCATCTCGATCTTCACAATACCCTCGGGAGATTTAAGAGGGTGCAGGAATTGTCCAGATTCGAACTTCTTAAGCACGCACAAGACCGACAGAAGCGGTTCATCTCGCTGGATGAAGAAGTCGTATACTGGGAGATGGCTCAAAATCTCTTGGTATGGACAATGTCTCTCACTGAACGGCACCTTGTAGCATGTTAATCGACCACCAGCTTCGTCATATTTTGCCACGAAGAACACCTCCCTGTCTTTCGCAGTTTTTGGCCGAAGTAGGACGTACTTCTGCTCCGTCCAGTGCCAGTGCGAATACAATTCTCGCAGTCGCGACGGGAAGTTCTGGCCAAACTTTTCTATCCAACGCTCAAAACACAATTGGAGTGAGCTGGTGATTGCCCCCGACGCGTTCGTGGTAAGCTCCTGGACGAATAAGTCTCCGTCATCGTGTAGCGCGAAGTCGTACAAGCGATCGTAGCATTTGCGTTCTGTTCGCATCCCGCCGTTCCGATAGAAAACTTCCAAGTTGCAGCAATTGAACAGAATCTGGAACCTCTCGTGATCTCGAATAGCTGTAGGAAGCCCTCCCGGGGTGTAGTCGTCCGTGAGGACACTTCCCGTCAACAAATTAATTGCGTAGTGTGTGTTTGTCTCTGGATCCACAGCTTCGTAGCAGCTTCCGAATTGCGCTCCGTTGACGGATACTTCATCGCCAAACTTGCTTCAACTTGAATGTGAGGGAGACGTCTCGCTCACCAAGCGCACCAGACCCGTAAGTGCCTTGTCAACACCACGCTTCCTCACGTACACCATCAGGTCTGGCATTCGACAAGCCATCATCTCCTCAATGCTGCTCTCCACCAGAAGCATCTTTTCAGTCGAGGGCAAGTTCACACCGGCGCAATACAACAATTTGCGGAACAAAACGATCAACTCGCTGACGTCCTGCGCGATCTCGTTATCCCACGGCCCCAGCGCATACGACTGCAGAGCGTAGCCGTACAACACGCACTCCTTCTGACGAGCTTCTGCAATAGTACGGCGGGACGAGCTGTCTACGGCGAATTCCTGTCGCGACTTCTTCTCGTTCTCCGCCCAGCGTCGAGCCATTCTCGCAAACGTCTTGACGATCGGAAGAGCGTCGGTCGTGAACGGGTGCGCGTACCCCGTGATACAAACTGGCCCTTGCAGTAGGCGGAGGAGGAGGAACAAGTGCTTGGGGCTGGCGGGGAGATTGCGAAGTGCTGGTCATTCCCCGACCAACGGCCCGCAGCCAAACACGTGGCTGAGGGAGCCCCTGTATTTAATAATACCCTTCCTAATGTGATGTACCAATAACCTGGTACACAGCTATTACTGTTACACTAACCCCATACCAATTGAAGTCCTGTCAGACCTGTTGATGGGTTCATCGAAGTTGAAGTCGAGTTTTGCTGCGGCTCGTTGAGTTGCTGTGGCTCGTGCTGCGACTCGTCCTGGGTAGCCGTTGCTCGTTGCTCGTCCTCGCCTTCTGATCGTCGACCGTAGCTTCTCGCTTGTCAATCCTGGGCCTTCCTTCTCACTGCTTCAGTCTGCAATTTCCTTCGACCCTACGGCGAAGCCACCGTCAAGGCTGAGTGGCTGCTTGCTTCCTGCGTTCCAGTCCTGCGCAACCACTCGCTCCCTCGAGAGCCTGGTATGGCACGCACGAAGTAAACTGCTGCACGCTCGACTGGAGGCCGAACGCCTCGACGCTTTCTGGCCCGTGTAGCTGCGCGGAAGACCTCCAGCCGTGCAGCTGCAACGACGACTCGGTGGCACGTCTGGACCATTTCGGATCGGCTGGGGACTCACATTTCTCGTGACTCACGGTACTATGTCGAGTACATCGTGTCCGTAGGCAAAACGGAGGGCTCGTGGCAGCCCCGATGGCTGCTCGAAGAAGATGGCTTCACCGAGTATCTTGATCTTGTCGACGCCTACAAAGCTGCAGCTGGTCCGATGTCCTTCGGCGAGTATGCGCTCTCTCGGGTGGACGACTTCTCTCAGGCAATGGGCGCCTCCGAAGATGGCCGCTGCGCGTTCCATGCGCTCACTCATGCTGTCGATGCACTGGGGATCCCTGAATGGTGCTCCGACGACATCGTCGATCATTTTTATCGCGCACGCGCTGCTGCTGGGAACGCGATCACGTCGGAGGGCGTCGTGTGGTCCACCTTATGGTCCTTCATTCGGCAGGTGAACCGGTCGGCTCGTGGTGCTGGGCGCCCGCAGCTTTGTGAAGACACGATCCGCGTCAACCAGATCCAGTTCCGTTTGTCTGGTGTGGCGACTTGCCTCGGGTTGGAGCACCTGCTGTTAGCGCCCGGGGTGTACCTCTGCGCTGGCATCCTGGCGGGCCCCCAACGCAAGTCGCACGCGTTCATGCTTCAGGTGACAACGGCTGGACGCTTCGCCTCGGATGACAGTGTCGCTCAGATGCCCCTGCTCGAGTATGCGTTCTCGTGGCTGGCTCGACTTCGATTTGTGCGCCGTGTCCTGATTCGCTAAGGCGACAGTTTAGGTGCAGCGAGGCTACTGGATAACTTGATAATTGTATGACTTCCTTTTCATCTTGATTTTTGCATTTCTTGAATTTTTATCTGGAACCTTGAGACTGAAACATCGAGAAGTATCCAGTCCTGTCGCTAGAAATTTATCTTCGCCTTCGTTTTCTCGATCGTCGTGGCCGACTCGCCTCGAACTCCTGAATCAGACCAGTGACTTGATGTAGGTTCTCGAGCGGCTCCCATGTTGCCTTCTCTTCACCCACCCACCGAATGAGGTACTGTATGCTTCCCTTGCGTTGACGCTTGTCGATAACTGCCTCCACAATTTGACCGACCCTGCCGTCGTGGAGTATCACCTCTTGGGGACGAGAAAGTCGGGACGGCGTCTCGTAAGGTTTCAGCGAACCTGTGTTGAAGACGGGGTGTAGCTTGAGTCCAGGCGGCAAGTTAATCTCGTAAGCATGATTGTGGACTGTGCGAACGATGGAATACGGGCCGATCCACTTGGGACCGAGCTTGCGGGAGTTCGGAAAACCGGTGTGGGCTGTATCCAAGTGCTTTGTACTCAGGTAAACTTGATCGCCGACCTTGAACACTTGCTCCGCTCTGCCCCGGTCGTACACATCTGCCATCCGGGCTTGAGCGTCCTCCAGGGCCTCTTGACATTGACGAAGGACTGCTTCCTGGTGATCAATGAACTTGACCCCTTGCCGTCGACCTCCGCGCAGGCCAACTCGATTTGTAGCTGCAACGACTGCGAGTGGGTGACGAGGGACATATCCAATGTCAGCCTCGAACGGTGTCATCTTAATGCTGGAGTTGACCGCAGAGTTGATGGCAAACTCAGCGTTCGCGAGATGAACATCCCAGTCATCTTGACGTGGTGACACGAAACAACGCAGGTACTCTTCGAGGGTACGATTGGTGCGCTCAGTCTGTCCATCGCCTTGAGCACGATATGCTACAGTCATCTTCAGTTTTGTTCCAACGTTCTCAAACACTTGACTCCAAAATCCAGAGACAAACTTCGTGTCGCGGTCGGACACGATGTCTTGAGGCATACCGTGTAACTTCCAAATGTTATCAATGAACAGGGTTGCGACCTCTTGAGCTGAAACTTTCTTCGTCGTTGCAATGAAGTGTGCCCGCTTGGTGAGCCGATCGACAACAACCCAAATCGAGTTACTCCCTCGCTTGGTTTCTGGCAGGTCTGTAATGAAGTCCATTGAAATCGATCGCCATCGTTCACTCGGAATTTGTAATGGTTCCAGGAGTCCAGGTGTCTTCGTCAATCGCGGTTTGTTCCGCCGGCAGTCCTCGCAGTCAGCAATGTACTTCTTGATCGTGCGCACCATGCGTGGCCAGTACCAATCCGCGCGAAGCTTCAGGTATGTGCGATCCGCACCGGGATGACCACCATAGTTGGAGTCATGTACTTCAGCGATAATACGGTGCTTGAGTGCCATGATGTTTGTGACCACGATACGAGGGTACTCATCTGTGGAGCCTTGGTACCACATCAGGTTTTTCTCCTCGAAGTAAGGCTTGTACTGCTTTTCCGATACCCCCCCGTGCTGTTGGTGTAGTTCCACGTCTTTTGATCGCGCGTCGAATGTCACTAATAACCTTATCCTTTGCGTATCCAGCGAGGATTGCTTTGATCAGGTCGTCGGTAGGTTTGATCTCCGCAACACGTAACTGATAGTTGGTCTCGTTGAAGCTGGGAACGAGCAAATCATGAAAATCCTTCGTTTCTGGTTTGAGATCAGGTCGTCGGCTCAGAGCGTCAGCGATTCCATTCTTAGCGCCCGGGAGATACGCAAACACGGGTTGGTACTCAGCGAGAATATCATACCAACGAGCAAGACGTCGATTTGCCATCTTCTGCTGGAAAATACCTTCGAGTGACTTGTGGTCGGTCTCCACTATTACCGGTCGATCCAAACAGTAAATCCGAAAAGCTGCTAGTGCGTTGACAATTGCGAGTAGCTCCTGATGTTGGGTTGGGTACTTGAGCTCGGCTGGTTTCATTTTCCTGCTCGTGTACGCGATCGGCCGCTCGACGCCATCGATGCCTTGGAAGAGCACACCACCAACAGCATACTGACTTGCGTCCGTTCGTAGGTGCATCTGCCGTGTGAAGTCGGGTAAATGCAGTACTGGAGTGTCTGACAACCGGCGTTTCAACTCCTTGAAATTCTGCAGCTGTACCGCGTTGAAAGCGATCTTTGAATTCCGCAGATTCTTCTTCTTCAACAAGGTGAACAGTGGGGCCGTAAGTTCCGCGTACCGCTCACAAAACCGCTGTACGTATCCAGTTAGACCGAGGAAACTGTGAAGCTGCTCTTGGGTTCGCGGTACAGGCCAGTCGCGAATTGTTTGCACCTTGTCTGGATCAATGCGAACCCCATTCCGTCCGATGAAATCACCCAGACACGGAATCTCTTCAGCACAGAAAACACACTTGGAGAGCTTCACGTACAGCTTGTTCTTCTTCAAAATCTCCAGCACATCACGAAGAGCTCGCAGGTGTTCGTTGATGTCCTTCGACTTCGTGAACACATAGATATCATCGTAGAACGAACGTGTGTGTGGTAGGCCCTTGAACAATGAAGAAGTCAATCGATGCATCGTCGCTGGTGCGTTGCTTACTTCCATTGGTAACACCAAATACTCATACAATCCACTTGGTGCTTGGAAAGCTGTGTACTTACCGTGATCCATCTTCATCCGCGCTTGGTAGTATGCTGACATTAGATCCATGCACGAGAAATAGTAGGCACCTGCCATACTGTCGAAAACGTCTTCCTTACGGGTCATCGGTACACTCTGTCGGATCGTGTTGCTGTTTAGATACCGGTAGTCATGTACGATGCGCCACCCCACAGGTTTCCGAACGCAAAATGTTGGGGCCGCATGAGGGCTGATGCTCGGCCGAATCAATCCCTTGGCGATCATTTCCCGGACCCATTTGTCGATCTCAGCCTTCTGCTCCGGTGAGAGTCTCCACTGCTGCCGATACATTGCCGTGTTAGGGTCCTTCACATCGATGCGGTGTTCAATATCACGCTCCATCGGCAGTCCGTCAGGTAACTCGGGTGCAAAGACATTGTCCTTGTACTCGAGAATGACAGGATACGCGGGGTTCTTCTCGAACGACTCCCAATCGGTTTGTAGGAATCGCTTTGCTTTCTCCGTTCCAACGTTTTCCGGTTCGTCACTTCGTCTGATATCACGCTGAATCTCCCTGATCGTGTCATTTGTCAGCACAATCATGAAATCGTGTTCCGGCTGGCCCTTCGCAGGTAACCGTAGAAACTTCCGCAGCTTCTTCCGTGTGATGTACTTCGTTTGGACTCCTTCCGAGTCGACTACTCCAAGAGTAACATTGCCTCAACCTTGGCATTTTTCTTCTCTCGCTTAGAGAATCTCTCCACGTCCTCAGCTGGTCGTTCAACGTTTTCCACTTCGCCCTCCAATCGTGTTTCTGGCACGGCGGCTCGACAGGAATCACGGCTTATCGCGGAGGGGCTTTCGCTGTCCACAGCATCGTGAAGCCCAGAGCCATTAACCTGACTGCACTTCCCACGAGGAGTCGAAGCTTCTATCGTTGAGGTTCCGTCTGATACGTCTGTCTTGAAGCATCGACGTTTCCAGTCGATCTCCGGTTGTACATCCACGAAAAATGGCATCCCAAGGACACAGTCAAACTCATCCGGGATGTCGAACACAACAGCGACACACTGGTAGTTGGGGACTCCGTCGAGGCAAATGGTTATCTTTGCTAATTCAAGGACCGCTTCCCCAATGTTGTTGTCTCCCAGTTTCACCTTGATCGTTCGGTCCGTGTACACGTGTGTCTTCAGCTCACGCTTTTTCGCATAGGCTCGTGATACGTAGACCGTTGTAGCACCACAATCCAGCAAGAACTTGGCGCCAATCTTGCTCTCGCGCTGCTCCATGTTCCCTTCAACGGAGAACAATGGTGCACGGTTGTAGACGAGAGGGTCTTCGCAAAGTAGATTCAACGTAGCTTCGTTTACAGTTAAACCTTCTTCGCTAGCGCTCGCCACGTCAGGTCCCTCTTCTACTGGCGTGGCGGATCGTTTCCCTGCTCGCTCTTCAGCTTGCCGCAGTCGCGCTTGAAGTGTCCAGGCTTGTTGCAGTGGTAGCACACAGGACCCTCCTTAGTTTGCTCCGCAGGCGCGTAGTGGCCCGGTTTGTACGAGCGCTTACTGAACGGCTTCTTGTTTTGGAACGCATTCGATCTTGGTGGTCCACGGAACCGTTGCTCCCGCTCTGGTTTCTCGCGATCCGGCTTGCGATTGCCACCGAAATGGGACATCTCGTACTTGGAGGCTTGGTCCATTGCGTCACTCAACGTCGTGGTGTTCTGCAGCTTAACGTAAGCCTGCGTGGCGCGCTTGAGCCCATCGCAGTAGTAGCTAACTTGGTCGACTTCGCTCATGTCCTCAACGCGGAAGATCAACGATGAGTACTTCCCATTGTACTCTTCAATGTCGCCGGTCTGGCGTAGTTGACGAAGCTTCTGTCGGAGCACCGCTTGGTAGTTCGACGCTTCAAAGTGCGCGAGAGCGTCGGTGGTAAACTGTCCCCACGTCTGCCCCTCCGCTGGCGTCCGAGAGGCCCAGAACAGGAACCATCCCGATGCGGGCTCGTCCATCGCGGTACCAGCAATTGCCGGTAGAGTGTCGTTATCGTCCGTCGCATCGTGGCCGTGGATGCGGCACAGCGTCTCCACTTGGAAAAGCCACTGACGTATATCCTCGTCGCGCTTCCCCTTGAACTTGGGTAGACCGCTTGGGACCCGAGGCTTCGGCTCCGTCGGCGGTGGACGCGGCGGACGGTTCGTGGTTTGCAGGGCCACAATCTCGGCGCGCAGTTGCGCGAGCTGAGCTTCCAGCTCCGCTTGTTTCTCTCCGTCCGCGGCTGGCGCGTCGTGGTCGTTCTTACGCGTCGCAGGGGCCATGGTCGTCGAGTCTTGACCAACAAGTGCTACCAGTGATACAAACTGGCCCTTGCAGTAGGCGGAGGAGGAGGAACAAGTGCTTGGGGCTGGCGGGGAGATTGCGAAGTGCTGGTCATTCCCCGACCAACGGCCCGCAGCCAAACACGTGGCTGAGGGAGCCCCTGTATTTAATAATACCCTTCCTAATGTGATGTACCAATAACCTGGTACACAGCTATTACTGTTACACCCCGCCAATTCACTCAGAAGCGGGACGCATTCAAAACTGCGCGGCGTCTGCTCCAGTTTGTCCGCGATGCTTTTCAGTGTCATACAGAAAGTCTCCAGCCCCGTCTTCCATAGTAACTGGGGCTCAGCCGCATCCGTGAGATCCCCGACCTGGTAAAGTGACTGCCGCACGATGATCTTCACAAACGGATTCGACCACGGCAACGTGTCGTCAAGTAGGGCGCATTGCAACTTTCTAAACTGCTGGTTCGGAAACGCACGCAGGGATCCGAGGGCGATGAACGAGGTCTTCTCCAACTCTTCTGGTTTCTGGCGCAAATTTGCATACGCCTCGTTTTCTCGCGTGTCGTCCTCCCCAGGTCAAGCGTTCATCCACTGGAATTGCCGAAAAGTTTCTGGAAGTTTTTTTCAATAAAACTATCGATGATACTTTCACGCGAAGCCTCAAAAGGCTTCAACGACACCCCCGTTGAGTCCTTCCATGTCATTGTAGTGCCGGCCACCGTTGGGGAGTCCGGCAGGCGGTAGCGTATCGACGTCTGAGAGTTCAATTTGTCTACAAACCCATCGATTCTCAACTTCAGAGCGGCGCACTGGTCCTGCACTGCGTCAACCTCGTACCCGCAGTCCGAAAGCTCAACAGCGCCCTGAGCCACAACTTGCAGCATGAAGAACACGTCGTCCACAACATTGCACCCGCTTCTTACGTCGACGGTACCACGACCAAATACTCGCTCAGCATCGAGCGCTGCTGACCGAAGCAAACTCAGCTGAAACATCACCATCGCCTTGCGAAAAAGCCCCTGACCGCAGTAGAGATTTTGCGCGATTGCAGCCTGAACGATGGCCCAGCACGTGTCTCGAGGTTGACCTCCAGTGTGCTGGCCCACGTCAGTCGTGCCCCCTCTATAGGGAGCGACGGACTCTTTTCAGCGACCCCAGTGACCGAAGCAACCGCTCGACGGACGACTGCTGCAATAAACTGCGGTGTCTTCTGGTGGCCCAGCTCGTTTCTCGCTGCGCTCCGTTGAGATCGTTCACACTGCTGAGCCTCGCGCAGTTTGGACGCGAACTCACCCCGAAACTTCGCAGCCAGCGCTGTCTTTAGGTCAACGCAGTGCAAGACACGGAGAGACTTCGGGACGGAGCTGTGAATGCACTCCCCAGTCGGCAAAAAGTGCAGCGCGTGCTCCCAACTGTCGGTGAACAGCACTTCCAGCTTCACCACAGCCGCGTTCACCACAGTGCGTTGGACAGCGCAGCCATACATTGGCAGCCACGGCTCATACCATACATCACCTCTGTCTCCCTCCGCTTGGCACCAATAGCTGGTGGCAAACCCGCTGCAAGACTTCGACTTCATGTGTCGCAAAGGTGCCAACTGGAACAACTCGGCCGTCGGCCAGAGGGTCCTTATACCCGCACAGGTATCCCTCTACATCAACCCCCTCCAGCTTCGCCACGAATGCAGCAAACAGCTTGACCAAAGCTCTGCACGTTTCCTCGTCCTGAGAGACATCGGGCGTCTTGTGCTTGAAGCGAAACACCGCGTTGAGCAGCTTCTCATCCGCCATTCGGTCTCAAACTCTCGTGACCACTGGCGTAGAGTTTGATGTCGGAACCTGTCATCCTGTTGGGTCCCTTCCTAAAATTCATACCTCAATAACAATCCATTTCTTTTTAATCTATCGATCTAACTCGCCCCCAACAACCACTTGAAGTAGTTCCTCAGCATTCAGTTTCCCCACAGCACGTTCCAGCCGCTTCTTTCTTGACTCCACAAAATCTTCGCTCACAGCAAGACACTCACGCGCCACGCCACCGAACGTGGCGAATCGATCTTCGATAACGTCGTCCACTGGGGCAACGCCCTGTTTGGCCGTCAAGGTCGGCGAAATTTGGGCGGCTGTCGCTTTCAACTCGTCCAAGCTCCACAATGGCATGTAGTAAAGCATATCATCTTCATCTTCGCCGGGGACGGTGGATAGGACCTGGGCGGGCCGTCGACCAGATACAGGACCTCCAGCTTGCGCGCAATGGCAAGGTTTAGCGATTTCTTCATCAGTCGCTTCCCACCTTCTCTGGTGCTTTCAATTAACCGCCCTCCTTCAAAGACAGCGACCCGTATCAGCTTGGACTTGTCGGTGAACGCCGCTGTGATGACGACGGCATTCGGATGATCGTGTAGCCGTGAAAAATCGTCTTGCCGGTTCCTACACATGACACGCCGGATCGCATCAAGCATCAAGCATTAGAACCATCAAGCCACGTACAACAGAAGCTCATAATGAAGTTCCCTCACCTCCCGATCCGGTGATGGTAATGATACGCGCATCGCCGTCGAGTCTGGTCATCATCGAGTCGTAGTAGACTTGGTAGCACTCGCGCTCGACGTACTTGCCCTGCGGTAGCAGAAACTGGGTGGGCAGGTCGGGCGGGAACACTCGGATCTGCGCCTTCCAAACGTTGGTCCTCTGGGGTTGACATGGACGCTACCGGCGACACGGCTCACCTTGCTTGTCGGCTTGGCGTAAAGATGAAATATGGATCACTCGCCTGGTACTGCATGAAGCCGTACATCAAACAAGCAAGCAAGTATCCATCGACCTATCATCAACGAATCTTACGCAAAGAATCGAGGACTAACACACGCGTTACGAACGATTTCCTTCTTTTTAAAAAAGAAGAAGAAGGATAAAAAGATCAAAGCACCGCATTGCGCAGCTTCTCGTCCCCATATTCGGCTTCAAACTCTCGCAACCTGCAATCCTGTTGTTGGATCCAAAAAGGCAAGTTGAAGTAAGAGTCAATCAGCCAATCACGACGTCGCTCTTGTGTCCAAGCCGCTCTCTAACCGTGTGAAAATTGCTCGCTAACTGCACTGCCCCATCTGAGCCACACGTGACCGCCATGATGCTCACTCACCGCTGCGCCGCCGCCCTCCAGGGCTCCTCGCTCCACGCGCCTCTGCCCGCAGTCGCTGGCAGCCAGAGCGTGCGCTGGATGGGCCGCGGCCCCACCATCCAGGGCAAGAAAAACGCCACGGACGCGGTGCGTCACCTCCGACGACTGAAGATATCCATCATGGTCCTCTCATTACTATTTATTATTTAATGCTGATGCAATCGCTGTAGAAGCGCACGGCTACCAATGCCAAGTTAGCGCGGGAGATTATGGTCATCTCCAAGTGTGAGGAAGCTCTGGTATGAGTCTGTGGGTGGGAACTCATTGCAGTTTCTAAACTTTACACACTCCTGCCTTTTTGTGCCTCTGAGCAGCGGTGGGAGGAGACGTGAACAATGTGGTGCGTGCTAGTTAGTTGGAGACGCTGTTGGTTGTGTGTGTTTTTTTATGTTCCTGTTGGTGTTAATTGTTTGTTTGGTTTTGTGTCGATGGCAGCGACTTGTGGCGGCGGTGAACAAGGCCAAGGCCGCCAACATGCCCAAGGACAAGATCGAGGCGGCCATCAAGCGCGGAGTCGAGGGCAAGGACGGTTAGTGCTGATGTTGTCAGAGGTGAAGACGTTTTTTTACTGATGAGAGGGTGGATGTTGTATTGGATGCAGGCACCAACGCGGAGACGGTGCTGTACGAGGCCTCGGGTCCTGCCGGCAGCGCGCTGATGGTGAGTCGAGGTGTGGATTGAGTGCTACGGTTTGTGGGCACTGTTGCTGACTCTGGTGGTGGGAGCTACTGTAGATTGAGACGCTGACGGACAACAAGCGCCGAACGGCTCCCGCTCTGCGTCACATCCTGGGCAAGTACAGCGGCGCTCTCGGCACTAACGGCTCGGTGGCCTGGATGTTCGAGCGCAAGGGCTACCTCGAGGTGCGGACTCCTGGTCGTCACACGGCTGTGGAGTGTTTGTGTGGGTTTGACACTTTGTGTGTTGGTCTGCAGATTGAATTGCCCACTGGTGACGAGGACAAGGTTGACGAGGACTCGCTCATGGAGATTGCGGTACGGTGCCGAAACCTCCTTGTCCTGTTGGCTGTTGCGTTGTTATCTCGGCTCTGAATGTTCCTGCTGTGGTGTCGTTGTCGACTACGACTAGCTGGAGGCCGGGGCGGATGATGTGGAGATGCGCGAGGGCTTGGCACAAGTCACGTGCGACCCCAGTGAGCTGGCTGCTGTGCGCAAGGGCTTCACGGAGGCCGGGCTGGAGCCGGCCATCTCCGAGCTCATCTACAACCCCAAGGAGTTCCTCGATCTGGAAGGCGAGCAGCGTGAGACCTTTGACAAGCTCATCGACGCTCTCAACGACGACGAAGACGTGAACCAGATTCACCACAACGTCAACGAGTAAACCCGCTGCACTTTGGCAGCGCTTTGCTTGTACAAACTCGTACGTACCTGTCCGTTCGCAGCTCCACGAGACCGAGAGGAACACAAAAAGCCAATGGTTCAATTAACGTGCGGCGAAGCGAGCGGAACTGGGACTGTCGATCGTCCGCCTTGCTCTCCTCCAAATAGATACAGTGCGCGCGGAAATGATAGACGAAAATCCATTTTTTGTCCTATTTTTATCGAATCAACGCCAATGAGACTGTAAGTTTTACCCAATGATCAGCAGCTCCTGGCGGTTCGTTTGCGGTGTCGCTTGCTTGAATCCGACACGTGGGGGCGGAGCAGCAGCCCAAACTTCATTTCCCTCAGTCCCCCCAAGCGCGAAAAAGATAGCCGAGGTGCGTACTCCCAGCGATTGCAGCAGCTACGAGACCCATTGATGCTTGTATGTGCTAAAATAGATACTAGAAGCACTAACCGTGGCTGTTGCAACATTGCTTTCTTAAAATTTACAGATTAACAATGGGGAGAGGCAAGTCACTGACTGACATCGAGAAGGGTCAGATACTAGCCTACAAGGAGGAAAATCTGTCTACTAATGCGATCGCAAAGCGAGTGAGCCGCTCGTGGAAGGTGGTGGACAGCTTCCTGCGCGATCCGGAGGCGTACGGCACCGCAAAGAGCACCGGAAGGCCCAGGAAGCTAACGCCTACCGCTGAGCGCCGCCTGCTACGCGAGGCATCAAAGACTGGTGTGAGCGCTAGACAACTGAAGGACAATCTGCAGCTTCCAATTTCAGTGCGCAGAGTGCAGGAGGTGCTGCACGACTCGGACAACATGGTGCACGAGAAGCGCCTTGCATGCCCGGTGCTGAAACCGGCCCACATCACGGCCAGGTTGAAGTGGGCCACTCAGTTTGTGGAACATGGGCGCAAATGGAACCGAGTGGTGTTCTCTGACGAAAAGAAATTTAACCTAGACGGCCCTGATGGCTATCAGTACTATTGGAGGGATCTGAGGCAGGAGAAACAGATCTACTCTAATCGGCAGTCAGGTGGTGGGAGTGTGTTCGTGTGGGGCGCTTTTAGTGTGAAGGGGAAGTCCGAGTTGGCCTTCCTGGAGGGCAAGCAGAACGCGGAGAAGTACATCATCACGCTGGGTGACTACCTGTTCCCGTTCGCGCACCTGTATCACGGGTTAAACTTCCAGTTTCAGCATGACAACGCCTCCATTCACACTGCAAGGGCTGCCAAGTGGTATCTAGAGGATCAAGGTGTGCGTGTAATGTGGTGGCCTGCTAAGTCTCCGGACTTAAATCCTATCGAAAACTTGTGGGGAATTCTAGCTCGAGCGGTGTACCTGAATGGGAAGCAATACGAGACCAGGGAGGACCTGATCAGGGCCATCAAGAAGGCATGGGAGGAGATTCCGCTATCGACGCTTGAGAACCTCGTTGGGTCGATGAAAAAACGCTGCATGGAGGTCTACCGCCTCGAAGGCCATAAGACGAAGTACTAGAGAAGTCTTAGCCAGCTCATAGACCACTTAAACAGCATTAAGAGATGCATTAAACGGCTACCAAAGTTGTTCGTCTATCATTCTCGCGCTTAACACTGTCGGCAAAACTCGTGTTTGATACTGTAGCTCCGCCCCCACGTGTCGGATTCAAGCAAGCGACACCGCAAACGAACCGCCAGGAGCTGCTGATCATTGGGTAAAACTTACAGTCTCGTTGGCGTTGATTCGATAAAAATAGGACAAAAAATGGATTTTCGTCTATCATTTCCGCGCGCACGGTACGCTACTTACCACCGGGTGCCACCTCATCTCGACTCCAACTCTATCACAGATCGGAGAACGACATCCTCGAGTCCTTGCTAGGCTGTGAGAACGTCATGGGGCTGCTAGAAAAACTTCCGTTCCCATCGTCATCTTTAGAGTCGAGATTTGACAGACGTGGAGCTTCGAAGCCGTCGGCCATGGCCTCCACGCTGTCTGCAACGACGTCCTCCGCGTGAACCACATCGCGCTTGCTCACCAGTTGCACAGCGTCCACAATCTCATCCGGACTATCGTAGCCGTCGTCCTCATCCTCCGACTCGACCTCAAACTCTCGGCACTGCACTTCCGGGTTAAAGCGGACGTGCCGACCGAGAGCTCGCTTCTTCTTCTTCTTCTGAAGCTCGTGTAGCGCTGCGAGGGACATGTATTCATCCCTGAACTCGAGCGGGATTCGGTTGCGAGCGTCGCGGATTTTCCGCGCAAGATCCGCCGCCTTCTGCTCCTCCGCCGTCAAGCGTGCATGCCGCACGGCGCGCTTGCGATTCACCAGGCCACTGCTACCAGACCGCCGGGAGAGCTGTCCCTTGAATCCACCCACAAACTCCGCCACGCTGGTTGCGCCCGATGACACACGTACACGACCGGCAAAGTCAGGCGAGTCCACATCCGGGAAGTCTTCATCCACACCAGCAGCCGCCGCTGCTGCTGCTGCTGCTTCTCCGTGCTCTTCGTCGTGAGCCTGCTCGTGATCTTCATCGTCTTCGAATTCATCCGACTTTGACCTGATCAAATCCACGTCGCGCACGTTCTGGAACGACCGACACAGCTGATTGTCCTCTTCATCGTACGCATCAAACGCCAGCGGCGGCGCCGGCAAGTCCTTCTTCGGCTGCAGTCGAGGCAGCTTCGACGTCGTGGTCGCTGCAGCACCTGAACTTGTTGAGCTAGACGAACTGAGCGAGTTACTGCCGCTGTCGCTGCTACTGGAAGCCGAGCCAGCGTGCATGCCTGCGTTCGCTTGATGGGCAGCCTGCATGCCAGTTGAGTCCAGCAGCTTCATTGCCGCCGCCTCCTGCGCTTGTGTCTCCTGCCGCGCATTGATCTTCACCGCGGGCGCCTCCCAGCTCGAGTCCCCGCGGCTTCGGTCCACCTGGTCTGGGTCCAGCATCGGGAACTCGTTGTCAACATGCTGCTCCTGTGCCTGCATCTGCTCTTGCTCCTGTTCGCGCACCGCGTTCAAGTCACTGGCCGAGTTCTTCTTCTCCTTCTTCTTGCCGATGTGGTAGCCCTTGAATCCGAGCAGCGGCTTGGAGCTCTTCTTGTCCTCGCCCTGTTCCGAGCCCTGGGCTGACGTTGAGCTAGTAGCTTCAGCGCCTACAAAGTCCGAGCGCCGCGTCGGCTGCTGTTGCTGCTGCTGATGATGACGCCAGCCGCCGGACTGCAGGAAGTCCAGGTCCGAGCGCCGGCCGCGCGAGCTCGCGCCCGCCTGGTTGGGCGCCGGCTTGAGGAAGATCTGGCCGATGGTCGAGTTCTCGAAGTACTTGGAGCCGTCGGACGCGGCCACGTAGGGCGTGCCGTCCGCCGCCGTGCGCACCACGTACGACACGTCGGGCTGCGGCGGCGTCGTGTCCACGATGTTGTTGAGCGCCGTGGTCTTGCCGGTCATGACCTCGGTCAGCACGCTCGAGAGCGACGACACGGACGCGGCGCCGCCGGGCAGCGCCGGCCGGCACTCGTTGCGGCCGCCGCGGTCGTGCGCGTCGTCGCTCTGGGACTTGACGCGGCCGCGGCGCGCCAGCGCGTGACGCCGGGAGAAGGACAGGGCGTACGTGGTCTGCGCGGGCTTGACGAAGCGCCGGCGCGAGCGCGCGCGCGTGGGCGGGCTCGGGAAGCCGTCCACGGGGTCGAGCTCGCGCACGTCTCCGTCCTCCTCGTCGTCGTCCAGCTCGTCATCGTCGTCCAGCCCGCCGGCCTTGTCGGACGCGCCGCTGGCCAGCGGACTGCGCGGGCCCGCGCGCTCGTGGTCGTGCTCCTCCCGGCGGCGCTCGGCGTCGTGCATCAGCGGGTTCATCGCCAGCATTCGCATGGCGACGGCCTGCCTGCCTGCCTGTTTGCTGTTTGGTTGCGGTGTGCCTTCACGTTTTTGCGCGGGATTTGAGGACGAACGTGTGGCTATCGTGACCGACAAAGTAGGTAAATCTGGATTTGTTGGCAGACGGGCACGCGAGTACGTGCTAATTCCATGCACTAATTGAGGGTTGCAGAGGCCCGTCTCTGTACAAACGAGGGCAGTTGACGGACGCCGCGCTTTTAGAGCAGTAACGCGGCTTGCCAGCTCGGGACTGCGCTCGCTGCTGGCGAGGATTCCCCACTGGGTGTCGAGTGCCGCTGCAGTGCAGCGCTTGGCCAAGTTGGCGGGGACCCGCTCACTTGAAGAAAAAGAGAGCGAGAAGATCAGAGCCGCGGCGCCGTGTACCGTATTGTATCATCGTACGGGCAGGCCAACCTCAACCCAGCCTTGAGTCATCCACCGAGGCGACCTAGTCGAAGAGCCCACGTTTAGTAGACCGCTGCGTGCAAGCGCCCACTTTCAACGAGCTCAACTTGTCGGCGCTCTGCGGCACATTAATCGCAGTCGAGTTCAGCGTGGCGGTGCTGCTCCCCTTCGCTTCACGCTCCCGAGGTGGATCCGGTAAAGGCCGACGTTCGGTCCGTTCATCGATAGAGATCGGGAAAGGCTGAACCCTGGGCGTGTTATGAGGCGAGCCACCAACTTCCGCACGCCGACCGCGTTGAGCGCGTGGTGTGACTTGACGGAGACGCTGTGCTGCCAACAACGCAGTGGCCGTAAAGACACAGCCCTGTCCTGACAGGCCAGGACTCCTGTCGGTGTGGTGACAACAATAATGCTGCTGATTGATTGACGCACTTCAATTTGGCTCGAACGTTGCAGCGGGTCCCGGCTATAACCCCTTTAACATGGAGCATACACAAAATCAGTTTGCTGTATCCAAATGATGGTCTCTCTCCCCTCTCAAAACTGCGATCGAATTGGCGAGGCTCACCTTGGTGTGTAGGTTTTTGAGGAAAGTATGCACTGGTGTCCGGATGTAGCACTCATCGCACCATTGAGAGGTTTCTTCTCGTTCTTCATCTGTCCATTCATCACACGTGGTGTCTGCAGGCTGTCGATTGCATGACACACCACCTGGCTAGGATGACCGTCCTCACAGCACGAAGCGGGCTGAAATACCCGACGAAGTTTGACAGTTCAGGTGGTCGGTTGCAAGCAGCTGCAGCGCTGCCAAGGCTTTAGCCCAAAGTATCACCGCCGTCAGCTGGTCAATATTACCAGAGCAACGTGGACGTTGCGTCCATCTTGCATCGCGCAAGTCGTCCTCGTCGTATTTGCGCGACGGCTTGCTTTGCGGCTGTAGTCAGGCTGTAGGAAATGCCATTCTGGTGGTGGGTGTACGGCAATCAGATTCTCTCCTCTCGAGTCCTTGTGGATCTGCGGTAAACCATCTCCGCATCGCATTTCAGTTGATTTAGCTGCTGTGAAGTGTCCGCGTCCGGCAGACGGTAGCGCGTCGCCGTTTGATGGTTCAATTTGTCTACAAACCCGTCTATTTTCAACCTCACAGCGGCGTACTGGTCCTGCACGGCTTCAACGTCGTATCCGCTCTCCAACATCTCCACAGCGCCCTGAACTACAACTTGCAGCATGAAGAACACGTTGTCTACAGCATGGCATCCAGTTCCCACGGCCACGGTACCCCGACGAAATACGCTCTCAGCATCGCGCACTGCTGACTGAAGCAAACTCAGCTGAAACATCACCGCCACCTTCCGGAAACGCCCCTGGCGACAGCAGAGATTGTGCGCGATTGCAGCCTGAACGAGGGCCCAACACGTATCTCGAGGTTGACCTCCAGTGTGCTGGCCCATGTCAGTCGTACCCCCTTTTGGAAGCGACGGGTTTTCTTCGCACCACCGCCGCAATAAACTGCGGGGTCTTCTGGTGGCCCAGCTCATTTCTCGCTGCGCTCCGTTGAGATCGTTCGCACTGCTGAGCCCCACGCAGTTTGGACGCGCTTGGAAAGAACGAAATGGCGGACGAGAAGCTGTTCAACACGGTGTTTCGATTCAAGCACAGGACGCCCGATGTCTCTCAGGACGAGGAAACGTGTCGAGATGTGGTCAAACTGTTCGTTGCGTTCGTGGCGACTCTGGAGGGGGTAGATGGATACCTGTGAGGGTGTAAGGACCCTTTGGCAGACGACCGAGTTTTTCCAGTTGGCACCTTTACAGCTCATGAGGTCCAAGGCTTGCAGAGGGTTTGCCACCGACTGCTAGCGCTAAGTGGAGGGAAACACAAGAGAGGGGGCGTGTGGTATGCATGTACGGCTGGGCTGTGCAATGATGAGCGCGGCTGTGGTGAAGCTAGAGGTGCTGTTCGTCGACGGGCGGGAACACTTGCATTGCGTGGATCTAAAGACGAAACTGGCTGCAAAGTTTCGGGACGAATTCCGAAGCAGAACGATAACTGCCCCCTCGGTCGAAACCTGTCATCCTATTCTACTTGCTTCAATGTTGTCAACCATGTGTTAAATCGCATCCGAAAGAAAGGTAAAGTACCACCGTGTAACACCAAATATTGTTTTTTGATCTCTCACTCACTTGCAGTCGTCCAGGTCCATGCGGCAGCAAAGTTCGTGCAGGAACGAGCGCGTCCACTTGTGGCTGTTGCCACGCGACTTGACAAAGTTGCTCAGAGCTGCCTCTCGCTGAGCCAAAGGCCGGAGAAACTCTCGGAATGCGGGCTCCACAACATCTTGCTGTTGCTTCGCCAGTACCGTCTCACCATTGTAGATCTGGCACGCAGTGACCGGCAGCAGCGGCAGCTCTAGACCCAAACCGGAGCCAACAGCCAGGTGAGCAGCTCGAACCTTGGCGCGCTCCCCAACGCGATCGACACTTTCACAAGCGAATGAGAAGTTCACGAAGCTGAAGCTGCAGGCCTTCGAGTTGTCACGTCTCACCCACAGCAGCTCCAAAATGTGGTCTGCCTCACACTCGGACACCAGGAGGACCTGCCCATTCTTGAAAATCAAGACGACATCAACGACACGTAGAAACTCGTTCATCCGATCCAGCCCCTGCGTCGCTGTGATTGTCGTGAAGAAATTCTCGGTCCCGAAGATCTGCGCGTTGCCCCAGGCTAGGTTTGCCAACTCTTTGGGGTAAATCCATTGACGGATGTGTTTCGTCATGTCCACTACTTGCACGACTCCGTTGAGGTCTTGGACTGATTGGGCGCGTAGAATCTTCCGGTACGGCCACGCTTTCTCTCTCGCTGCAGTGCATCTCATCACGTGGACTTCTCGTTCCTGCTGCACCTCCTCCTCCACTTGCAGCTCTCGCTCGCACTCGTCCGTGTGTGAAGTGACGCACACTTCATCGTCCAGACCGTACACATACCCTCTGCGGCAGATTTTAGCCACCAATTCATCGACCGAGTCTTTGAAGTCAGCGTGGGCCTTGAGCTTGATCACTTGAGCAATCTTATCAGCATGCAGGTTCCCTTGGTACAACTTTTCTAACGACCAGTTTTCGTCGACCAGCTCCTGGGCTGCGTTTAGCTGCGTCTTCCGGAAGTGAATCCCATTGCCAGCCCACTCGAGCAGGCCGCGAATGGCCTCTGTCTTGGTGTTGTCCATGACCCAGTTGAGCACGTCGACGGCAGACACGCGAGAGAGCGCGCGCTGGCCGCTGGTCTGCATAATACTCTGCGCCACCTCGTCAAAGCTCACGATCCAGAGGGTTTGGTTGCAACCGAGCTGCCGCATCCGACCGGCTCCTTGCATGAACTTGTCCTTGGTGAGCTTTGGTCCAAGCGTCAGCACTGCGGCGGCGTCAGGCAGCAGCTTCATGTCAGATCCACGCGAGCGAGCTTCGTCAAAGATCACGAATGTTTCCTTCTCTAGCATGGACGCTTTCTTCAAGGGGACTTGAATTCGGCGGGCCTTGTCTGCAATCATCCAGCAGTTGTGATCTTCACGACTGTCATAGTAAGTCACGCCTGCGAAGCGGAAGTGAGTTTGTTGGAGAAGAAACTCGGCCGCATCGTTGTTCGTCACACCAGCAAGCAGCGCCCCCGTATCAATGAGAGCCTGCGCGCCCCTGTCCATTGCGAACAAAAGAACACTCTGCCACGGGAGCGTTGCGCGTTGAGGACAAGGACGCACCACCTCGTAGCTGTGTGTCACCTGCAGAATCTTGTCAATCATTTTCCCATTCGTCCCAAGCAGCGACGGCTCATTCGGCTCTTGCTGCGTCACTGAAAGCGGAAGCAGGCGGTGATTATCGTTTGTACCTGAGAATCCAATGTTGTTGTCGCCTGCCGCAAGGTTCCAGGCCGTTCGTGAGAGTCGTTGCGGATATTGCTGGGTGTCTTTGGGGAACACGCACGTGTTCAGGTAGAAATTGATCGCCTCCATGCAGAACTTGTAAACTCTGCACAGTGTCTCGAATTGTCGAGCATCCGCGAGACTGACATGGCGTACATCACACAGAGCCTTTCTATCCTCAGCATTCAACCTGGACTTGACGCTGCTGTACCAACGCCCGTACTGTTGTTCCTGCTCAGAGATGTCCAAGCGGAGCAGCATCCGGAAGGAACTCCGAACCTCGTCTTTAGTAAGACCCCCGTGATGATATCCCAGCAAAGTGAGCAGGATGCAGACGTCAGGATGGCTGAATTCCGACCTCTCGGACGGGACATCTGCCGCTCGGAAGGGGATTGCGATTTTCTTTGGCCGAGTGCCTGGACTTGGCAGCCCGAAGTTCACCCGGTAGCGTTTCTCCAAACAGTGCTCAAAAACCCCGAACGCTACCAGTCCCCGCAATGCTAGTAACTGGGTTGTGTAAGGTAAGAGCTTCCCCATGTAATCGCCGAGAGCGTCCTCCAGGCTTGACTCCGAATCCGTGATGGCCAGGACTAGCGAGTCACGGGCACCAGCATCACCAAATGTCTTGAGCCACATCAACTCGAAAGGTGCGTTGTCAATCAGGTCCAGCACCAGCGCTTTTTTCAGTTCGTCTCGCAGTGGTTCAGTGCTTTCGACGACTGTGTTGAGCCGAGTACCCTCGAAGGCACCGAAGCGCGACGCATAGTCGGGTGACGAGCACGAAACATGGGGCGCTTGCAGTACTTTAGTAACGCGAGAACTCGGAGACTTGTCGACCAAGACTCGCAGTAAAGCTTCTGCCGCCATCCAGCGCTCGACGCCACTACAAAGCGGGATTGGCGTACCCACCGCATACACCAAGTGATACTTGTGGTGGAGTAGCGCGTCGCATTCGTCCAATACGTCAACAAATTGATCACTTTCGAGAATCGCGTCCAGCGTCTTCACAGTGGGATCCCCATTGCCTAGCTCTAGACGCTTCAGCTCTAGTGACATCCGATGCTCGGGAGCAACGATCTGGATGCCGCCAAAGAGTTTCAGCTCCTCCAAAATATCACGAATAAATTCCAGTCTGCGAGCATTCAGATCAATCTGCCTGTGAAAAGGTTGCTCAAAGACACTCAAGCGAGAGCTGGATGCCGAAAGATATCGGTGCATGAATTGTCGCGCTTCACTAAGTAACGGACTGACGAAATGCGCACGAACAACTCGGGAGCAGCGGCTTCGGGTGAAATACAGGAACAACATGGGCAGAATCACTCGAGTCTTTCCACGGCCCATATTCAGCTGACAAACGGTTCCAGGGCGATCAATGAGGTGGCGGGCGACCACAAACTGCTCGTGCCGAATCTGAAGTCGGCCCTCTACCTCAAACGCCAACCAATACGGGAACTCACTCGATTCCCACTGACGAACGTTCACGAGCTCTTCAATCAACTGAGCATCCGACAACTCGCCAGTACGGTTCGCTTTCCAGATGAGCCTCTCCATTTTGTCTTCTAGGACGCAAATTTCCAGGTACCGCCGAAGCACCCCTCTCTTGAACTTCTGTCTTGATTCCTCGCTTAGCTTTGGTGCCAGCGTGTGCAACGTTTCGTTGTCGAAAGCGCATCGCAGTATATCACTCACGGTCAGCACTGGCACGAAGTTGGCGAGGGCATGAAGTTGATCGCGCATACTGCTTGTTGCCGTTGCAAACACATTCCACAAGTATCCTTCCATTTCAGTTCGACGAGATGACACGTCTCTCAGCAGCGTCGTGAAGGAATCAAGTAGCATTGCTGGTGAAGCCTTCAGCTCAACCTGGGCTTGCAAATGGTAACTTTTCCAGCTTACTTGAAGTTCGTCCAGCATAGCTCTTCCCATAGCATTAGAAGTATTGCTGTCTAGAGGTAGCGGTGGGGCTTCCATCACTGAGCTAGCCTCGGCCCGAAGGCAAAGCTGAAGCTCCGTCTCGATAGCCTCCACGTAGTTGTCAGCAATCGGAAGTGGCCCGCATGACACAGCATCTTTGGCTGATAGAGATAATGAGGCGTGATTCACGTGCCCGAGAATCGCGTTCTCCTCACTAAATCGGAATTGCGACCGCAAGGGGTTCCGCTGCGCTCGCCTAGCACACATGTCCCGATACTCTGTCTGTTCATCAGTGCCTCCCATTGCTGTGTCAACCTTCTGGTTTTGCCCAAAGAGAAACGCTAAACGGTCCGCCTCTCGGAGCAGCGTCACTGCTAATATCCTGACGGCCGGTTCGCGGTAACTCAACTTGTATATCGACAGCAAATTTTCTCGTTCAAAGCTTGAAAATGGTCGACTTGATCGGCACGCTCGTAGTAGTTCCACTGCTGCTTCGGCTCCGGTCATTTGCAAGCGCTTACTCGGCACATTTGTCCCAGCTCGTGAACAAACAGCAGCCAGCTGCAGTCTTGCGCTGATAGCCTCAGTCACAAACGTTTTCAGTCGGCGGTGGATATCGTAGCACGCCACATCCACATGGGTATCCGCTTGAGTAGGAGTATTGATAACCACCATACCTTCAGCGGATTCTTCAACGGGGCCAACCGGAAGAAGTATGCGGTATACCGGTCTCGACGTGTCGGATTTGTCCTTTAGCTCCAGTAGCAGATACTGACTAAAGCGGGGCAAGAAGTCCTCGAACTGCTGGTGCGTAGACAAAACGTATCCTTTGTGCTCCTCCGACTCGAACTGCGCGTTATCGTTGAGGTTGAATGTCAGCTTGAACCGCGGTAGCTCAATCTTCATAACTCCAATCGAAGACTTAAACGGATGAAGAAATGCTTCACTCTCGAACTTCGTCAGCACACTGAACACATCGCGCAGTTTGTCGTCCACGCTAACAAATCGGTCGTAGTCTTCTACACGGCTTCGAAGCACTTCGTATGGGCCCTTCGTGTCGCTGAAGGGCACTTTGTAGCATATCAACGACCCTCCCGCACCGAACGTCGCAACAAAAGACGATTCTCGATACTTGGCCTCTTTCGGTCGAAACAGAACGCAGTTCCCCTCCACCCAGTACCAGTGAGAATATAGCTTCCACAGTTGAGCTGGGAACAGTTCACTTAGCGCTGTCGTCCAGCCGGCCGAGCACAGTTGAACTGTCCTGGTAATTCCTCCTGTAGCGTCTGTAGTCAGTTCCTGAACGAAGAGGTCTCCATCGTCTTCTAGAGCAAAATCATATAGTCGATCGCAATACTTCCGCTCAGTTCGGAGAATTCCACTTGTGGAGAACACTTCAAAGTTGCAGCATCCAAACAAAGACTGGAATCGTTTGTGATTGCGAATTTCCGTCGGTAGACCTCCAGGAGCGTAGCCATCCGTCAGGACCAAACCCGTGAACAGGTTAATGGAGTAGTGCACGTCCATCGACGTGTCGATAGCTTCGAAGCAACTTCCAAAGCGTCCATCAACCAACGGTAGCTCATCAAACTGCTTCCATTGCAGCCGTTCTGGAGACGTCGCACTTACCAAACGCAACAGACCAGAAAGCACGGAGTTCTTTCCGCTATTGTGCACATAGCGAATGAGATCTGCAATCCGACGTGACATCACTTCAGCAATTTTGCTCTCGGTACAAAGCATTTGGTCGGTGTTTCTCAGGTTAATGCTTGCACAAAGGAACGAAGTCCTGAACAGCACGATCAACTCGCAAACTTCCTGAGCGGATTCATTGTCCCATGGTCCGAGAGAGTAGGCTAGCAGTGCGAAGCCGTACAAAACGCACTCCTTTCGACGAATTTGTCCAATTCGTTCAGGCGATGACTCCTCCTTGTACTCGGATCGCGCATTCTCCGCCCAGCGCCTCGACATTCCCGCAAACAGTTTCACGATTACTCTTGCTTCGTCCGAGTATTGCAGCGCGAAGCCCGCCAGCTCGCTTAAAAGCGGAACAAACTCGAAGTTGCGTGGGGTCTGCTCCAGCTTGCTAGCAATACGCCAAAGCGTAGCGCAGAAAGTTTCCAGTCCTTTGTCGCCATGCATGTCAAGTTTCCATAGCAGCTGCGGAGTGGCTTCATCGGTTAAAACGCCAGCTTGGTAGAGCGACTGCCGCACGATCGTTTCTACACAAGGGTGTGACCACGGTAGAACATCATCAAGCAGAGCCCACAGCAGTTTCCGATACTGCTGGTTCGGGAATGCACGCAATGATCCAAGGGAAATGAATGAGACTTTCTCGAAGTCGTCGGGTTGCTCGTGCAAATTCGCGTACACCAGGTTTCCTCGAGTGTTTCCTTCACCAGGCCAAGCATTCATCCACTGAAACTTTCGAAGTGACGCTGGTACATTCTCAATGAAGCCGTTGATCACATCTGACTGCGCAGCACCAAAAGGATCGACCTTCGAGCCGAATGCGTCCCTCCATGTCAGCGCCGTTCCATGTAAGGTTGGATTCCAAACGCATTCAGACCTGTACTGGGCCAGCGAGTACAACTCGTCAACTGTTTGGGGTCCCCACGTCCTTGGGGAAGTGAACGGAGCAGGGTTGGCTGTAAACACCGTGCTTGTTCCCTGGAATGCTTGAGATGGCGCGTACGCGGTGTAAAACGCCTGCCACGTTGTGGGGCTCAAGGAAGGTAACGTCGTCATATCTGACGTGATAGCAGTAGGTGCCAAAGCTCGCTGCGCAGTTAAGCACACGCTACCCAGAATTTCAACATTGCGCGGCATGGTCAACATGAAAATCACTTGAATGGCGTCGCTCTTTTCCGGGGGTAGTGGCCGTGTTAAATATGGGAGAACAGCAAGAGTTGCTCGGAGTGTTGACTCTTTCCGCTGGATGGCCGAGTGAATCTGCTGGATCTCCCTGTTCAACTGCATTTTGAGTCCGCTGTCGTAGTACCAGGAACGTCCAATTGATAAAAGGCGAAGACGTCCCTCCTCTGCTGCAAGCAACTGCTGTTTCACCTTTCACCTGCAGGTTTTGGTTTTGCCCATAGATTTCATCTCGAAGTTCAGCCGCCTTCCGTTTTTTCGCTTCAACCTCTCTCCACTTACGCTGGACGTGTTCTTCCCAAATCGCGACTTCGCGGTTGTACGCATCGGTCATACTGCTGTTCTTCAGACCAAACCTCTGTCCGAAATCAAAAGTTGGCCCCTGGTTGGTCAAGTGGAAAAGTGGTGGCCCTCCGGTGTTCGTATTCCACGTGCGAATGTACTTCGCGACGTGCTGAAGCGCAGTAATGGCAGCTCGATCACTTAATACGGCGATCTTGAGGTCCTTCCAGTCCAGCGCAATATTGTATTCGGCGCACAAAGGAACTTCGACGACGCATCTCCCGTGAACAAGGCAAAACGCAATCCACATCACCAACATTTCTCGGCTGCGCTGCTCCACGTTTAGGACCGACGTCATCTGTGGGCGTCCACTCCAACGTTTTACAACTTGCTGATACTGAGTAACTAACGTTTGGATGCGCTCCAACCGAACCACGTTGCCGACGTCAGCATTGTTGAGCAGCAGTGCTTTCTTGAACATCAACGCTTCAATTGTTCGTAACTCCAATACGAACCGGTAGGATGCCGGAAACTCGTCCAATTCACGCCATCGCAAAAGTCGGGACAACGTGCATGTCGCTCCATCCAAGAAGCAGCACCCTTCAAGGTTTATCCATGCGCGTTGGTGGCGCTCCTGGCTGCTTTCTCTGTTTTGGGAATCTCTGATCCTCTTTGGCGAGACCATCTCATTATCACAGCTCAGCTTATTTAGTTGTTGCATCGCCTCTTCCGGTAAAACGTATCGCTCTGCAGTCTGGCGGTTCAAAGCGTCAACAAAGCCATCGATGGTGGAGCGTAGAGCAGCACATTGGTTCTTGAGTTCCGACACCTCGTACCCGCCCTCCAGGAGCTCCACAGTGTCTTGAATAATCATTTGAAGCATGTAGAACATGTCATCCACCGAGGCGCATCCATCTCCCACATTGATGCTGTCTTGACTGAACGCAGTCTCGGCCTCGTGCACAGCTAATTGGAGCGATTTCAACTTAATCACGGTCATCGTCTTCCGAAAGAGACCAGCCCCACAGCAGAGATTGTGCGCAATGGCCGCTTGGACGATCGGCCAGCAGGTGTCCCTCGCCCTACCTCCAGTGTGTAGCCCCACGTCGGTCGTGCCTCCTCTAGCTGCAGCGTATACGGTGCCAACACTCGGACCTTTCGGCGTTAACTCTCTCACAGCACGTCTCACCACCGCAGCAATGAACTGCGGCGTCTTCTGGTGTCCCAATGCGTTGGTGGCCGCACTTCTCTCGGGTCCTTTGCTCGCCTGAGCTTTACGTAGCTCGGAATTGAATGTACCAGAAAACTCCGCCTCCAACTCCGTGTCCAGGTCGGCGCAATGCAGGACGTGGTGCGTGGTAGGAACTGAGCTGTGCTCGCACTCTCCGGTCGGCAGGAAGTGCAGCGTGCGCTCCCACCCGTCGACGAAAAGGACCTCAATCTTGACCAGCGTCGCGTTCAGCTTGGTGCGCTGTAGGACGCACCCGTACTCGGGCAGCCACGGATCGTACCAGACGTCGCCCCGTGCGCGTCTCCCTCCCGAAGCTGTTAGGCGTTGGGCCACTCGTTGCAGTGCCTCAACCTCGTGCGCAGCAAAGCCGGAGGCTGGGACGACTCGGTCGTCTGCAAGTGGCTCCACACGGCCGCACTTGAACTCTGCAGCGTCCGTCGCCTCCAAGTCCGCGACAAAAGCAGCAAACCACTTGGTCAAAGCAACGCACAGTGCCGCGTCTTGGCGGGAGCTTGGCGCTTTGTGCTTGAAGCGAAACATCACGTTCAGCAACTCGTCATCGTTCATCTTTCTCTCTCCAGCTGCGTCTTGAGACCGAAGAGTGCGCGATCCAAAGCAAAATGGAGTGTGGCACGGCCGAAAACTCGCTGCGTCCAGTCGAGCAAGCCCAAGACCAACGGCTGCATCGTGATTAGCCGCCGTTGGGTCCACGGAGATTTTCGCTCGCTCTCCGAGTTTCAACTGTTGCAGTCGGCGCCGTTAGCTGACTGACTGACAGGCCGTTGGCGTTCATGTAGCGGTACATGGCCGCATGATGAGGGACAGGGAGCAGCCACCAACGTCTGCCTCAGCGACGCACTCGGGCGGGGGCAACAGTTGCCGCGTGGGCCAACGTCGCTGGGTCTAACGAAGGCCGCGCCGGCTGCCGAGTGCGCACAAGAGAAGAATGATGGTCCACCTCCAGGCAAAGTTGAAGTGATGGATCTAACCAATCAGAATGGTTCTCGTGGTTGGAACGAGAAAGCATTGGTCAAAACTTGCCGCACATGGCCCCCTGCGTTTTTCGTCCGCATTATTTGATCGAAACGTGAAAAATGGCACCAGGTGAGTGAGTGAGCTGAAGGGGGATCTATGGACTCGCTACCGCTATGAGCGGGGGAAGGAGAGGTGTATTAATCTGTCTGTTTATCTATCTATGGGTATCACTACCGTCTCCTGCTGCTGTAGGAGGCCGCGTGCGCAAGGAGCTGGAGGAGTGCCAGAAGGACTCGCACCTGTCGGGCGTCACGGCCGTGCCCGTCAACGCCGCGTCGCTCTCGGAGCTGCGAGGTGCGGCCCAGCCCCTACTTACAGTCTCACTCTCACACTGCTCTGTGTCCTACTGGGTACTCACACGCTGTTACTGCTGCCGCTGCTACGCAGGCACGATCCAGGGCCCGGAGGCGACGCCGTACGAGGGCGGCCACTTTGAGCTCGAGATCGTCATCCCTCCCAAGTAACCCAACAGTGCACACGCAACGCCCATGCACGTGAAGCGATCATCAAGTACTAACGTATTAATTGCTATACTACTGGCAGATACCCGTTCGAGCCGCCGCAGATGCGCTTCATCACCAAGATCTGGCACCCCAACATCTCGTCGCAGACGGGGGCTATCTGCCTGGACATCCTCAAGGACGCGTGGTCGCCGGCGCTGACCATCAAGACGGCGCTGCTGTCCATCCAGGCGCTGCTCTCGGCGGCGGAGCCCACGGACCCGCAGGACGCCGAGGTGGCCAAGATGTACCTGCACGACCACGAGCAGTTCCTCAGCACGGCGCGCTTCTGGACCGAGAGCTACGCCAAGCAGACGGACACTGGCGACGACGCCGCGCTCTCCAGGCTCATCGACATGGGCTTCCCCGCGGTACGGTCTACCTAAATACTGATGCTATTGTGCTGATGATGGTTGCAACTAGCAGCATTCTGATTGTTTTGTGGTGTTGCACTCAGGACCAGGCGAAGGCTGCGTTGCTGGCTGCTAACGGCGACGAGAACGCTGCGATTGAGAAATTGGTCAGCAGCATGTAATCCCGTCGTCTAGCCTACTTCTGCCCTCGTGGGGAGGTGTAGCTCGCGGAATGTACAAATTACTAGCTTGCCTATGACGTGTTGTGTTGTACTGTGCTCTAATGTCTACGCGCGCAGGGACTTATTTCTTCTTGGACTTGCGGTCTAAGCTAACAGCTTTTGTTGTGAAGCTCCTAGCTCGAGCTTGTCGCCGGCATGCTGTTTTTCTCTAGGATAATCAAGCGGTGGGGGGATATAAAGCATTGCAAGAGATTGAGGGCCTTCAATCACTTCATGTGATCACAGAACGCAAAGGCTTCATCCCCAGTGACGGTGGAGGAAGCCCTTGATGCACGGAGCGCAGTCCCTAGCTAACTAAGCTAACTAGACTGCAAAGGAAAGCGACTCAAGGAAGGAAACAAGCAAATGGAAAGGAAGAGCCAAATGGACGACGAGCACCTGAACGCGGTGTTTCGCTTCAAGCATAAGGCGCCGAGTGATCTTTGGGACGCATCGTTCTGCAGGAGCGCTTTGATCCATTCGTGAAGAATCTCAAGGCGACGGAGCGTGACAACCTCAGCTGTGGTCGTTTGGACCCGCCCGCAGACGATCGAGTCGTTTCTGCTGCAGACTTTAGCATTCATGAGCTTGATCTGTTGACGGAAGTACGTCGGCGTCTCACAGCTTCGCTGACGGAGAACCATCGACGGGGAGACGTGTGGTACGACCCGTGGCTGCCCATGTACGGCTGTGCCATTCAACGTACCAAGCTGAGTTCTACTCGCGTGAAGCTGGAAGTGGTTTTCGTCGACGGATGGGAGCGCGCTCTGCACTTCTTGCCAAACGGGACATCAGAAGACTCCGCAGTTCATTGCTGCGGTGGTGCATCGCTCCGTTGCGTTGGTCAGCGGCCGAGGAGATGAAGATTCTTTTGCCCCGAATGGAGGCACAACGGACGTGGGGCAGCACACAGGCGGGCGACCTCGTGACACTTGCTGGGCGCTCGTCAAAGCCGCGATCGAGAGGAATCTGTGCTGCGGGGAGGGGGCTATTTCGCAAGACTCTGACTTTCTTCGAGCTGAGTTTGATTCAGTCCGGGATTGGCAGAGCGAAAAAGGTCTGCTGACTTGATCGATGTGAAGCGTGGCTGTGGCTTGGACGACTTGTTCTTCATGCTGCAAGTCGCTATTCTTCACGTTGTCGAGCAGTTGGAAGACGGATACGATGTCGCGTCACTTCAAGAGCAGTGCGCTGACTCGAGAGCTAGCATCGATGGATTCGTGGACGCCTTAAATCTTCAAACCGCTAAGCAGTACCTGTTACCGGAGTCCACCGCCTTGCAGGAGCTCAACGGATTGAACTGTAGCGTCGATGTCTCGTCGCCGAAACGTGGTAACGAGTCAAGCAGCAGCGAAAGTATCGAGGACCGTCGACGACGTGCGCTGGTGAACCTGAAACCGTGTCAATTCGTTGGCGGAGTTTCCTGCTGTCTCGAGAATTTGCTCCTCTGGGTGAAATCCGGCAACGCCGCTCCTCAATCGTACAAGCACATCCTGACGCTACGCACGATCGAGGCGTTCATGTTTGCGAAGTCGTCCATGCTGATCGACGGCGGAGAAGATGACGATGAGCTCTTTGTAGAGAACATGCTGTTGCTCGACTCTCACTGCCAGGAAGTCGCAGATCAATGGCGCCAACAGCCCCAGAGGACGTCCGTTCTGACCGTGGAGCAGCGCAGTCGCCGAATGCTGGTGATGTGGCTTGCGTTCTGCCTCGTTCATCAGAAATGTCTGCAAGCATTCCCGCTTTGCTCCGAGTACAACATCGCTCTGGACTGGAAGAACCTGAAGGTCGCAGTCCTGAGCAATGGGGCAGCCGTGGAAGCTCTCCAGTGTGTGGCGCAGTACATCCGTGGGTGGAATCTCAAGACCGGAGGGGCTCGGCTGTTCCACTTGACGGACCAACAGCCTACCTTCTCCTTCGCGGAGAAGTTTGCAGAAGGAAATCCCAACATGGAAGAGCGCTACAATCAGGAAGTTGAGGCGTCGAAAGCGAATCTGCAGACTGAGTGGGGTGAAATCGCGGCGAAGAAGGCAAGGGTGGACGACCTCCGTGCCGATATTACGCGCCTGAATGCAGACCTACGCTCGAACCACAACGATCTAGCACTGCTGGAGTACCCAGTGGGTCCTCTGAAGTCGCAACTGCAACGTGACATCCAGAGAGTGACCCACTGCGCTTCTGCAAATGGAGGCGACGCAGGAGCAGACCATTGCAATGCCTCACTATCTGGTCCGGCCGCTTCCATCAGCGAAGGAAGACGCGTGCAAGATCCTCTTCATGCTGACGATGTCACGCAATCTCGAGATTTAAGGCAACTTGTGTCTGGCTGCCTAGAGATCCCTTGCGCCACCCAGGTCGACCGCAGAGATGAAGGAGTTGCCAAAGGTGAGCTCCACTATATGGCAGTACTTCCACCGTCAGCGTACGCAGTCCCAAGCTTTTCCGGATGACAAGGTGTTCACTGCGAGTCCAAGCGAATTCAACCTCCCAAGCTCCTACGGCCTTAGAACGGTGGACGCCGTATCGAGTCTGGCCCAGTTCGAGTCGGAATGTGTCTGGAATCCGACTTTGCGTGGCACGGCTCCAACGAATCGGGGTGTGTGTGTGAACCCATTTGCTGCCACTCCAACGAGTGTGGCGAACAACTTCATTGAGGAAGTGTCTGAGCCTTACTCTTGGATGATGGAAATGACACTCGAGGGAATCTGGTGTATGCGAACCTGCACCAGCTGAGCTCTTGTGAATCTTTCGACAAGGCCGCGTTCGTTGCGCTTGGGTCTCTGCGGGCGTACCCAAACCAGCAGTATCGGAAGCTACTGATGGCGTTGCTTAACGACGTCTTCCCCTGGTCAAACGTTAGCGTTGGAACAATCGTCGGCAGTCGCTTTACCAAGTCGGAGACTTCACGGATGAGACTCAGCCGCAGATTCTTTGGAAAACGGATATGCATCACGACTCGAGGGGATTGGAGGTGTTTCGCTCCGTACTCGGTCAGGCTGCCAACAGGTTAAAGCACACCCCCACGCAGTTTTAGAGCGCCCCTCTTCTCAGCGAGTTGGCGGGATACGCACTCCAGTTCTCCGACGATTCTCTACCGATCGTGAAGACTTTCGCTGGGATTACAAGGCGCTGGGCGGCAGATGCGCAAGCATGCTGTTCCTTCATTTCATGCGGAGTCGAGATCGCGTTGTGCGCGCGCACTTATTAGGGCCATTGCTGAGTGAAGCTCGAGCGCACATGCACCGCTACTTGTCAGCGTCGATCGCGTGCCTCCCCATGTTCGAGCAGCCATTCAACCGGGAAATCTGTGTCGACGAGAGCGTAAGCTTGAACTGATCCGGGATGCAGTTTAAGAGGTAAAGACGCACGGTGGGGTTCTGATTATTGCGTCGGAGCATCGGATGTCATAATGCTGGGGCTGAAGAGGCTCGAGCAGACTGACGATACCAATGTCGAACTATTGGACGAGATTCTGGATAACTGGCAGTTTGTGAATGTCCATGACGAGTCCGGCGCGCTGCTGCACCACAAGTATCACATGGTGTACGCTGTTGGCACGGCCGCTGCTCTGGAGTCTGGTATTGAGCGATGGGGTGCCGCAGAAGCTCTACTACGAGTCATGACCAGCAAGAAAGAGACTTCTCGAGTGGCCACGTTGCTCCAAATGCCTCTCATGGCGTGCACCATACCGGACTACGCGTCACGTTTTGGTGCGTTTGACGGTACCCGCCTGAATATCGTGACGACACAGACGGAAGGCTTGCGAGAACAACAGAAAGAGGCGCTGGTTCGAGATCTGATCGACGACGCTCCTGTCGAGTTCATGTGATTGGGTAAGTCTGGAGGAGGCGCTTGGGGGCCACAGGTAGAGGTTTACGCCCTACGTATCCCAACTGCTGGCGTTGCGAGGCCTTATTGCGTTTGGAGTGTTGGAGCACTGTATGGAGAAATGAAACCGAGTGGAGTTCGGGCTTCGTGTTCCTCGCTCACGACCCAAGAAAATCGCGATCCCCTATCGAGCAGCGGATATTCCTTCAGAATGGTCGGAGTTCAGCCACCCCGACGTGTGTATCGTGCTCACTCTGCTTGGATATTACCACAATGGGCTACCGGAGAAGGAAGTGAGAGCCGCATTCCGGATGCTGCTGCGCTTGGATATCTCGGAGCAAAAGAAGCGATACACTCAGTGGTTTGCTACCGTCAAAGGTGATTTGAGCAATCAGGAGCGAGAGGCGCTGGGCGATGTGTGTCATATCAGTCTCAGCGATGCCAGGCAGTTCGAGACGCTTTGCAGTTCTGCATGGAGGTCATCAACTTCTATCTGAACACGTGCGTGTTTCCGATGGAGACGCATCAATACCCGCAGCGGTTATTGCGAACGGCGTGGAATCTCGCGGCCGGAGACAACAACATCGGATTTTCAGGGACGAACGACAACCACCGCCTGCTCCCGCTGTCAGTGACGTACTACGACAGTCGCGAGGCGTTCAACTGCTGGGTGGTCGTGGAGAAGCACCGACGCCTTGTGGTGCCGCTCAAGAGCGCGTCGATGCACGAGAAGGAGACGTTCGTGATCTTCGACGAGGCGCGATCGCGAGGGTCCGACATGAAATTACCCCACGAAGCCTCGGCCTTGCTGACTCTGGGCCCGAAGCTCACGAAGGGCAAGCTGGTGCAAGGTGCGGGACGAATGCGGCAGCTCGGATGCAGCCAAACACTGTGGATCGCGAGCTTCGATGAGGTAGCGCAGAGTGTCGTGGAAACGAGTGACCATGGCCAAATCTCGGATCTGGGCGCTGTCGATGTGCTGAACTGGGTGGTCGAGAACACGAAAGCGGTGTGCGTGGATTACTCGAGTGGACCGGCAACGGCATTCACTTCCGCAGGACGCAGCTGGGCCCAAGCACCGAGTTGATCGACGAGGATTGGTCTCTGGAGTTCCTGTACGAAGGAAATCTCAAGCCCACGCCAGCGAGAACAAGGTCCGGGAATTGGACGACGCGCTGGTCGTGATCGAGGCGCCACGTACGGACAGGACGACGAGGTATGTGTGTGCGTGAGCTTGCACACGGACGAGTGCGAGCTGCGGGTTTGGCTTGGACCCGTGCTCGCATCTTCGGCACTGAAAACTTTTTCTCGACCATTCTGGTGCGTGAAGGCCGGGGCCAGCTGAGTGACTTCCTGCGCGAGGTCGATGTGATGGTGGTGTTTGATAACGGCGAGGTGTTGCTGGTGTCCGAGTGCGAGGCGGACCACATCCGTGGGAAATCGACCAAGATCAGTGTTCGCTTCGTCAACCTCGCCTTCGCCTGCAAGAGTACTGCGAGCGGTGGTGCTAAGCCCCAATTTGGTGGTGGAGTTGATCTAGTGCTCGGGTCCAGCGCTGGTGCGGGTCTGACGGTGTTGGCTATCTACAACGGCGAGTCAATGGATGATGCATTCGCCAACAAGACGGACTGGAGCCTGTCTTCCGCGAGTTTCTCGGTTCCTTAAGCCAGCGAGAAGGGATGCTGAGCAACTTGGTCAGGCCGCGCGGCAACACGCACAAGTGGACGCAATGACGCAATCGTTCCTGCAGGAGCTCTGCGCGGCTGCAACTGAGGCTAGAAGAGGGTATCTAGCTTAGCTGCCGTTGAAAGTCGTACAAGACCATTTTTGTTTGTTTTTTAATCAAAGGGTTAGTCGGGTGGCAGAAAACACTATCGAAGCGTCTGCTTTGACGAGGAAACTCATCGAGTTGAGGTTCTATAGTTTGTAGAACGCCCGGCTTGCGCTTAGTGACGTGGCAAGGAGACAGCACCCTTTGACAACTGCAGAGAGATCTCGATCCATCTCTGGCTAGCTAGCATAACCTGGGATGATTCTCATCACTTCAGTAGCATTCCTTGTGAGACGAAGATGGCTAGACGTTTATTCACCTTCTCCCATTGGGGCAACTCAGCTCTCACCAGCCTCCTCTTCAGCGGCTGCACTCCTCCAGGTCCATGCGGCAGCAGAGTTCACGCAGGAACGACCGCGTCCACTTGTGGCCACTTCCCCGTGGCTTGACAAAGTTGCTGGATTCGACCAAAGCAGCTCCAGGATGTGGTCCGCTTCACACTCGGACACCAACACTGTCGAAGACCAGCATGGCCTCAATCACGCGCAGGAACTCGTTCATACGGTCGATACCCGATCGGACCGTGGTCGTCGCGAAGAAGTTTTCCGTCCCAAAGATCCGGGTAGACTTCCAGGAGAGCTCTGCCACGTTCTTGGGCGATACCCACCGACGAAGGAAGCTCTCCATGTCCGATACTTTGACCACCGTCTTGAGATCGTCGATGCATTGAGCATTGAGAACCTTCCTGTAGTCCCAAGTCTTCTCTTTCGCAGGCTTACACTCCGCCACTTCATTTTCTTGCTCCTGTGATCCTCCTCCTCCGCGTGCAGGTCGCGCTCGCACTCGCCAGTGTGCGACGTCACGCAAACCTCGTCGTCCAGTCCGAACATGGAACCTTGGCGGCAGTTTTGAGCGATCAGCGCGTCCTCCACGCATTCGAACCCAAGCCGAGCCATTTCCTCAATGACCGCAGCGATCTTGTCCACATTGAGCTTCTCTCGGTACAAAGTCTCCAGAGACCAGACTTCGTCCAGTAGTTCTGCCGTTGCCGGCCCACTCCAGTAATCCACGCACAGACTCTGCTTTCGTGTTGTCCACGACCCAATTCAACACGTCGACGGCCGTCAAGCTCGAGACTTCACTCTTGTCGCTGTTTTGCAGAACGCTCTGCGCTACCTCATCGAAGCTCGCGATCCACAGTGTTTGGCTGCATCCGAGCTGCCGCATTCGTCCCGCGCCTTGTACCAGCTTGCCCTTCGTGAGCTTCGGGCCCAGAGTCAGCAAGGCCGAGGCTTCGTGGGGTAATTTCATGTCGGACCCCCGCGATCGCGCCTCGTCGAAGATCACGAAAGTCTCCTTCTCCTGCATCGACGCGCTCTTGAGCGGCACCACAAGACGTCGATGCTTCTCCACGACCACCCAGCAGTTGAGCGCCTCGCGACTGTCGTAGTACGTCACGCCCCCAAATTCAAACTCGGCCAGCTGCAGCAGAAATTCAGCCGCGTCATGGTTTGCGACGCCGGCCAGCAGCGCTCCCGTGTCGATTAAATCTTGGACATGCTTCTCCATGCAGCATCGGAGAACGGTCTGCCACGGAATCGGGGACTTGTCAGGCCTCGGACGGATGACTTCCGTCACGTTCACGATCTTGTCGACCATTTTGCCATTTGTCCCCGACTCGTTCGGCGGCTCTCGCTGCGTCACTGAAAGCGGGAGCGGGCGGTGGTTGTCGTTCGTCCCTGAAAAGCCGATGTTGTTGTCCCCGGCCGCGAGATTCCACGCCGTTCGCGATAACCGCTGCGGGTATTGCTGCGTATCCCTCGGAAACACGCACGTGTTCAGGTAGAAGTTGATGGCCTCCATGCAGAACTTGTAGACCCTGGCGTCACTTAGACTGACGTGACGCACGTCGCATAAGGCCTTCCGGTCCTCCGCGCTCAACCCATTCTCGACGCTAGCATACCACTGGTCGTACTGTTGGCGCTGCTCCGATATGTCCAAGCGCAGCAGCATCTGTAACGTGATTCCAACTTCCTTGTCCGTGAGGTTGTTGTGGTAATATCCAAGCAGCGTAAGTACACGTACGATACACACGTCGGGGTGGCTGAATTCCGATCGCTCGGAAGGAACGTCCGCCGCTCGGAAGGGAATCGCGATCTTCTTCGACCGTGAGCCGGGACGGGGGAGTCCGAAGTCCACTCGATAGCGTTTCTCCATACACTGCTCCAGTACACCGAACGCTATGAGCCCTCTCAGAGCTAATAGCTGACTTAAGTACGGTGAGAACCTGTGAATATGGTCTCGCAGCGCGTCTTGCAAGCTCACATCGGAGCTGGTGAGTGCAGTGAGTAGCGGCTCGCGGACATCCTTACCCGCCAAAGTATTCAGCCACATGAGCTCGAACGGGGCGTTGTCCACCAGGTCCAGCACCAACGCCCTCTTCAGGTCGTCCCGGAGTGGCTCAGTGCTTCCCACGACAGCGTTCAGTCGGGTGCCGTCAAACGCGCCGAAGCGCGTCGCGTAGTCTGGCGAAGAGCACGCGACGTGAGGAGCTCGGAGGATTCTAGCGACTCGAGAGCGAGGGGATTTGTCTGCTACAACGCGCAGTAAAAGGCTTCGGCTACTGTCCAGCGCTCAGTTCCAGTGCAAAGCGGGATCGGAGTCCCCACCGCATAGATCAAATGGTACTTGTGGTCAAGTAGAGCGTCACTCTCGTCCAAAACGTCCACAAACTGGCCGTTGTCGAGCATTTCGTCCAGCGATTTGGTGAGGCGCTCGTCGTCGCCCACTTCCAGACGCTTGAGCTCCAGGAACATGCGATGAGCAGGCGACACCACTTGGATGCCCCCAAACAATCGCAGCTCCTGTAGCGAATCTCGCATGAGCTCCAGTCTACGCTCGTCCAAGTCGATTTGTCGGTGGAAAGGCATCTCCGAGATCCAAAGCTGAGCGCTCGACGCCGACAAGAAGCGTCGTGTGGCCTGCTTCGGTCGGAAAAGCACGCAGTTCTGCTCAACCCAGTACCAATGCCAATACAACTCTACCAGTCTGGCGGGAAACTGTTCACTGAACGCTTCGATCCAGCTGGCAGAACATATCTGCAGAGTACTGATGCCATCGCGCGCCGAATCTACGTCGATCTCCTGGTCCTGCAGCTCAAATTGGTACAGCCGCTCGCAATACTTACTTTCAGTCTGAAAGTTACCGCCAATTGAGATCACCTCGAAGTTGCACTGCCCAAACAGACTCTGGAAGCGCTCGTGCTCTCGAATACTCGAGGGAAGTCCCCCAGGGGCGTTGCCATTCGTCAATACGATGCCCGAGAACAAGTTGATCGCGTAGCGGGAGTCACAAGTCTCAAAGCAACTTCCAAACTGACTACGGCTCTCCGAAAACTCATCAATGCGCTTCCACTGTCGCCGACTGGGCGACATCACACTTACCAAACCCACTAACGCAGTCAGCACAGCATCTGTACCTCCTCTCTCCGCGTACGCTATTATCTCCGTGATCCGACGTGTCATCATCTCGGTAACCTTGCTCTCAATCCGCAGCATTTGCTCAGTAGAGGGAGTGTTGATGCTGGCACACAAGAACGAAGTCCGAAACAATACAATCAACTCACAGACTTGCTGAGCCGCTTCATCATCCAGCGGTCCAAGCTTGAACGCCAGCAGGGCGTATCCATACAAAACGCACTCCTTCTGACGCACTGCGTTAACTCGATCTGGTGAGCGCTCTCCCTCGAGTTTCAATCGCAAATCTGCAGTCTACCGCCTCGCCATTCTTGCGAATAACTTCACAATAGAGCTCGCCTCCGTCGAAAACTGATGCGCATACCCCCGCCAACTCACTCAGCAGCGGAATCTTCTCAAACGAGCGAGGCGTTTGCTCTAATTTGACGGCGGTCGAGCGCAAAATGTCTTCAAACCCTCGTCACCTCGCAGCATGTCCGTCTTCCAGAGCAGTCTCGGCTCAGCTTCGTCGGTGAGGTCGCCAATTTGGTAGAGCGCTTGGCGCACGATCGTCTCCACGCCCGCGTTAGACCACGGCAAGACGTCGTCTAGCAGAGCCCATTGCAGTTTGCGAAACTGTTGATTCGGGAACGCGCGCAGAGATCCCAGCGTTATGAACGCCTCCTTCTCAAAGTCTTCCGGCTGCTCTCGAGCTTTTGCGTAGACGACATTCCCTCGCGTGTCGTCTTGGTGAGGCCACGCGTTCATCCACTGAAAGTGTGGGAATAGCTCGGGGATTCTCTCAGTGAAGCTGTCAATCACGCTTGTCGGAGCGACGTCGAACGGGTTGAGGACCTCTCCACTTGAGTCCTTCCACGTTAACATCGTGCCACGAAGTAGCGGGATCACGACGCATTGAGCCGTGTACTGCGATATGCTCTCCAAGCTGTCGGCAGTACTGGGTCCGCCACATCCAGGAAGGTAGAAGGCCCCCCGGAGTCGTCGTCAACAGCGTTGTCGTCGCAGAAATCGCTCGGAGCGGTGCATACCGATAGTAAAACTGCTTTTGCCAGGTTGTCGAGCTCAACTGGGGCAGCGCTTTCATTGTGGTCGTAGCCTCCGCTGGGCCAAGCGCTCGCTGTGCGGTAAGACACAAGTTGCCTAAGATCTCCAGCTCCCGCGGCATCGTCGCTGCAGGAAGCAGCCGGGTTAGTGGTGGCGGAGTCTCGAGTGCTCTCTTCAGCGACTGCTTCTTCTTCTTCTTCTTGACCTCGGCCTGCATCTTCTCGATGCCCGGCTGAAGCTGCAGCGTGACCCCACTCTCTCGAATTTTGTTGCTGAATTGACTGAGGGGAGGATCCAGGCGGTTGTTCTCGTCTGCGAGCTCGCGCTTCTTGGACGCAATCTCCTCTTGCAGACGCGAGATCTCTGAGCGGATCTCGGCCGCCAATCTCTTCTTCCGCTCGACCTCGCCCCACGACTTTTGAACGTGGTTCTCCCCGCTTTCGACTTCGCGGTCGTATGTAGCCATGATGCTGCAGCTGGCCAGAGCGAATCTCAGCGCGAAGCCAAAGGTTGGGCCTTGATTCGTCAAGTGGAAGAGCTGGAGGCCTCCGGTTTCTTTATTCCACGTGCGAATGTACCCTGCAACGTTCTGGAGGGCGGAGACGGCAGCTCGCTCGCTCAGAACCGCCACCTCCAGGTCCTTCCAATCGAGAGCAATGTTGTATTCAGAGCATAGTGGCACGTCGACAACGCATCGCTTGTGAACGAGACAAAACGCAGTCCACAGCACGAGCAGCTCACGATTGCGCTGCTCCACGTCCAAGACGGACCTATCCCGAGGAAGTTGACGCCACGTAGTCGCGGCATTTTGGTAGGCGGTGACGAGTGACTGCATCTGCTCGATGAATTATCCGCCATTGTCGTCGTCGGCAGCTTGATCATCACCCGCCAGGTCGTAGAATCTCGTGAACATGAACGTTTCCACCGTCCGGAGCACGAGCAGATCTTGGAGACTGCACGTCGCTCCGTCAAGAAACCAGCACCCATCCAGATTCCCCAACGCATGACGGCGGCGCCCCTCCATGTCCTCATCGCCGTTCAATTCCTTGACTCGCTTAGGTGAGTCAATCTGCGCTTCGGAGCTCAGTGCGTTGAGTCGCTGCAACGCTGTGGACTCTGGTAGATGGCACTGCGACGCGGTTTGGCGATTCAATTCGCCGACTAATTCGTCGATATGGGCCCGGAGCGCAGAGCGGAGACGTCGTAGCCGCCGTCCAGAAGCTCAACGAGGCTTTGGACAACGACTTGCAGCATGGCAAACAAGTCGTCCACCGAGTCGCACCCGCGTCGTTCCCTCGTCGAAAGGCTCCTCGAGTCTCGGCCATCGCCTTCTGGAGCAGACTCAAGTGAAACATTGCCACAGTCTTCCGGAACAAACCTTGACCACAGCAGGTCGTACCAAACGTCTCCGCGCTTGTGGACATCGTCGGCCGCAGCTTCCAGCCGTCGACGAACCTCTCGCAGTTAATCGACCTCGTGCTCACTGAAGACCGAGATCGGAACGATGCGATCGTCCGTGACGGGGGTCACTCGGCCACAACTGTGCTCTGGCACCGCCACCGGGCTTAAGCCAGCCACGAACTCTGCGAAATGTTCCACCAACGCTGCGCACAGAGCTCCATCCTGACGGTCGCTGGGGGTCTTGTGCTTGAAGCGGAAGACCACGTTGAGCAGCTCGTTTTGATCGGTTTTAGGCCGCTTGCGGGTGGGATCCAGACACCAGAAGACGTCGCTGAGGTCGCCAGGCTCCCAACTGTTAGAATGAGGTTCTCGAGCCTGCAAGAGAGGCCGGAACATGAGTAAAGGCCTGCCGGTTAAAAGTGTCCCCGCTGGCATTAAGGCGTTCTCCCATTGGCTAAGGGAGAGCCAATCATAGTACTACATAACTAGCCAATCAGGGGGCGCCCTGTTGGCGACCGCTCGTGCGATGATGTAAGACGGCATTCGGAGAGAGCTCACTTCTCCTTTTGCCAACGACTGAGCACTAGTCTATTAGAGGGCATTAAGAGATAAATAAAGCTTAAGTTTGACCAACCAAAACTGAGTTTTAACATTTCAAGTACTGAGTGCTCGAAGATGGTCAAGGACAACCAAGTTCCCTTCGCGGGCCTTAAGTTCAATGGGAACCCGAACGACTTCCAGCGATGGAAAGACGCCGTGGTGGCACATCTCGTGAGCAAGACCAACAGTCGCAAGGTCTCTGAGGGTGGGTGGTTTATCTTGCAAAAGTGCAGGATGCCGCAGGATATGACCCTCTTGGCCAATCAGAGGCCTCTATTTCGCCTCGTCGCGGCCGCGTCCTGCAGCGTTCTGCAACGCTCGCAACCTGCAAAAGAGTCGGAGAACTCCCGTCCGTCATATCATATCATATGGCCACGAGGCAGCCTGGCAGGCTCCCATCACCCCACAGGCCGGCCTGCAGAGGGGAGACCCTCCCTCGGGGTGGGCCCTACCGAGCGCATTGAACAAGTGGGTCTCGCCTGTAGGCTTCCGTACCGACCGTGGGGGCGCATTGCTTGACCTGGACCACGCCAACATGCTAGTAAAGACCGCAGTTATTCCTTAGAAGCCTCCTGGCCGACACAAACAACTGCATGACCGGCAATGCAGCAAAACTACGAGTCGAGTAATGATAACGGGTTCATTTTTGATATGTCGCCCACCCCGGGCTCCTCGCTAACCAAGGTGGGACCAAGTGGGGCCTCGTCAGAAAATGCGTCGGAAATAAGCGGAAGACACGTTCCAACTGCCGATCCTGCGTCCTGCACTTTTGCAAGATAAACCACCCACCCTGAGATTCAAGCCGGAAGGTCTGCGCCTCGTCACGGGTTCCAGGATTTGCTCCTGCGTCCTGCCCATATCGCAGATCCGGGACCAGATGCTACGGATGTTGCCCGCAATCAACATGAGTATGAGGTGGCTCTGTTGGACGATGTGGATTCCTACATCAGGGACATGTTCAACCGGACACTGCCCCATACGTACATGAATCAACTGAGTACGCCACTCTCTGCGCAAACGATTGCGGCGTTTTGGGCGCAACTTGAGGTCGACTTTGGGAAGAGCGACGCCATGGGCATGGTGGAGTTACAGATCTCCCCGGCAAATCAAGAATAGCGATGTCGAATGTACCTCGCAGAGCTAGTACAGCCATGCAGTCGAGATTTGCGCTTCCAGGATGATATCTACTTATTCTAGTTAAAACGGGAGGGAGCATGTCTAACCAGCGGGAAGCAACATGCAAGTGCAAGTTGCTAGTTAGAGTAAATGAAAGGATAAAAATGAACTTTAGATAAGTTATTGCTGTAGAGAGATCGACAGGCGGCAGGGTGGCAGGGCCTTGCCTTGAACGATGGGGCAGTACGGACACAAGAACTCCCGTCCGGGCAGTGGTCTACGCGACACGATGCTCCGTAACCAGATAAACTCTTCACTACGTGTACAAAGTACAAACACAAGAATATCAGCGATACTGTATTCAGCAACACATATGTATTATATCGCTGGCCCCCTTCAATGGCATTGAATCAATGCCGCGCTCTGCTTGAAAACCCAGCCGACGGAACAAGACGAGGCGCTACTTTCCCATTAATTGAGTAATTCAGTACATTGGCGCGTCTGTCAAGCCCTTTGCAAGTTTCGCAACCTCGCACTTTTTATTGGTCCGACCTTTCTTGATTTGCCGGGGCGGACTGTAATCATGGAATTTGAGAAAACCATGACTGAGGACTTCAAATCCGTGGCTGAGCTCTTTCAGAAGCTGCGCAACGTGAGAAACCGGCTGATCCGCCAAGGGCAAGAAACACTGCGTGTGCACTTGCTGCCAAGTCAGCTGATGATTGGGAAGGTGCTTGCGATGCTACCGGGCCATCTTTGGGGACCTAGCGTCACATTCTCGCAGGAGGAATTCACCCTGGAGAAAATTGAGACCAAGTTGAAGTCAATCTTCGGCAACAAGAGTAAGGCCGAGATTCAGGCGATGGGCAAGACGACTCAGCGCCCGATTGAGATCCCGGTCAACTACGCTGCCAGAGGAATGACAGGCGCAAAGAAGGGACCGATGAAGAAGTCCGGCAAGCGTAAGACGATGATGCTGCCAACGGACAGTGAGCAAGCGAACGCCTGCTTCTACTGCAAAGGCGTGCACAACGACAAGAACGGGATTGGGCCCCACTTCAAGAAGGACTGTCCTATGAGAAAGGAGGACATGGCCAAGGGTGTCGGTCGGAAAGACATCTTCAGCGAGCCTCGTCCGCTCAAAGTGAGGAAGACGGACCATGCGCGTGTGCAAAAGGTGCAACCGGCTCCCAAGAGGAAGGAGATCCCGGTGGATGCTGCGGTTCTTCAACGCCTCAACATCAACAAGCCTGACGAAAAGGCGACTGAGGATAAGCCGAAGGATGGGGACGAGGATGAACCGATGGCGAGCGACACTGCGGTCACGCCGACGGGAAGTCCGTACTCTCCGGTTGTGTCCAGCTCTGCGGAGAGCGACAGTGAGGACGACATGAATGATTTCGACGGTAAGACCGTCGTGCCTGCCAACAACATCAAGGTCACGGCAGCAGCTGAGGAATTGGAAGAAAAGGCGAAAGCCTTCGAAGATACGGTAAGCCGACTGTATCCCTTTTTATTAGTGCCTATCACTGAGCTAACGGGCAACTCATGGGTTTTGGATACAGGATGCGGCTATGGACTGACTGCAAGCGAAACGGTCTTCGTAACCAAGCAGCCCAACTCAGACTACGTTTTTACATTTGGCCAGGGCTCTAAACTGAGAAATACATATGTTGGTACTGTTAAGTTGTCATTGATGAGTCCAACAGGAGTTAAGTCAGTACAGTTTAGTGATATAGCACTAGTACCACATGCTAAGTCAAACATCTTAAGTGAATTTTGGCTAAAAAGGGCAGGCTATCAGATTGTGGCAAGTAACAGTGGACTGTACAAGTTCATACTTTGGAAACACAAGTTAGTATTTGTAGCAAAGTCTTTCAATGGGGCATACTATGTGCAAGCCTGTACTACAAAAGAAAGGCAGAGAATGTGCAATGCTGTTAAAGCTACGCCAATTAAGCCATTGACTATACCAAGCCTAACCAAAATTGAGAGCCTCATGAGAGAATGGCATGTGCGTCTAGGGCACGTGAATAAGGATAAACTGATTGAGATAATGAGCAACCAGCTTGTAAAGGGAATACCGTATATTGAGGGCTCCAAGCTAAGACGGATAAACTTCTTCTGCTCCACTTGTGCAGAAATGAAGATGAGAAGGATGTCATACCGAAATTTGAAGGGTTCCAGAGATGAACAACCAATAAGTACCATCCACATGGACACAAATGGACCCATGAAAACTATGGGAGTATATGGTACAGTGGGAACAATTAGATACTTCTTGAGCATCATTGACGATCAAACATCCTGGCGCTGGACCTATGTGCTGCGCAACAAAGGTGAAGTCAATGACAAAGTAAAGACGTTACTTCTCGAGTTAGAACGAGAAGGTAAGTTTAAAATTAGACGCATAAGGTCTGATGGAGGAACGGAGTTTGTGAACCAAGCTTTTAAAAGCTTTTGCAAGAGCAAGGGGATCAAATTTCAGAAGTCAAACGCGTACTGCCCAGAGTAAAATGGAGCGGCAGAACGTGATCACCAAACAAAGATGAGCAAAGTGCGATGTGCACTGAAAGATGCTGAGATGGCCGAACGTTGGTGGCCAGAAGCATTGATGTACATGACCTATGTGCAAAACAGAACGCCTATGAGTCGTCTGGGTAATAAGACCCCATACGAAATGGTTCATGGTAATCCACCAGACATAAGCGACCTTCCCATTTGGGGAAGTATATGTTTTGCGCATGTTCCCAAAGAGCGAAGAAAAGATAAGAAACTCTCTGCACGAGGGGTAAAGTGCAGATTATTGGGAATATCAGACGAATACAAGAGTTACCGGCTTTTGGATGTGTATAACAACCGGTTCATATACTCAAGGCACGTAATGTTTGACACACAACATGGGGCTGACATCGTGTTGCGTGCATTTGGAAAGGAACAAAATGAGGAGCGTACAGACTCTACCCCACCAGTGGGAGAGCCTACACCAGACTCAGGGCCAACCAGAGCAGTGGGAGAACCAGATACAGAGCAAGTGTCTGACCAAATAATGGGAGCACCTAAGCAAAAGCGAGGGTTAGTAGAGGCAGTGGGAGCCAAGCCGGCTAAAAGACCACGCCGTGAAACACGAAAACCTGCTAAGTTTGGTGATTACGTGTGCTACCAAACCCACATAGACAGAGTTAATGGCCTGGAAATTCGCCAAAATAAGATTCCAATACCTCGAAACATAAAAGAAGCTTTACGAGGGCCTCATCGGAAGGAGTGGAGGCGTGCACTTGATCTTGAGTATGATTCCCTCATAGACAATGGCACTTGGAAGCTAGTAAAGCTGCCACCTGGGAGAAAGGCACTACCGTGTCATTGGGTTCTTGTGGTGAAATACCATGCTAATGGAGTAATAGAACGCTTTAAAGCGCGACTCGTTGCTCAAGGAAATCATGAAGAGTTTGGAGTTGATGTAGACGAGGTATACGCCCCAGTAGCGAGGTTTGAGTCCTTACGCCTTGTCTTAGCAATTGGCACCATTTTAGATTGCCATATCCACCAGATGGATGTTCACACAGCATTCTTGAATGGAACCATGGATGGAGACCAACGCATATATATGAGACAACCTCCGGGCTATCATGCACCAGGGAAGGAGGGCTATGTGTGTGAGCTGCAGAAAGGCATCTATGGGTTAAAGCAGGCTCCTAGAATTTGGTATCAGGTGCTGCATAAATTTCTCACATCAATGAGTTTTGTACGTTGCAATAAGGAGTTTTGCATCTACGTACAAAAAGTGGGAGATGAATGGGTCATCATCGTGGTATATGTCGATGACCTGACGATCATGTCGAAAAGTATGCGACTAATCAACAAGGTTAAGGCGGAACTATCCATGAGATTTAAGATGAAAGACTTGGGAGATGTCCACTACATCCTCAAAATGGAAGTCCGCAGAAACAGAGAAGAACGGACAATGTCCATCTCTCAACATCAGTATATATTGGAACTACTGAAGAAGTATAACATTGAGAACAGCTCAGCTGTAGCGACACCTCAGATTACAGGTCTTGAGTTAGAACCTGAAACTAAGATGACTGCGGATGAGATAGCAGCTCAGAAATTTGATTACAGAGGTTTGGTTGGGTCGCTGCAATACCTAGTGAGAGGTACGAGACCGGATATTGCTAATGCAGTGAGGGAATTGAGCAAGTATTTATCCTGCTACAATAAAACCCATTGGGAAGCAGCTAGGAGAGTACTGAAATACTTGAAAGGGACGTCGACGTACGGACTATTACTTGACGGAAAGTCAAAGGACGTAACCTATGAGGTGTACACAGACGCAAGCTTCGCGTGTCAATCAAAAGAACGTAAATCAATCACGGGATATGTGATTAAGATGGCTAGCTGCAGTATATTTTGGTGCAGTAGTAAGCAAGGATGCGTTTCCCTATCAACTGCAGAAGCAGAGCTAATCGCATTGAGCGAAGGTGCAAAGGAAAGCGAATGGTTGTGGCACTTGCTATCGGAAATGGGGTTTCCTCTAGCGAAACCTGTGCAAGTCTGGTGTGATAGCAGGTCAGCTATTAGTATCACAAAGAACCCAGGCAACCACAAGGCTAGTAAGCACATTGAGATAAAGTATTTGTTCACACGAGACTTAGTAGACGAAGGCCGTCTGATAATTGAGTACTGCCCCACAGCTAGTATGGCAGCAGACATTTTGACAAAGGCACTTCCTACTAAACAGTTTACAGTTTTGAGAGATAAGATCGGTGTGAAAAGCGTACTACCAGCGGTGAACACTTAGTGGGAGTGTTAGAATGAGGTTCTCGAGCCTGCAAGAGAGGCCAGAACATGAGTAAAGGCCTGCCGGTTAAAAGTGTACCCGCTGGCATTAAGGCGTTCTCCCATTGGCTAAGGGAGAGCCAATCATAGTACTACATAACTAGCCAATCAGGGGGCGCCCTGTTGGCGACCACTCGTGCGATGATGTTAGACGGCATTCGGAGAGAGCTCACTTCTCCTTTTGCCAACGACTGAGCACTAGTCTATTAGAGGGCATTAAGAGATAAATAAAGCTTAAGTTTGATCAACCAAAACTGAGTTTTAACACCAACGCGGCGAGGAAAAGTAGTGTGTCGCTTTTGCTGGTGAATTTCTCAGAATCATCTTAACGTTGGAAGTCATCGATAGCGATGTTGTACTCGGGGCATAAGGGCACTCTGACCGAGGCTGGCATTACGGGGCAGAACGCCGGTCATCAGCGATTTCCTGGTAGGGATCGACGCGCGGCTGCATTTTCTCTACCAAGAGTTCATCGCCGTGCTCTGCGTGTCCTCAGCATCGAGATTACCTTCCGACCGCTCGATAACGTGCTGAACAGCCCCATGCAGCATGACAAGCAAGTCGCAGCCACGGCCGGTCTACGAATCTGGCCGCCTACGCCAGGGTGGGGATGGCCTGCGGATCGGTGTCTTGGCGAAGTTGCCGCCGCCGTACAGGAACTTCAGCCATCACGCTCACGGTCCAGCGTGAAAGCACTGAAAGTTAATTTCGTGGAGGCCCGTGATTACCGAAAATAGCGCCCGCAGACCTAATAATAAGTGTACAGATTTTGTCAATTCCATTTTGAATTAGATCACGAGTTATTGTCATATATTACCGGTATAGAATGTGTTTCTTTTATTTTTTATTTTTTATTTAAAATTAAAAAAGAAACACATTGCTTAAAAAAACTAATTTCGCGAAAAGGCCGCGATCTTTTCCGCATGGTTTCTTAAGTTCGTGGGTGCCTTTTCGGCGACAGTTTTTTCACGTTAAAAGGTATAAATCACTTATTCACGTGACGTGAAGTGCGCGTACTTTGGTTTAATTACTTAAGCGAGAACATCAACTTAAATGGATCCAAACGGTGGGCCGACGGCCACGGTCAACTTGGATGGCGTAAACATGGCTGTGGAAGACGGCATTTGCCACATTCGCGGACGATTGTGGCAACACGCATTGTGCACTCGGAGTTTGTATGGAGGTGCGCCACGCGCGTAACGGTTACTTAACGGGTGCAATTTGAAGAACTCCGCGCGCCTCAATGGTCGCTTCCGCGCGAAACGTCTTGGCGCGGAGTGCTTCATGATGCACCACGGTTTTCGCGTAACCGTTTCGTATCGTATTAGTTCGTAACAACGGCGAGAATGGATCCGTCACCTCCGAGCGCGCCGGTGCTCTTCTGCTTGATCCTTCGGCTCTTCGAGACCGTGTTCCTGTTCACCGCGGACAATGAGGACATCGTGTACTTCGTGGGAACGAGCTAGGTGTCGCTGCAAGCGGTGACCTCCGTCCTCCGGCGGCGGTACGTCAGGAAAAAGTACACCGGCCACCCTTATTAGTCGTGCGACTTATTTAGTCGTGCATCGTACTTAACACAGTAAATAAAGTACATCCACCACAATTAGTCATGCACATCTATTAGTCGTGCACAAAATTATACGTGCAGTAGATTCGTGGCGAGCAGACGGTTTGTGGTGGCAGGGGAACGCTCGCAGCGCTGCTCATTTACAAAAATGGCGTCAGACGCCAAGCGCAGCCTCCAGCACGTCGTTCCACTGAGCAGCCGAGTGGAATGCGTGGAGTGGATGGAGATCGACGAAGCAGTCAACGGCGACAAGGGTCTCTTCGGGCGAGCTGTTGCCCAATACCCAGCTCTCTTTCGCTCTGATAATCGTCGAGTCAACCTTAACAAAGCGCGGGATTGGTGGAACAAGCGGGACACTACTCGTGCAAAACTCAGCGACAGCAAGCAACTGAAGTATGACAGCAGCATACGTGGCACGCGACAGCAATTTGTAGTCAAGGCTCTCCATGGTCGCGGTCGTAAGCTGGAAGCTCAGTGGCAATGGCTATATCCGCAGCTGTTAAGTGAATTCGAGAGGCTACGACGCGCAGGAGTGAAGTTTTCGATTCGTTTGGTGGTGGACATGGCTACAGTTCTTATCGAGGACAGCACTGACCCGGTGTACAACAAAGCTCTCAAAATCCGAGACACACCCTTCAAAGAAATGATTTCGGAGCGTCGTATACAAGATTTCATGGAGCGGTTCAACATCGTCTACCGTCGGTTAAAGGGTAACAAGCAGGTCAGCGAGGAAAAGCAGTTGCAGATCGACACTTCCATTGCAACTCACCTGGGAAAGTTGAAGCGGCAGTTTGACGACAAAATCATCGACCCAAACCAGATATACAACATGGACGAAAGTCATTTTGTAATTGACCTCGATGATGGCAAGACCCTGGACTTTCAGGGCTCTGAAGAGGTCAAGTACCGCAAAATTGTTTCAGGTAATTATTTTGGCATGTTTTTTGTTACGGATTTAATATCATGACTAATGATACATCGTTATTTTATTGCAGGACGGGAAGGGATCACGATGTGCGTGCTCTTAAAAGGAGGTTCCAATGCCAAGATACTTTGCCCGATGCTGATATTCAAGAATGCCAACTCGAGCCATCCTATTCAGGGGCTACCAGACTCCGTGGACGGCGTATGCTATCGTTCGACGCCGAGTGCGTTCATCAACAATGCTACGATGGTGGAGTGGCTACACGAAGTGCGTTGTTGGGGGCCTGGGGGACCGTTTGCTGGCGACCGGATACTTTGGATGGACAACGCAAGCGGCCACTCAAGCCCTGAGGCGCAGACAACAGCCAAAACGCTACGGACAACTATCAATTTTTTCCCTCCAAATGCGACCGATCGCGTTCAGCCTGCCGACCGGTTCCCAATTCAGCGAATAAAGGCCCATTGGCGCTCCATTTGCGAGGCACGCAATATGCAAGCTATTCGGAGCGGGGATTGGGCGACAAAGTCAGGGGCACTGGCGAACCCTGGGAAGCAGTTCTTCTTGGAGACAGCAGCGGAGTGCATTCGACGAGTGAACCTTGAGGTTGATAACGCTGGACTTAATTGGGCAAAGAAGTCCATGCTCGAATGTGGATTAGACGTCCCAGCAGATGGTGTTTGGAAAATTAGTCAGCTTAGTAAAAAGCTACGTGAACTCTTGGCAGCTCACCCAGCCGACTTTGAAAAAGGATACCGGGAAGTAGATGTAGCAGGACTAGAATGCTCAAGCAATTCCACGTGATTTAGTCGTGCACACAATATAATCGTGCACACAATATGGTCGGTCTTCATTTTAACTCTCCAAACATGCCACCAGAATTAGTGAGGGCCTGACTAATAAGGGTGGCCGGTGTACACGCTGCCGAAGGTGCTAAGCGACGTGTTTGGCGGCGAGCTGCTTCGCTGCACAGGCAACGGCGAGTACGAGATCGAGACCAGCGCTACGTTGAGCACGAGACCAGGTGTATGTGCGCTGGACGGCCCGCCGCCGGAAAAAAATAAATAAAAATAAACCAAAGTTTTCCCGTCCTGGGGCGCCAGGAAGAACTAAGAACGAGTTCTTGGCGGTATTGTAACAAGTTTGAGCTCGGTTAAATCGTATAAAAATGAATTCTGTATTCTTCATCAACAGCGCGACTTCCTGCCTCGAAGCCTCGGATTCTACGACATGATACATGAAGACTACCCGCAGGTCAGGTCTCTAAGCACCCCCAGCCTACTTCTTCATCGGGATCAAGTCTGTGTGGTACTTGTTCCGGAAGTACGAGCGCACGGGGCCGAGCACCACAAAGTACTCGAAGAGGATGCTCGTGAAGAGGTTGCCCATGATGATGCCGAAGTTCTTGAGGCGAAAGCTCATGGGCATGGCAACGTCCGGCAGTCCCACGACGTTCGTGCTGCTTGAGATGCGGAACCGGTCCGTGACGATGCTGGGCTCGCCCAGAACCAGGTACAGATCCAGGACCCCCACCACAGTGAAGAACGCCAACAGCACGTAGTTGCGTCAGATCGGTTGTCGGTAGATGGAGCCGAAGCTGAAGGTCCACGCCGCTGTGTGCTGCTGGAAGATGATGGAGAAGAAGAGGATCGTGGCCATGTGGTTGTCCGAGAGCAGCCACCACTTGGCCACATCGACGTCGTCGGGCGAGAACGGGCAGTACCAGACCTCGTGCGTCAGCATGTGGACGCCGCAGCACAAGTAAATGACGTTGATGGCCTCCTGCCCGAAGATCGACACCAGTGTCGTGGGTCCGATGAGGCTGGAGGTTGGGCGGGTGCTCTTGAGCTCCTTCAGCGGCTTCGACAGCGTGATGACGTACGAGCAACCGACGAGCGTAAAGCCGTCGGCCAGGATCCAGCACCACTGCGACAGGTTGATCGCGTGATAGTACTGGAAGAGGCGAAGCACCGACTCAATGAGGCCGTACACGATGAGGAACTTGACCGACGCGAAAGAGGTCGCCAGACTGCAGCGGCCCTCGCGGCACAGATCCACCACCGACTGAATCGTCTTCTCCCGGCTCGTGAACGGCGACACCACCGACGCCTCCGCGTCACTGAGAGCCACACCCGCGCGCGCGAACCGCAGCGCACCGCAGTCGTTGCCGCCGTCGCCGCACATGCCCGTGACCGCTCCCGTCTCCATGTGCAGCTTGACGCACTCCACCTTGCCGTCGGGCGTCATGCGGCTGAAGATGCGGATGTTGAGCAGCAGGCCCTTGATCTCGCCCATCGCCACCAGGTAGTCGAACGCCACGCCCGTGACGGCCAGCTCCACGTCCTCGCCCTGCGCGACCAGGTGCTTGACACCGGGCAGGTCGTACTCCTCCTCCGAGTCCACGTCGCGCCAGACCAGCTTCTTGGCCTCCTTGGTCGACACCATCTCGCCCAGGATCACGCGCGAGCTCGAGTCCACCATGCCGCTCTGGCGCGCGATGTAGCAGCCGCACATGGCGTTGTCGCCCGTGATCATGACGGTGCGGATGTCGCCGCCCTTGAGCTTGGCGATGGCGTCGGCCGTGTCGTCCTTGAGCTCGTTGCGGAACAGGATGAGCCCCAGCAGCGACAGGTTCTCGTCCACGGCCTCGCGGTTGCCCGCAAACGCCACCACTTGCTCGTGCGTCCAGTCGCTCGGCAGCTCGCGGTACGCCAGACCCAGCACGTAGCACCCGTCCTTGGCGAGGCGGTCGGCCACGCTCTTGTAGTCGCCGGGCACGCTGGCCGCCGAGCTCAGCTGCTGCATGCGCTCGTACGAGCCCTTGCAGAACACGTAGTACTTGCCGCTCCTGCGGTTGCGCACCACCACGCTCATGGACATGCGGTGGTGGTCGAAGTCGTAGCGCTTGACGAACTCGAGCTCGAGACCCGGGTCCACCTTGGACCGAACGCACGGCTGCTCGCCCTCCTTCTCCACCAGCTCCCAGCCCGTCGCCGTGAACATGCGCACCTCCACCTCGTTGCCCACCAGGCGGTCCTCGAGCGACCCGACCGAGTGGCACGTTGACAACGCGTACAGCAGCTCTTCGGCCGACGGCGCATCCTTGACGTCGTTCACGATCGGCGTGAACCTGCAGTCCTTGACGGGCTGCACGCCGAGGAAGTCGAGGCCTTGCTTGGTCAGCGTGCCGGTCTTGTCGAAGCAGAAGATGCGCACCTTGCCGCAGAGCGTGATCCGCTGGACGTTGAGAGAGAAGATGCCTTGCTTCTCGAGCCGCTGCGAGGCGTTCACTTGGCCCACCGTGATGACCACGGGCAGCAGTGGACTTATAACACACGAAAGCACGAAAATGGCGTAGCAGAAAGCAGCATAGCGGTTGCTCAACTTGCCGTTGCTCAGCAGGAAGTTGATCACAAGAATACAGGCGACGACGGCGTAGACCAGCAGCAACGCGATCAGCACCTTGAGGTGCTCGTTATACTTGAAGCGCATCGGGATGGGGAACAGGATGGACTGGATCAACTGGCCCTTGGTCGTGTGAGCTCTCGTCGTCTGCACAATGGCCAGGATCTCCTCGTTGCGGCCCGAGGACAGCACGCGCGTGCCGGCGAACAGCGTGTGCTTCTTGCTGCCCTTCTCCGGGTCGTACACCTCCGTGCTGCGCTCCGGGATCGGGAACTTCTGCACGGGCATCGACTCGCCCGTCAGCATCGACTCGTCACACACCGTCGTGCCCTTGACGATGGCCATATCGCACGGCACCACCCAGTTCTCCGACACCTTGACGAGGTCGCCCGGAGCGATGTCAGGCGAAGACAACTCGCGCCACTGGCCGTCGCGGAACACCGTCACGTCCGTGCGGTAGCGGGTCATCTGCACGATGGACGACTGGATCTGCCGCTGCGTGTAGATGTTGACCACGGCCGCGCCCAGCACCACGACCGTCATGACGATGCCCATGTTCCAGTACGTGAAGTAGTACCAGACGTAGTAGCACATGATCTGGTAGATGTAGAAGAGCGTGAAGAACTCGTGCGCCATGGACACCGGCAGCGACGGCATCTCGACGTCCACCGAGTTGCGGCCGACCGTGTTGATGCGGTGCTTGGCCTCCGAGTCCGACAGGCCGCTGGCCTCCTGCAGTAGATCCTCATACGTGTTGCCAAGCGCGACAGCTCCGGGGATGAAGCGCTGCTCGGTCTCCTCGTACACGTAACGTAGGTGCTGGAACTCGACGATGCGCAGTCCATCCACTTCAACCACGGGGACCGTCGTGCGGTAGCCGCTGATCTTGCCCTTGGACGCGAAGAAGCCCTCGATTTTAGCCACGAAGTCAGACACACCCGAGCGATCAGCCAGCAGGACCTCCGTGTCGTCACGCTTGAGCATGTAGACGTACTGGCACTTGTCGAGCGGCACGCGGAGGCGGAAGTAGTTGAAGATGCGGTCCTGCATCGACACGATGATCACGAACCAAATGGACGTGATGATCCACACCACAATGAACACGACAGCGTTATCCTCTGACGCATCGAAGAGCGGTGGGTCGAAGCGGCCGTAGTAGTCGGCGATGATGATGATGAGAAGCACGTTCAACGCGAGGGACGCCACCACCACGCAACCAAACACGAACGATCCCAGGCACGAGTTAGAAAAGCCGGTCTGCAGGATTCCTTCAGCGGCCTCGATCTGCATGCGGGTGTCAGACGCGCGGACTCCCGTGTGACGACCGTGCGGGTTGCCAGCAACAGCCCTCGACGGCGTCTGCGGCGTCGCGATCAGCTTCTTGTTCATCTCGTTCACCGACTCGTTGGTGTTCTGCATGTAGTTCTTGTAGACTGTCCATCCACCGAGCACAATGAAGAAGGCCAAGTAGAGCAGGTAGATGACGACCAACGGCGTCTCCGTGTACGTGGTGAAGCGAGGCGTTGTGGACGCCGAGGTCGAGGTGCAGATATTCTTAAGGTCGGTATCAACAGTACCATCCCTCAGCATGAGACTGTAGCAGTTAGCACCCGCAGGGAACGACGCGTTGTTGTTGCGCACATTGGCAGCGTACGTCCAGAAGACGGTGGCGTCCTGCGAGTCCTCGGCCAGCGACGAGTTCGTGTCGGCGCACTGCAACTGCTCCGTCAGCTCCCCCGTCTCCGTGTTGGCCACAGCCTGCACGCGGCACACGGAGCTCGGCTCGTTGTAGTTGAACTCCTGCGTCGTCGGGTGGTACATGGTGTACGGGTAGTTGACTTGGCGCTGCTTGTTCCAGCCATCCACGTAGTACGACTCGTAGTCTCCGCCCGACGGCCGGTTGTACTTGGTGTAGAGCACCTTGGTGCTCTCTGAGTACTCGCAGCAGTAGTATTCGGGGCTGTGGCGGACCGGGCAGGCAGCGAAGTCCATTTGATCGGCACTGGCAGCGCGCACTTGCGTGGGAGCAAGCGTGGCTAGTGCCAGCGTTGGTAGGAGCACGGAACTCCAGCGAGGCATCTTGGGGCGACAGTCGATCGGGTGCGTAGCGGTCTGTGCGAGGATACTGCGGGACGTAGGTGGTTGGCTCTGGGGGCCGCTGATGCTAGTTGCCGAATGAGTTAGGCGGCAGGTCGAGGCACATGAAGTGCGTCTTGCTCCGCAAATCCCACGGCCGCCGTGACGGCGAGCTGTGGTTGGGGCAGCCTGGTCACGTTTCCGCATCCAAACACAACGAAGGACAACCCGAAAAAACGCTCAACGACTTGGAACGGTTGGCTCGCGAGCCATGAGCGGCGCTGGTGGCGGTGCTTTGATGTGTTGGCGCTCGTAGCGCCGAGCGAGCGAGTTTCGTGGATCGTGATTGCATGCACGCCCCCTTGAATGCTGTGTAATTTGCAAAAGGGGACTTTCACCAGGCAACGCTTTTCGCTGCTTGGCTGAAGCCATAGACAGGCATACCGACCGACCGTGTTATCTCTTCGGTAAATTGAAATCTAATGCAGGAGGATTGGCGTGGTGCTGCGTTGCTTGGAGCATTGCGAGAGTTACTGGTGATGGTTGTTTTGATGGGCTCCATCGGTGCTGGTGGTGGTGGCTGCATTGCAATCTTCTCCTGCATTGCAATTTTCTTTCGAGCTGAGACCATCATACAGTACATGTATCTTCGCCTGCTCTCTATACAAAACCTAAGCTAATCATCGCTGCTTGCATTATTTTCTAATTTGCCAGTTGTTGAATGTATCCTCCCAAAATAGGGTACTCTTCATACTTAATCCAAGATAATAGTTGTGAAGTGGTACACATAGTACCATTTTCTGTCAAATACATGTCACAAATGGCGCGTTTTTGGGTTTCATCGCCTCGATTGTTCCTGTGCATTGTTTAGTCGGGACCTCAGCGCCGAGCCAAGCTTGGAGAGCAGCGAGCGAGCCCCGACTTGGCCTTCTGTTGTGTATCGCGCGGCCTGGTTGTCGTCTCGATGGCGGCGGTGGTTGCACTTCCACCGTCCATTCCGCCCCGTTTTGGTTCGAGCACTGAGGTCTTCGCCTTGCTGAGCGCGTCGCGCGCGCAGGGCAGTCGGGACTCGCGGCCTCGTGCGGTCACTGCCCTTTGCATTCTGACTGCGGCCGCGGCATCGCAGATGCTATCCACGTCGGGCAAAGATGCAGAGTGACACGGTTCATGCACAGCCGGAGGTCACAATTCACACCCGCGCCCATTAACCTCCGCTTCCTGCGCGCGGAAGCTCATGCGCCCGCCGCATCTATACCAGCCCATGCTCGAAGCGCTCGCGTCTTCAGCTGCTGCCCCATCCATCGTGGGATGGGACCGCGGAGTCTCCGCGCCAAGGCGCCGCGCCGCGAGCTGGTCGAGCCGCTCGAGTCCCCAGTCCTCGGACGCAGGCGGAGAACTCTTCCGCTCGTTCGGCGGTGTGTCTGTCGGGCGTGTTCAGGATGTTGTATTCAGCGACGGGGAACACGCCGTTCGTCGTCGACAGAGAACACGCGGTGATCTGATTGGTCGATGGAGAACACGCCGTGATGTGATTGGCCAAAATTAGCACGGTCTTACTTCACCGCAAGTCGCACGCACACACGGACACGTGAGCCAAGAGGTCCTGCTTGAAAGGTACACTGTAGGCCCTCCTTCCTCGGTCGGCTGCGAGTCTGGGCAACATTGTTGACGTCCGTACATACCTGTTGCGCGCACCCGCGTCGCGCAGGTTCAACGCGGCGCAGGAAACGAGGCATCCACAACAATCCTCGCCGGTGCAATAGAGCCAGAAAAGGATCGACGTCTCTTGCATGGCGCGCGCCTGGTACTCCCTAAGTCTTGCCAGGACGAGTCTTGTCAGCGCCATGTTCTCGGCAGGTGGCTACATGTGCGGGCGCTGCCTGCGTGCACGCAGCAGTGAACGAAGGGTTTGAAGCGACCGAGACGGCAGTACGGCAGCGTACGGCACCTGGTGATATGCAGGTGCCTCCGATTTCTAGAGGCAACGACTACAGAAAGCAGCTATGACGCGTACCGGTAGTGTAGGGCGTGAAGGGCGTGGCGATATCGCTACAGCGTCTCGAAGGTAAGCGTCGACCACTGGGGCCCATCTCCAGAATACTTTTCCTATCTTCGTGTGCTCGCCTTGAATTTTTACGATGTACAAGCTAAATTTTGCGGATGGAAGTGAAATTGGACAAGCGCGCCGAGGTGAGGTGAGGCGAGCGACTCACCTCGGCGAGAGCAGAGAACAAGGCAGAGCTTGAATCCGCACAGAAGTTGCCGTCGCAGCTTTCCACCTGCTGCGTTTGTCATGTCAACCGAGCTCGATCGCCAGCAAACTCCATTACTTCTGATGGCCACGCCGCCGGTCCATCTTCTTGCTGTGACAGCGAGTGAACTCGCTCGCTGGGCTCGACCACAGGGAAAAAAATCCCATTCCGCTACGTGTATTTCTAGTCGTATTAGTAGACTTCAAGTTGATACTTTCCGAGACAAGCAAGCGGTTGTCCAGGCAAGCCGCTGCAGTTGCACCGGTCCGAATATCTCCCACATTCACGTACAAGTATGCAGAATGTCGCCGAAGCCTGCCTGCTACAGCAGTGCGCTTCGTTCTCAGCGTGGGTGTCCAGACCCGAAAGCAACACAGCCGATCGGTGTTGTCTTATCACTTTGCGATGATACATCCATTCTGCTCGTGCATTGCATGTACAGTAACCAGCCGAGAGCCCAGACGTTGGAGAACCGCAACAGGGGCCATGGCCTGCGGCTGGGACAATGAATGACATGTCCCGTGACCATTGCATTGACCCCAAGGTTAGGTGATCTACCACTGCAACTACAGCAAGTAAGGCAACTCCAGCTGCATGCACCGCAAATACCGGCTGCGGCGGGACTTTGTGGGTTTGCGCCGCCAAGATCTTGCTGTGTTACACAGCCTGTGTAGGCCAGCTCTTGCCATCTGGGGCTCGCTTTTCGTTTGTGAGGAACACGCTGCACGACCCGACGGATTTGTTGGCCTCCTGTAGAGGTCGACGCTGGCAAAAATTGCGCAAGTGCTACCGCGCCGCGACTTTCATGCACATGTAGCAACATGCAGGGTAAGCAGACTCATTGTTGCGACTTTGGGCGATGCCTATCGGTCTCAACAAGTGAGCTCTGCGGCCGCCAGGGCCGCCAAGGGGGAAACCAATGCTGCTGTCAAGGCGACTGTGTGTAAACTTCATGGATCCAAGCGCTCCCTCAAACAGCAGATCGCCTGCCCCATCCACGAGGCTCTGCATAAAAGGCTTGGATCAGTGAGGTAAGCTACAGTATTTGAGTGATGATGGACACTCAAGTTTTCGCTACGAGCGCGCCCGCCGAGATGCAAATTCCACCGGCAAGCACTGTGTGTGTTCCATCTTCCCCCGCGTTTGATGCAGCCCCTTCGGTTGAGCTTCTAATAGCTAGAAGCTGGCTCAGCTCAACCCGTACTCCTTACAGCACCCAACGGAGAGGCCGGACACCCAAGTCAAGCAGCGAAACCTGGCTTTTCTATGCTTAACAAAGGGCGTGTTCAGAGACGGTGGTGCCGAGCGTCCATCTGGTTCAGGTTGGTGTCGGCGCTCCCCATAGCGGAAGCCTCAGGAAGCGCAGCCACCTCGACACTCAGTGTACACGACCGCCTCAAGCGGAAGACGATTCATTCGGCAATTTGCCTCGGCGCGCTCACATCAAGTCAATCCTCGCCCCAAGTCACCCACCCGCACACCCTCAAGTGGCTGCACGCGTCTGAGACTTAGACCGATTGTCATCAACCATGCCCCGCTGGAGTTCCGCGCTCTTGCCAACGCTGGCACTAGCCACGCTTGCACCCACGCAAGTGCGCGCTGCCGCCGCCGACCAAATGGACTTCGCTGCCTGCCCGGTCCGCCACAGCCCCGAATACCACTGCTGCGAGTACTCGGAGACCACCAAGGTGCTCTACACCAAGTACAACCGGCCGTCGGGCGGAGACTACGAGTCGTACTACGTGGATGGCTGGAACAAGCAGCGCCAAGTCAACTACCCGTACACCATGTACCACCCGACGACGCAGGAGTTCAACTACAACGAGCCGAGCTCCGTGTGCCGCGTGCAGGCTGAGGCCAACACGGCGACGGGTGAGCTGACGGAGCAGTTGCAGTGCGCCGACACGAACTCGTCGCTGGCCGAGGACTCGCAGGACGCCACCGTCTTCTGGACGTACGCTGCCAATGTGCGCAACAACAACGCGTCGTTCCCTGCGGGGGCCAAGTGCTACAGTCTCATGCTGAGGGACGGCACCGTTGACGAGGACCTGAAGGCGGCGTGCACGGTTACTTCCGCGACGTCAACCCCTCGGTTCACGAGCTTCACGGAGACCCCGCTCGTGATCATCTACCTGCTCTACCTGGCGTTCTTCATCATCCTCGGAGGCTGGGCGTTCTTCAAGAGTATTAAGCAGAAGTCCAACAACTCGGTGAACGAGATGAACAAGAAGCTGATCGCAACGCCGCAGACGCCGTCGAGGGCCGTCGCCGGAAACGCCCACGGCCGTCACACCAGCGTTTGCGCTTCCGACACTCGCATGCAGATCGAGGCGGCCGAGGGAATTCTCCAGACCGGATTCTCCGACTCGCGCCTGGGATCGTTCGTCTTTGGCTGCGTTGTCGTGGCTTCACTCGCTTTGAACGTGCTTCTCATCATCATCATCGCCGACTACTACGGCAACTTCGACCCCCCGCTCTTTGACATCACGGAGAAGAACGCGCTCGTGTTCATCATCGTCTGGGTCATCACGTCCATTTGGTTCGTGATCATCGTGTCGATGCAGGACCGCATCTTCAACTACTTCCGCCTCCGCGTGCCACTCGACGAGTGCCAGTACGTCTACATGCTCAAGCGTGACGACACGGAGGTCCTGCTGGCCGATCGCTCGGGTGTGTCGGACTTCGTGGCCAAGGTTGAGAGCTTCTTCGCGTCCAAGGGCAAGATCAGCGGCTACCGCACCACGGTTCCGGTGGTTGACGTGGATGGACTGCGCATCGTGGAGTTCCAGCACCTACGTTACGTGTACGAGGAGACCGAGCAGCGCTTCGTGCCTGGAGCTGTCGCGCTCGGGCGCACATACAACGACATGCTGCAGGAGGCCAGCGGCCTGTCGGACTCGGAGGCCAAGCACCGCATCAACACGGTCGGCCGCAACTCGGTGGACGTCGAGATGCCGTCGGTGCCGGTGTCCATGGCGCACGAGTTCTTCACGCTCTTTTACATCTACCAGATCATGTGCTACTACGTCTGGTACTACTTCACGTACTGGAACATGGGCATCGTCATGACGGTCGTGGTGCTGGGCGCGGCCGTGGTCAACATCTACACGCAGCGGCAGATCCAGTCGTCCATCGTGCAGATGACCCGCTACCGCACGGACGTGACGGTGTTCCGCGACGGCCAGTGGCGCGAGTTGTCTTCGCCTGACATCGCTCCGGGCGACCTCGTCAAGGTGTCGGAGAACTGGGTGGTGCCGTGCGATATGGCCATCGTCAAGGGCACGACGGTGTGTGACGAGTCGATGCTGACGGGCGAGTCGATGCCCGTGCAGAAGTTCCCGATCCCGGAGCGCAGCACGGAGGTGTACGACCCGGAGAAGGGCAGCAAGAAGCACACGCTGTTCGCCGGCACGCGCGTGCTGTCCTCGGGCCGCAACGAGGAGATCCTGGCCATTGTGCAGACGACGAGAGCTCACACGACCAAGGGCCAGTTGATCCAGTCCATCCTGTTCCCCATCCCGATGCGCTTCAAGTATAACGAGCACCTCAAGGTGCTGATCGCGTTGCTGCTGGTCTACGCCGTCGTCGCCTGTATTCTTGTGATCAACTTCCTGCTGAGCAACGGCAAGTTGAGCAACCGCTATGCTGCTTTCTGCTACGCCATTTTCGTGCTTTCGTGTGTTATAAGTCCACTGCTGCCCGTGGTCATCACGGTGGGCCAAGTGAACGCCTCGCAGCGGCTCGAGAAGCAAGGCATCTTCTCTCTCAACGTCCAGCGGATCACGCTCTGCGGCAAGGTGCGCATCTTCTGCTTCGACAAGACCGGCACGCTGACCAAGCAAGGCCTCGACTTCCTCGGCGTGCAGCCCGTCAAGGACTGCAGGTTCACGCCGATCGTGAACGACGTCAAGGATGCGCCGTCGGCCGAAGAGCTGCTGTACGCGTTGTCAACGTGCCACTCGGTCGGGTCGCTCGAGGACCGCCTGGTGGGCAACGAGGTGGAGGTGCGCATGTTCACGGCGACGGGCTGGGAGCTGGTGGAGAAGGAGGGCGAGCAGCCGTGCGTTCGGTCCAAGGTGGACCCGGGTCTCGAGCTCGAGTTCGTCAAGCGCTACGACTTCGACCACCACCGCATGTCCATGAGCGTGGTGGTGCGCAACCGCAGGAGCGGCAAGTACTACGTGTTCTGCAAGGGCTCGTACGAGCGCATGCAGCAGCTGAGCTCGGCGGCCAGCGTGCCCGGCGACTACAAGAGCGTGGCCGACCGCCTCGCCAAGGACGGGTGCTACGTGCTGGGTCTGGCGTACCGCGAGCTGCCGAGCGACTGGACGCACGAGCAAGTGGTGGCGTTTGCGGGCAACCGCGAGGCCGTGGACGAGAACCTGTCGCTGCTGGGGCTCATCCTGTTCCGCAACGAGCTCAAGGACGACACGGCCGACGCCATCGCCAAGCTCAAGGGCGGCGACATCCGCACCGTCATGATCACGGGCGACAACGCCATGTGCGGCTGCTACATCGCGCGCCAGAGCGGCATGGTGGACTCGAGCTCGCGCGTGATCCTGGGCGAGATGGTGTCGACCAAGGAGGCCAAGAAGCTGGTCTGGCGCGACGTGGACTCGGAGGAGGAGTACGACCTGCCCGGTGTCAAGCACCTGGTCGCGCAGGGCGAGGACGTGGAGCTGGCCGTCACGGGCGTGGCGTTCGACTACCTGGTGGCGATGGGCGAGATCAAGGGCCTGCTGCTCAACATCCGCATCTTCAGCCGCATGACGCCCGACGGCAAGGTGGAGTGCGTCAAGCTGCACATGGAGACGGGAGCGGTCACGGGCATGTGCGGCGACGGCGGCAACGACTGCGGTGCGCTGCGGTTCGCGCGCGCGGGTGTGGCTCTCAGTGACGCGGAGGCGTCGGTGGTGTCGCCGTTCACGAGCCGGGAGAAGACGATTCAGTCGGTGGTGGATCTGTGCCGCGAGGGCCGCTGCAGTCTGGCGACCTCTTTCGCGTCGGTCAAGTTCCTCATCGTTTACGGCTTGATCGGGTCGGTCATGTGGTGCTTCCAGGCGTTCCACAACGTTGTTATCTCTCAATGGTGCTGGATTCTATCGGACGGGGTTTCGCTGCTGGGGTGCTCGTACGTGATGACGCTGTCGAAGCCGCTCCATGAACTGAAGGCTGTTCGTCCGACGTCCAGCTTGATTGGCCCCACTACCCTGTTCTCTCTATTCGGCCAAGAGTTTATCAACGTCATCTTCCTGTCCTGTGGCGTCTACATGCTTTCCAGCGAGGTTTGGTACTGCCCGTTCTCGCCTGAGAACATCGATATGGCCAAGTGGTGGCTGCTGGGGGACAACCACCTGTCCACACTCTTCTTCTTCACGACCATCTTCCAGCAGCACACGGCCGGGTGGGTCTTTAGCTTCGGCTCGCGCTATCGCCAAGCGATCTGGAAGAACTACCTGCTCATGGCTTTCTTCGCGGCTGTCACGACGCTAGATCTCTACCTGCTACTGGGCGAACCCAGCGCCGTCATGGATCAGTTCCGCATCTCGAGTAGTCCCAACGTCGTGGGGCTTCCGGACATCCCCATGCCCAAGAGCTTCCGTCTCAAGTACCTCGGTATCCTCTTGGGCAACGTCGCTGCCTCCATCGTGTTTGAGCACTTTGTCGTTCTCAGCCCCGTGCGCTCGTTCTTCCGCAAGAAGTACCACACTGATGCAATCCCGATGCGGAGGTGAGGTGGCGATTGTACCAGTAGTAGTGTAGATGATCTCCCGACCAGGTCGAAAGCGCACAGGTAGACAGGTAGACAGGATCCAAACAGAAGTACCAGTACAATAGTTTGTATGAAAATTGAATGCTATGCGGTTTCCCTCACACGGCTCTACGAGAAGCTATAGCATCGATAGCCAAAGGGAAGGCATAATATATAGGTTAACTTGGTGAGAGCCAATCCTCATGTTTTTAGCACACAGAGCTCTCAACTAAACGGTGACCTGCGTCATTGTTGGCTGTACTTGTTCATTTTCATCCGAGGAAACTGATGTGTGTGTGCGTAGGCGCTTCATTCTACACTGCGCCAATAGCAGCACTGTATCGTTAAAACCTGAGCATTATTGGATGCTACCAGTAGTTGACACAATCTCAGCCAGGTCAAATTCATTGGCCTGGCCGTCCACTCAACAGCTCGCTTGACACTGCGCAACATACAAAGCTGGATATGGGTGGTGTTGATGCGAATCACTGCGAACTCGGCTTTTTCACGAGTTGTTGGGCCAGCATTCAACCATCGAAATGACGTTGAAGTTGTCGTGACCAATCACAGCGCCGTGATTTTCCTTCTCTGTAATTGGTTGAAAATACGCATCTTCACTATGATTGGCTGAAACGATCGTGGGGCCTACGAGCGGCTCACTTTTGACAAGCTCCAGCAGCTCCAGCACCTTCCTGATCGCCATGGTCCTCGCGTCTCTGACTCGCTGCGCGCGCCCCGCGCCGCTGCGCCTGGCTCGCCGCCTGAGCACCTACAAGCCGGACATCGAGGCTGTGAAGAAGCTGCGCGCCGAGTCGCAGGCGCCGCTCAAGGACGTGCGCGCCGCGCTGGTGGCCACGAGCGGCGACTTCCCGGCCGCCTTCGAGTGGCTGCGCAAGAAGGGCATCGCGTCAGCCAGCAAGAAGGCCGGTCGCGCCACGGCTGAGGGCCTTGTTGGTGTGCAGGTGGCTGACGGCGGTCTGGCCGCGGCCATGGTGGAGGTCAACAGCGAGACGGACTTCGTGGCTATGAACGACAAGTTCCAGGCGCTCGTGAGCAGCGTGGCCGGCGCCCTGGCCCAGCATGCGACTGCCACCGAAGTGGTGACGCAGCTGCCCACGGACAAGCTTGCTCTTGTGGAGGTGGAGGGCGCCACCGTGGCCGACAAGGTGCCGGGGCTGGTTGGCGTCGTGGGCGAGAACGTCGTGGCCACCCGCGCAGTGCAGTTCCAGCTCGAGGAGGGCACCATCTGCAGCTACCTGCACAACGTGGCTGCCCCCGGCCTTGGCCGCGCCGGTGCGCTCGTGGCGCTGCAGTACCCGTCCAAGTCGGCGTCTGCTGAGCAGGTGGCTGGCGTCAAGGAGCTCGGCCACCGTCTGGCCATGCACATCGTGGCCGCCAAGCCGCGTTTCCTGTCGCGCGAGACCGTGCCGGAGGCGCTGGTCGAGAAGGAGCGCGCGTTCCTGGCCGACCAGGTCAAGGACTCGGGCAAGCCTGCGCACATCGTGGCCAAGATGACGGAGGGCCGTCTCAACAAGTTCTTCGGCGAGTTCACGCTGCTGGAGCAGGACCACTTCATCGAGGAGGGCAACCCCAAGGTCGGCGCCTTCGTGGCTGAGCAGGCTAAGAAGCTGGGCGTGGACGTGACGGTGGCCGCCTACGAGCGCTTCGAGGTCGGCGAGAGCAAGGAGGAGGAGGCGTAAGTGGATTGAATGCCTGCACATGATTTAGACCAAGACGGCGAACTGCTCGTGCCCCAGTATCATCGGACAGTGAGCTGGATAACGCGCTCGTCGGCTGTAGAGCAACCAACGCCTGATAGCTGCATAACGCAGTTACGGCGGACGTGTAGTAGAAGAAAAAAGGCAATTTAAACATCACCGCTTGCGTCAGCTTCGTTTCGGATGTGTTGTCAATGCATGTTGGTACATGTATTAGGCTTCGTCGTAATATGCAGCTCTAGTATGTCGTTTGCACACAGGGTGGAGACGGATGAGAGGTTGTGTGTAGAATGGCATTTGCAGAGTCAGCGCGGAGGCTTCTTAGTACATGAAGACGGGGTTGTCCACCGTGATGACGCGCGTCTCGTTCTCGAGGGCCTCGCGCACGATCTTGGGCAGGCCGAAGAGGCCCATGTGGCTGACGCCGTCGAGGAACTTGAGCGGCTTGGAGATGCGGGACTCGATCAGCTCGTTGGTCTTGGCGATGCTGCGCTCGCGGATGGCGGTCACAGCGGCCGCGCCGTCGCCGTCCTCGACGTTGGTGGCCATGTTGAAGGCCCAGATGCAGCCGAAGGACGGGATGTCCACCGTGTAGGGCGCGACCGTGTTGAAGTTGGTCTTGAGCGTGCAGTGGATGGACGAGAAGCACTCGTCCCAGTTGTACACGGCGCCGGGGCCCGACTGGGTGACCATGAAGCCGCCCTTGTTGAGCTTGGTGAGCGCGTACTTGTAGAACTCTTCCGTGTACAGCACGTAGCCCGGGCCGGCCTCGATGGGGTCGGCGATGTCCATGATGATGACGTCGAACGTGCCGTCGTACTGCTTGAGGAAGGCGTGCGCGTCCGTGTAGTGCACCTCAAGGCGCGGGTCCTCGAAGGCGCCGTCGTTCCACTCGGGCAGCTCCTTGCGGCACATGTTGCACACGAGCTCGTCGATGTCGACCATCACGACCTTCTCGACCGACTTGTGCTTGAGCACCTCGCGGGCCGTGGCGAACTCGCCGCCACCGCCGATGTAGACGGTCTTGGGGTTGGGGTGCGCCAGCAGCGCCGGGTGCACGAGCGTCTCGTGGTAGATGGCCTCGTCGTTCTTGGCCGACTGCGTCTTGCCGTCCAGCACGAGCGTCTTGCCAAACGAGTGCGTCTCGATGATCTGCATGGTCTGGAACTTGGACTTGGCCTCGAACGTCACGGTCTTGAGCGCGGCCGACAGGTAGAGGTCCTCGGTCAGCGCCTCCTTGTACCAGAACGACTTCTCCATCAGGGCCAGCTCGGCCTGCTCCGTGGCGATTGCCTCCTTCTTCTGCTGCTGCTCGGCCATACTGCTACTATTCGGTGCTAATGACGGAATGAGCGGCTAGCGGGGCCAGGAGCGCGTTGACACGCATGACTCGGCTGGCTTTGCCAGCCAACCACTCCGTAGTGGGATAGGGATGGGACACAAATGGAGCTATCATTCCCGTCTGATGAGCAACCACGTCAATACTTTAATCAAGATATAACAGCAGAGACCATGCTGAAATGACTGAATCCATGGTATCATGCCTTCGGTGGTCGACTGTTGAAGAGCGCCTGCTTCCGGTGCAATGGTGATTCATGCTCTTTCGTAAGACGATACTTGACCCCAGAGAGCCCACCGTAGGACAAGCCGTCTTACGTTTTCCAATCAACGCGTTTTGCCTATATCTTGGTTTTTGTATACCTGTGCCTACAATGTATATTGTCTGTCAAAACGTTAGACAGTTTGTCGGACACCAGTTTGCGCCATACTATTGGTCAAAAGTGTTCTACCTGAGCACTGCTTGACGTGTAGAGCTGCGTGTGCATGCCCTGGCCCACTCAACCACGACAGCGTTATCATTGCCGCGGAAGCAGTCGATGTTGGTGGCAGCTTTTGTCGCCGAGACGATGCAGTTGCATGGCGCGTAACTAGCATTAATACTACCGTTCGATGACCGGTGTCGTTTTGTTTTGATTGAGGTGCATTGATTTTAACGCAACTAACTCCTCTTGTTATTAATAGTGGTGACCTCATTGGGCGCCGTCTGTCTGCAAGAATGCTATAATATCAGCGTGCTTACAGACAGGAACTGTACCGTCAGTGAACGGCTCCTGTTCCGCCATCTTGGTGTTCAGCCCTTGCCCACGGCCTTGGCTGCGGCCGTCGACAACAGAATGCTGTTCTGGCCGCAGCTATAGCGGCCTTGTCGCCCTTGGCCGGGCCGTCCACAGGCAGCTGAGTCACCGTCGTGGCATGCACCAGCAACGGATAGCGTGCTGACGATTCCGCTCGTCAGCATGCACGTGCATTTGTTTCGTTTTCGATTTCATAATAAGGTGAAGTGCATCCCCAGTCATTTGGTCTAACTAAAGACCTAGGTTCTTTAAATGAAGGTGTGTATTATGCATATTTTATGAAGTCGAAGGTGCTGTTCGATGAAGCCGCGTAGTCGTCGTAGAGTAGGGAGATGTCCATCCGAGGATACGACCCGGTTGGTACACAAAGAACTGAATTGTGCTTGAGCGTACATTGAATAGCAAACGACTAGAATGCACGCTCAAGCACTGTCTAGAAACTTGCCAACAAAACGGCAACGAAGACACTACGTAGATTCAAGATTAGCAGGCAACAGCGGTTATAAGCGCTCTAGATTTCCAAATCGCTGCCTCTTGTGCTACGTAACTATCGAAGGAAGGCTTACCCGCATCACAACGATAGTCTGACAGTGCGAAACCTCCTACAATATTTCCCTCTTGACACTATTCCTTCGCAGGCACTGAAAAGCTCTTGGCGTGGCATTATGAGAGTAACAGATCAGAACAGCCTTACCGCTTCGGCTTCACGGCAAACACTACACATAATTAGCCAATCACATCGCTAAATTTGATTTGTCGTCAAACTGTCTTACGAATGAATGCTCGACACAAGTGAGTTTCTCTTGCTGTGTTTTAGCTGCGGCTTTGGAGCAGGGACGCAGGAAGCCCCACCGTTGTCGTTTTGGGCTGCTTACCCGGCGATTTGGAGCTGGGGCCGACGATGGATTGGATACTTGCATTGGGGTCGTCGTGGTCGCGGTGTTTGCAGTGGCCCGACGCCACTTTGTAAAAGTTGGCGCGACGCAGCAGCATGTACGCGACGCGAAGTAGTTGCAGCGCCTCCTTCTGCAACAGCACGCACAAATATGTTAGTTCACAGCCTATGATCAAGCCAAAGCGCTATTTTGTGACGCACCTCAAGGCACGAGCCAGCGGTGAACAAGTCGAGGCCAAGCAGCAGGCCGGTGCCAAAGTCACACTCGTCGCTGGCAATCGTCGCCCGCGTGATCAGCTCGCTCAGCCTCTTACGCGCTGGCGACTTTTTGTCCGTGTCCTGCTCCAGTTGATGCAGCAGGTCTGTGAGGTCCTGCCCGGTGGTGGGGAGCTCGCGATAGCCTGTATTCGTTTTGGTGTCCACCGGGACGACAATGCCCAGCTGGTGCAGTGACGGTGCCACACTCTCCTTCACTCGTTTAGCTCGAAGCGCTGACTCCGACTGGGTCCTCGAGCGAGATTTCTCGCCGCGGTGGGCCTCGATCTTCTCAAGTAAATCCGCAGCCTTGTCAGCCCCGAGACTTGAGCGACGCTCCTCCAACGCGCTTTCCAGAACCTGGAACAGATCACCCCCAACAATGTCGAACTTGCACTCGCGACCGCTCTCCGCACGAACGACATACTCCGGAGCTTGGTCAGGAGAATCTCTACGTCGAACAGCATAGGTACTGTGCAGTCAGTCGACAGAGTCTCTGTAGCAAGCACCAGCAGCTCACTACGATGGATTTACCTAAAGTAGGCCCAGTGTCGGCCCGTGCCATTTGCCGTGTCAACCATCATAGTCACTACCTCTGGAGGGTCAGCGAAGAAGCGCCCGTGCAGATACACGGGCTTGTCTGTGGTGACCTCCGTCTTGTCCGCCGCCGCGAGCAGGTCAAACGGACCGCACAGCCGGATCTCCAAAGTGTCCACAAAGGCCTCTGCACGCAACGAGAACGACCCGTGAGGCTCCAAATGGCAGCTTATTCCTTGGTGTTGATCCGCTATATTGCTTACCGCAGGGACTATCAGGCCGCAGCTCCGCCGCCAATTTGAACACGTCGTAGAAGTCTCCAGGGACTTTCAGGAAACACTTGGACTGCAGAAATGCATCCCACGCCAGTCGCTGCTGCGACGATGTTAGCGTCTTCACCACCGGTGAGTCTTCGGTTTTGTCAGTCTTTTGACGCTTGGCTGTGGTGTCGGGGCCATCCGCGGCGTCCTCGCCACGCAGCCTTCGACTTGAGCGGCGCATTTCGGCAAGTGCACCTTAAAGGATCAAATCACAAACCGACAGCACTCCAGGACCAAATCACAAACCTGCAGGATCAAATAACAAATCTTTGGACGAACCCCCCCCCCCTCCAAAAGCTTCGAGCGCGTCTTGCAAGTCCGTCGGTTGTGGCCGACTTGTTTGCAGCCTCCACAGCGATATCTCGACTCGGTAGCATCTTCTTCCTTGCTCCTCATTCTTTCCTTCCGTGGCCGGCCGCGCTTCGCTGTTGAAAGCGGTGGTCTCGTCACCCCATCTGGGTCTATTTCTTGATCTAGCGGTGGATGCACGGTTACGCTGTTGGTATTATCTTCCAAATACAATTCTGAAGTCAACCTGCTCAATGTTACAGTAAACTTTGTTTTATATTTACGGGTGTCTCAACTAAGAACTAACGCGTTCTTGTGATAGGAATGATTTTGCAGCAAGGCCGCTACACTAGTATACTATGCGTTTCAGGCTGCAGTATTATTTCGACGTCCTGTAATGGCGGAGCCCAGAAGGCGTGCTGTTCTTAGTCCTCTTACATGACCATGTTACGGATCCCTTACAGAGCAACTTATAAAAAAATACTTTGCAGCAAAGCCGTTTCTCATGAACACGTCGGCAAACAGAGATCGTTCTGTAAAGCATTTTTCCCCTGCATACCGGTTTGGACATTAACTTTCTGTAAAGCATACGCCTCAAAATTGAATACCGATTCAGTACGATTTGGTCATTTTCCCGTATACTTACAGTTCAGTAGTTTGCATTACTGACAAAGTTCCAACCAAGATGGGCTGGAGCCTTGGGGTAGGCTTGCCAGTATAGTACCTATTACAATACATGTCGTACATGTAAATACATGTAGCACCTTTAAGGAAAAGCTACACTAGTATTAAGAACTACATGGATCGGTACATGCACTATGCATACATGTAAGTTACGGTACATGTCATGTTATGCTCGCGAGAGACGTTCAAGCCGGCTTATATGACCAAGTTTCGGAAGCAACCGAAGGCATCCTCCCGGGCCGACCAACAATGTCGACGTTTTGTGAGAGGGTACAGCACGAAAAATTATTGAAGCCGTCGTCATTTGACTCCGCGATCTACGCACTGTGCTGTGATGTGTTGAAGGAGCCCCTGACTCAATGCACGCCCCTAGAGCCATAATGAGGCAAAGCTCCAGTAGAACGCTCCGCGAGTTGGTGTGCACTAACCTAAATATCGGATGATTTGCCGGGTCCACCAGGTGGTCCCGGCGGGAGATTTGTTAGATAGCTAGAAACGAATAACAGCGCGAAAAACCTGTTTGCACGGGAAACACCTGGGCTTTCACGGAATATCTATCTTCACGCGAATAACAGCTTAACCCGTGAAAGCCCAAGACTATCGGCGTAACGGCCACTCATCTCCCGAATAACTTAAGCTTTTCCGGTCTCACATACAAGACCAAGTCAAACAAGCAATCCGTGGATAGGATGTCTTGGCGCTCTTCATGTGACGAAAAGGGTGAAGTCTTTATAAACATCTTATGGGCGAAAACAACGACACGCCTCATTTTGCTGACGCTAGCTCAATCTGGGCGGGGGAATGCAACAAAGAGACTTTGAACGCAACTAATCACGCGTTTGATGCCTAGTCTGGCTTTGGTCACCAAAACTGTTTGGTGAATCGATGAGTGGCTTGCCACCTCCCCGCTCAAGCAGGTCCACCGATGACAAGCAGGTGGAGCTCGTGGCCGTGGAGAACCAGTAGAAATTCTTGCGCGTGCTCAATAAGTAAGCTGTACCTAGCCATGGTGCCGATAGACCGCGAGGTCATCGACGAGCGTGGGGTACGTCCGCGCGGAGTCCTACACCATTCCGCCAGGCTTCGCATGGAGCGCGATCGACCTGACGGGCGTCCAGAAGCTTAGGCGACCTGCGTCAAGGAGATAGGTTCGGTAACATATCACTTAGTCCCGAAACACACAGTATTTCCCGTGTGATGCTGTCTTTCTCGGACAAGTTACTCCTTCGTGAAAAAGTGCATGTACTCCCGAATTGCCTTTTCATTTGCTAAATACCAGATCTTCCATGTGTTATCGGTCTCTTTGCCTAGAAATCATGCAATTCGGAGAAGATGGGATATTTGCCGTGGTAACAACTAACTTGGAAAGTGACCTAGTGATGGAAACATGGTAAGTACTTGAGATCGCGGCACTCGTTTGTGGTGCTCTGGTGCAGCAACTTCCCCCACAACACTGCGAAGTGGAGCGACAAGTATGGTAACACCCTGCATATGCTTTGAGGGCAGCTTATCGCGAGATGCCGCTTTCGGATGGGAGTTCATTGGGGCGACATCTTGATCCCAGCGAGGACCTGGGCTCAGCAGCTCTCATGCTTGGTTACCTTGTTGCAGCTGGCGATAACGCTTTGGCGTAAGCGCGTAAATCATCCTAGATGACTATACGCTATTCCTATGCACGCACCAACCAAGCGTCTTCCGGTTGCCTTCATTTCCGAATTCTCCACCTGCAGACAACAGCTCCGGGGGCTTCGTCATTTCGTTCAAGATGGGTCGCCTTCAGCTCCTTGTCGCCGCAGCACTGGCCTTCGTGGGCCCCTCCGCGCATGCCGTCACGATTGGCTCCCCCATTGGTATGGGCTCCGGAACTACTGGCGGCGGAGATGTTGCCCCGGTTTACCCGAACACTACCAAGGAGTTGGTTGCCTACCTGCGAGACCCGGCACCGAAGGTAGTCATATTGACCAAGACCTTCGACTTCCGCGGGCTGGAGGGCAACACGACTGCAGAGGGCTGCCGCCCGAACTACATGCGCAAGTGCATCGCGCTCGACAACGGCTTCAAAGGCCAGGACGTGATTCTCCAGGACGGCGGCATGAACAACACGGGCGGATGCACCGACGGCACCAGCGTCAACATCACGTACGACAACGCCCCGCTCAACCGCATCAACGTACGGGGCAACAAAACCATCCGTGGCGTCGGCAACAGCGGCGTGATCATGGGCAAAGGCCTGAACCTGAACGGCCACAACATCATCGTGCAGAACGTTCACATCACCGAACTCAATCCGCACCTCGTGTGGGGCGGCGACGCCATCACCATGCAGGGCCTCAGCGACGGCACTGTGCCCCTGGAGCACATTTGGCTTGACCACATCAAGATCTCGCGCGTCGGCCGCCAGTTCATTGCGGTCGACAAGGCCGGCGCCTCCAGCATGACGATCAGTAACTCGGACTTTGACGGCCACACCGAATTCTCCAAGACGTGCGACGGCCACCACTACTGGAGCTTCCTCTTCTACGGCAAGACTACGGGGATCACCATGGTCAACAACTACATCCACTACCTGTCCGGCCGCCTCCCGAAGGTTGGTGGCATCTCCGACATCAGCGTCGTGACCCACATCGCGAACAACTACTTCAAGGACAACTCATATCACTCGATGGAGATCGGCACCAACGGCTACGTGCTAGCCGAGGGGAACTACTTCGTGAACACTACCCAGCCACTGTACGACGGAGACGACCCGGACGTTCCTGGAATGGTCGACGGAGCTCTCTACGCGCCGCTGCAGTCTTCGGAAGACGAGTGCACTGCGACTCTCGGCCGCCTCTGCGAAGAGAACCTGCTGGTAGACAGCGGCGCCTTTGGCTCGCGCAACGGCACCACGGCTCTCGCAGAGATGAAACCCCACTCCACGATTGCTCGCTTCCTCCCCAAGCAGGCTCAGCAGCTGGAGTTGTCGACCACCAACTTTGGTGTGGGCGAGCTTAACTAAACTACTACGTAGTAGAAATGCTGGCGCCCGGGATGATCATCGATTCGATAAAGCTTTATGTATGCGTTCGTTAGGAAAACTAGAGGACTAATGGAAAACTAAACAGTCTCTACTGCTTCTCTTCTTACCGAAACCTTCGATCGGCTAGAGCACTCGACTTTAGACCCCGTGCTCCTTCATCCGGCTAACAGCTTCAGTTTGGCGAACTCAAGGTCCTCCTTGACCGACTTCGACAGCGTAACGAAGCCCTTCGCGAGGCTCCACGCGAGCAGCACCTGCGCTGGAGAGGCGTTCAACTCGCTTGCAATCTCCAAAACCACAGGGTCATCCATCTTTTCACCTCGCACCAGAGGGGAGGACACCTCCATGAGGATTCCTTGTTCCTCGCAAAACTTGACCGAGCCGGGGCGAGCCAGCCACGGGTGCAGCTCGACCTGGTTCACCGCCGGCTCGACGCGCCAGGTCTTGGACAGCTTGAGCAGTTGCGAGGTTGGAGACGCCAATGTCGCGCACGAGCCCCAAGCTTGCATGTCCTCGAGAGCTCTCCATGCTTCGGAACGAGTGGCACCGTCGTACGGAGCGTGCGGCAACTAGAGGGTATTGTACTCAAGACCAAGCTTGCAGTTGCTCTCACGACCCGCGTCGACGACGGTCTGGTAGCTCCAGGGCTGCTTGGCGGTGGTCGACAACGGGACCCATGAGACCTCAAAGTACTTGGTGGTGACGAAAACCTTCTGCTGAGGGATGCCGGAGTCTCGGATCGCTCTGCCCACGTCGCCTTCGTTCTCGTAGCCCGTGGCCGTGTCGATGTGGCGGTAGCCGAGCTTGAGCGCCGTCAGCACGGCGTTGTAGGGTTCTGGCCCAGCAGAGCTCTGGAACACGCCGAGTGCCAGGCTCGGGATGGCGTGGCCGCTTGGCAGAGACTTGGACTGGACAAAAGCGCTCATTGAAGGACTCAATCCTTGGATGCTTGAGCTGCTGCTGGAGCCTTGCAGAATGATATCACGGTCGAGTGTCGAAGTTGGCAACTTCGAGCAGCTCACCTTGAAGCTGTCTAACTGTCGCCCAACTCTGACTATACGTTTTCCAAGTAAATCGATCTGAAAGTTTACGCCACCTCGGGCTGCGTCCGAAGAACCGCCCCCTTCTGTCTCACAATCGATCATTGCTCCCTCATAGTCAGATAGAGAACAAAGCAACGAATCCGTCGTCGCCATGGTGCGTGCTGCCGTCCTTGCTGGCTGCCCGCCCCCCTCCTTTCGCCCCTCGACTCACTCTCGTGCTGCGCGCAGGCCAACACGCTCGCCCCGTACCTCAGCGCCATCCGCAGCTCGCTGGACTCGGCGCTGTGTCTGCGCAACTTCCCGTCGCAGACCGTGGAGCGCCACAACAAGCCGGAAGTCGAGCTGCAGTACGCCACGCACCTTGCACTATATGAGGGATACATCGGCCACTAATTGCTCGTTATTGCCGCGCAGGTTGAGCAAGGAGCTGCTGCTGAATCCCGTGCTGATCTGCCGCAACGAACAGGAGAAGTGCCTGATCGAGCCGTCCATCAACTCGACGCGCGTGAGCATCTGCATCAAGAAGGCGGACGAGATCGAGACGATCCTGAGCCACAAGTTCAACCGCTTCCTTATGCAGCGCGCTGAGCAGTTCATCATCATGAGGCGGGTGCCCGTGGAGGGCTACGACATGAGCTTCCTCGTGGTGCACCAGCACCTCGAGAACATGTACAAGCACAAGCTCATCGACTTCATCATCACCTTCATGGAGGACATCGACAAGGAGATCAGCGAGATGAAGATCTCGCTCAACGCGCGCGGCCGCATTGTCGCCACCGAGTTCATGAAGCAGTTCACCTGAGCGCGACCGCCGCACAGGAAGCTGCTGCTCGCTAGATGAGTCACCTTGGCTGCTGCAATTTTGCGTCGTGGAAGGCGGCAACAGCAGCGAGAGGAGGGGAAGGAGGAGGAAGGAGAAGAGACGTGAAGGGTGTCGGTGGATGATTTGATTTTCTTTTTGAGGCCTTCGCGAGGAGTAAATAAAAAAAAGTGTGGTTTCCAGTCGCGACTGCCGCAGCGCATCGTGTCTGCTATGACTGATGTCTGGCGCTCTGCCCTCACCGCCGCCGCTGATAAAAATTATACAGGCCAGAAGGAGGCGTGGCGTCTTCACTTAGCCGCGCCTGCCTCCTCATACATCTAGGTCTAGTTGGGTCTTGTGCCGTGCCGGGGAGTGCGCGCGGTTACATGATGCTGCAGTTTGCGTCGCCGGAGCAGTCCACGTCGTCGCCGCACTGCTGGAGCTTGCCGATGAAGCACTTCTCCATCATCTTGCGCGCGTTCTTGGTGTGGAACTTCATGTCCCTGGCGCAGTCCGGACCGCCGGCCTTGCGCAAGATGGAGCGCACGCCGCCCGGATGAGCCGTCACGAGGCCCGTCACGTCGTACACCTGGCCGCTGGACACGAGCCAGCAGGACTCGAGCGAGCGGTGCAGCTTCACCTCGCACATGCAGAGCTTGTGCACCTTGGAGCAGCGCGCCTCCCCCTCCTCCGCATCCGTGTCGGAGGTGGAGGGCGTTGAGGGCTCGGCCGCCTTGCCCTCCTGCTCGAAGATGACGCTCTTGCCGCGCAGGCTGCCGTCGATGCTGGCGCCCCGTGACCGACGCCGCGGGAGGCGGCCGTTACTGGAGTCAACGGCGGCCACGCCGCCTGTCAACGGGCCGCACGCGCTGGGGGCGCAGGTGGCGACCTGGTCGCGCGGCTCCGGGTGCTCGCCGTCGCTGTCCTCGTAGTCCACGATGATGCTCTTTGGCGGCTGCTGCTGAGACTGCGGAGGGGCCGCGGCCAGCCCGAGCTCCTCAAGGTCAAAGGTCTGCATGGCGCTCACCAGCGCGGCCTCGTCGGGCGTCGCGTCCATCGGCCGCTTGGCCTGCACGCCGGGCAGCCGCTGCGGGTCCTCGCCGACGTTCATGCACTTGGGATAGCACGCGCCCATGTGAGACGCGGAGACCTGCGGCTCCTGCGGCTGCGGCTTGGCCGGCGCGGCTCGGAATAGCACCGGGTTGGCCGCTGCGCAGAAGGCGCCGCCTCCGTTGCGCGCCGTCTCTGCCGCCTCTGGACTGGAATACAGCAGTTTGCTCTTGGTGCCGGCGGCGGCTGGTGCGGGGATGGTCATCACCGCAGCGTCCATACTGGTTGAATATGAGATTCCGTGAGTGCTCGCTCTGGTGGCAAGAAGCTGAAATGAGCTGCGGTTCCGGCAGTGCTGTCGTTTTGTGTGCGGCACACCATTCATCCTCTGCACATAGCCGTGCGGCATACAAACTTCAAGTGAAGTGTGTTTGCCTATTTGAGTGACGTGTTCCCATCGGCCGATGTTGCATCATTGTGCCTGAACCACCAGAATCTCCTCGTGACACCCAGGCGTGGGGCCTGCATCATTGCGCCAGCGACAATAAGCGCGTCGTCTTGGTCGGCATCCGTCTGCAGGCATGCACGCACCCTCGGAATCTCGGACGGACGGACCACCAGGATGTGCCGCAGGGCACGCGCCCGGAGCGGCCCCATTGGCGCGAGGCGTGCGTCCGCGCCGCTTCGACTCGCCTCTCACAGTCGTCAGACGAGCGACCGTCGTAGGAGGACCGGTCTGAGGAGGACATTGAAGTTGACTTGACCCGAGCTGGCCTGTAGGCCAGGCTGAAGTTGTCAGTCGCCGGTGCTGCCCCGCGGCGAGCGCAGACGCAGCGTCCAGGGCGCGTCCTTCATCTCCCTGGGGATGTCGTCGCTGTCGGGCCCGTGATAGTCCTCCCTCCAGACTGTGGCCAGCACCTTGGCCAGCGCCACCATGACCGAGTACTGCATCGTGGTGATGCTGCGTCGCGGCTTGCTGTCGAGCGCGCAGAGCGTGGCCACGACGACGCCGTCGCCGGCCAGCACGGGCACGCCGAAGAAGAAGGAGAGGCTGTTCTTGGCCGTGGCCACCTTGTAGTTGCCGAAGCGCACGTCGAGCTGCGCGTTGCGCACCAGGAAGGGCTTCTTCTCGGACAGCAGCGAGTGCGACGAGAACGACTGCTTGCGCTCGTTGACGAGCACGCCGCTATCGAGGCGCATTGGCGGGATGAACCACTGCCGGTCGCCCAGCACCGCGGTGGCCACGCCGATGTCCGCCTCCATCTCCTTGGCCACCAGGTCGCAGATCAACGCCACCTCTTCCGACACGGCCATGTCCGGCTCGTGCAGGTTGTAGCGGCGGATCCACTCGGCGCGCTCCGTTTCTCTCGGGTGGTTCAGCACCAGCGGGACCTGCGTCGGCGACTCGTACTTGAGCGCGTAGCTGCGACGACCGTCCTCTTCGGCCAGCAAGCACTTCTCCAGAGGGATCTCCGGGATCCGCACGTCCAGACATTGCTGTACGAAGTACTGCGCGCCTCGGATCAGCCTCGAGTTGGAGCGCTGCTCGGCGATAGTCTCAGGCGGCGCGTTGGACGACGAGACCGTGGCCGCCCACTCGTCCTCGCTGATGTCTTCCAGCAGCACCCCCGCGATGCTGTTAACCTCCTTTCCCAAGTGACGGAGCAGCGCAAGTGCCGCCTTGCGACGCTCCGGTTGCGAGCGTAGTGTGTCGGCCAGATTCACCCCCAGCGGACTCACACTTGACTGAACCACCCACGGGCAGAAGGTGAAGGCCACGATTTCGTCGAGGTTGGGCGTCCACTTGTTCAAGAGCGGCAGGCAGCTCTCGCAGCACCGAATGTAGCGGATGACCTGCTCCTGTCGTTCGCGCTCCATCACGCGCGAGCACGGCTCACAAACCCAGTGGCCGCAGACGTGACACAAGTACGGCTTCCAGACTGTGGTGAACATGCGCCTACAGTACGAACACACTTTCGGTCTTGCTGCTGCTGGCTTGCTTGATCCGCTGCTGGTGGTGGTGCTGGACACATCGAAGACGAGTGTCTGAAGACCGATGTGGCGCCGCCGAGCAACCAGTTGCGCCCGGGTGAGCCGAGTGAAGACCGGGTGGTCGGGTCCTGGCGCGTGCATGCTGGATGTCGGAGACTGCATTGCTTGCAGTAAACCGACACAGTTTAGTTAGTTTTTGGCGAAGCGTAACCCCCCGACGATGCCAAAAATGCGCACGCAGACGTTGACCATTGCAGGCGTCAAAGGGAAGAAGTCTACGCAACATGCGCGAAGCTGCCTCCAAGAAATATAACGACTTGGGAGCACCGCACTACGGTCCCATTGCACCCGACAAAGCGGTGGACGTGATATGCCGGAGCTTCCGGTCCAACCAGAGCTGGGCTCCTTCGAAGGCGTTGTCGAAATGTTTATCCGTGCCCTACCAGCGCTTCCTCATCGTGACGACCCCGAAGGACGATCTGTCCAACCTGATCTGGACAAGTGTGCTGGTGCTGGTCTACTGCGCGACGCACCTCGTGGACTTTCACGAGAGCTGGTACGAGGTCGCAGACGCGAGTGCGGCGTGGCTTCGACAGCAGCAGCACTTTGTCGACCAGCGCGAAGACCTCGTGGTAAGCGCCTGCAACTTGCTGAACGTCGGGGATTCTGACCAGCTGCTCACGACGCTGTTCGCACTGGCGACGGAGACTCCGGACCCCGCGATTGCGGAGGAGAACGCAGCGCTGCTGCGCGAGGGCTGGCAGCGTTGCTACCTGGACGAGCCGCCGTATTCGGCTTACTACTGGAACGCGGAGACCAACCACAGCACGTGGCGCCACCCCCTCGAGACCGCTCAAATGGAGAAGGAGCTGAAGGAGCAGAAGGAGAAGCGACAAGCTCTACTGGCGAAGGTTCTCCCTCTGAGGCTCCCCATCAACCGCGACATTAAACCGCCCACCGAAGCCCAAGTCTGCTCCGAGTGTGCAGCTCGTGGAACGAGGCGAGAGGCAAGCGTGTTGTGCCTTGAATGCGGGAAAAGGTACTTGTGCGACGCGTGCTGTGATGTTGTCCATTGCGACCGACTCAAGCGCAGTCACTTGGCCAATGGATTGCTCTTCAAAGAGTGCCTTGGGCGCGCGGGCTTCCCGAAGATTGTGCCCAGGCCGCGCACCCCGTTCATGATTTACCAGGAGGAGCTGCAGAGGCAGCAAGAGAGGGAGAAGGAGCAGCAAACTTCAGCTGGGTCTACCTCGTCAAATACACTGGTCATTCAAAACTAGTCTGTCCACAGAGAAGACAGAATCCCCGTGAGCTTCTTCATCACCGAGTACTGCATGGTCGTGATGCTCTTCCGGGGCTTCGAGTCCATGACGCAGAGCATGGCGATGGGTGTGTCCGTGTTGGCCGCAACGATGGGGAACCCGAAGTAGAACAGCACGCGGTTCGCAGCCCCTTCAGTGTCGCCGCGCACGGAGGCAAACGTCCGGAACCGCACGTCGAGCATTGTGTTCCGCACCAGGAACGGCAGCCCCGAGACCATCGCGTGCGCGCAGAAGCTCTTGGCTCGCTCGGTGCTCACGCAGGTCGAGGATTCGTTCACGAGGGATAACGCGTAGTGTCGGTCGGCTTGCACGGCGGTGACAGTCGCACAGATCGCGTCGAACTCCTTCGCCGCGAGGTGGCAGATCAGTTGAACCTCCTTCTGTGCGGCGACTCCGCGGCCGAGCAGATTGCACTTGACCATGCACTCGTCCCTGGCGGCCTCGTTCGAGCAGTTTGGGGCGAAGGGGACGTCGGTCTCCTCATCGTAGAAGATCGGGTACCGTCGAGTACCGTCAGACTCGGAGACGACGCACTCGTCAAGTGACAGCTCGGGCAGCGACACCTCGAAGCACTGCTGGACGACGAATTGGACCCACTCGGGGTTGGCCGGCTTGGCCCCGCTGCCGCCCGTGCGGTGCTTCTCTCTGCGTCGGTGGTTGCCGCTCTTGGTGCGGTTGGCCGGGTCCAGCGAGACACCGGAGGGCACCAGCGCGCAGGCCGCGGCCCAGTCCTCTTCGCGGATGTCGGCCAGGATCTGCGTGTTGGTGCCCAGCGGTCGGCCGAGGCAGTTGAGTAGCTGCAACGCCGACGCGCGCAGGTCCCTCTTGGTGCGCAGAACGTCGGCCAGGTGCAGGCCGAGCTGGCTGTGCGAGCTCGCGGTGACGTAGGGCACGGCCAGGAACGGCAGCAGCGAGTCGGGCTCCGGCAGCTTGTTGACCATCTTGGTGCAGGTCACGCAACAGCGCACGAAGCGCACGCGCAGCAGCTCCCGCTCGCGCTCCACGACGCTGGAGCAGGGCTCGCAGACCCAGCGGCCGCACAGATGGCACAGGTAGCTCTTCCACACGGGGTTGAAGCGGCGGCCGCAGTGCTTGCACTGCGTCTTGCGCGTGCTGGCGAACTCTGGGTCCAGCACCAGCGGCTGCAGCCCGAGACTGCGGCGCCGCACGATCAGCTGCTGCCGCGACAGGCGCCGGAACACGGGGTGATCGCGCGAGTTGTTCATCGGATCAATGCTCTGCTGCCGTGGCCCGCACCCTGGCCCAGCGAGGTGGTGAAACCCCCTCGAGACGCGGGAATAGCTCAGCTATTAGCTCTACGTAACCAACCGACGGATGTGCGAGTATTGTCGGCATGACCACAAGAACGCAAGGCCCCAAGGGAATGAAGTGCTCCATGAAGGGTGCAACTCAGGGGGTGAAGTGATGCAGTCAGGATCGGCAGGCGGTGGCAAGATACAAGGAGGTGGCCGGCCATTCGACAAGATTCCCCGTCTTGGGCGCAATGGAGACTTTGCTTGAGGCTTGCCAGAGTGGGGACCTCGAGTTGGCCACGCAGTTGGTCGTGAACGAGAAGGTATCAGTGGACGTGGCTGATGCAGTCGAGGGGTGGACTCCCCTAATGCTCGCGGCTTGGCACGGCCACGTCGAGGTTGTAGAGCTGTTGCTGAGCTATGCAGCGCAAGTGGACGCGAAGGACAAGTGCGAGTCCACGGCGCTGAGGTTTGCAGCGGGCGAGGGGTATCTGGAGATCGTCCGACTGCTGCTGGAGCATGAGTCTTCGTGTCTGAATGACGGCGAAGAGCACGGGTGGACGCCACTGATCGTCGCAAGCTGGGCTGGACATCTAGACGTGGTCAAGTACCTGCTGGAGTGTGGAGCTGAGGTGGATCTACCAGACCGAGGAGGGTCCACCGCCGCGAGGTTCGCAGCTAGTGGAGGACACCTGGACGTCTTGAAGACACTCTATGAGCGAGGAGGGGCGAGTCTCAACGTCGCGGACCTGAACGGCTGGACGCCTCTGTTCCTCGCCAGCCAGGAGGGCCACCTGGACGTGGTCGAGTATTTGCTGCAGCATGGAGCGGACGTGGACGCCAGAGACACAGGAGGATCGTCCGCCTTGAGGTTTGCAGCCAGTGAGGGACATCTCGAGATGGCCAAGCTGCTGGTTGAAGTGGGCAGTGCGAGGGTGAACCAGGCGGACGTGAACGGGTGGACGCCTCTGATGCTCGCGACTTGGCACGGACACATCAGCGTGGTCAAGTTCCTCCTGGACCACGGCGCAGACGTCGACGCAAAAGACTCCGGGGGTTCAACTGCCATGAGGTTTGCCGCCTCCGAGGGACGCTTCAAGATCGCGAAGCTGCTGGTTGAGCATGGCAGTGCGTGCGTGAATGAGCCCGAGGCCTACGGGTGCACCCCGCTCTGGTTCGCAGTGACGAACGACTACTTGCGCTTGGCGATGTGGTTGCTGGAGATTGGCGCGGACCCGAACGCCAAGACGCACGAAGGTCTGACGCCACTGATGCGGATCTGCCGCTCGGATCGCGCCGATGACGCCCTCGTGGAGCTGTTTCTCGAGCACGGAGTTGACGTTAATGTGCGCGACAACCGTGGATGGACCCCTTTGATCCACGTCTGCGAGTCGGGCGACCCGGACGCGAAGATACTGGAGGTGCTTCTCACACACGGCGCTGACGTGAACGCGAGTGATGACAACGGATCGACAGCTCTCATGCACTTGTGCGTGTCCGGGAGCTGCGTCTTGGAGGTTGTCCACATGCTGGTGGACCACGGAGCTGATGTGAACGCGCGAGACAATCGCGGACAGACGCCGCTCATGTTGGCCGCTTCCAACGGCGACTTGGACACTGTGAGACTCCTGCTAACACTTGGGGCGGATTCGTCCTTCTTTGATAACTCGAAGAAGACAGCGCTCGACTACGCGGCGTCTCACAGTTATCGCCAGATCCAGGAGCTTCTCGTGTCGGCGCTTAGCCACGGCCAGTTGCGTACTTTGGACACCCCCAGCGCCGTCACGAAGCGGACGAAGTGGTCCATTCCACCGACAGAGATTGAAGTTGGAGACTTTGTGTTGACAAAAGACATTGGAGGCGACTTCAGCGGGACGTGGCTGGACGCTGAAGTGGTGATCAAGCTCTTCGTGCCTGTCCCCAACGCGGACGAACCGTTTGACGAGCAAACCGCCCGTTGGTTTGGACTCCGACATCCAAACCTCCAGAAGTTGTACGGCGCCGTGCACGAAGGCTACAGCCTCTTTGTGTGCGAGCACATGGCCAAAGGATCGTTGAACGAGTACGTCGATAGCATCACTTCTCGCTCGGACTGGAATATGGCGAATAGTGCTAGAGCGTTACGCCATTTGTACGAAGCCGCTCTTGGTCTGCAGTATTTGCATGAGCGAGGGATCGTTCACACAGATATCCGATTGAGAAATATTCTGATCAGCGACGATGACGTGGCGAAGTTGGTCAACTTCTCGTCGAGTCGAGCGATCCAGCAGACTGGGGCTCAAGACGACGACAAGGTGTTCGCGTTGGATGTCCTCTTCCTGGGGAACTGTCTGCATGCTGTCGCGCTGAAACTTCGGGGATACGAGGCACTCGACGAACTCCGCGAAGCGTGTAACAGTCTGGCGAAGGACATGCGTTGCGATGACCCTTTACTACGCTGCAGCATCTCATCTGCCATCCATCGGATGAAGAACCTGGTCGACATGGCCACCCAAGACCAAGGGGAGGCGATATCGGCCAGCGAAATCGTTTCCAAGCTGCAGGACGTACAAGCGTCAGTCAATCTGTTGACCGAACTCCTCTATCGCGAGCTATACAACGACCTCGGGTCCGTTTGCCAGCGGTTGATGAGCTGGAGCAACCCAGTGACTGTCAACACTTACGACGAGGCGATGTTGGTGCTGGACACGATCCAAATCGCCGTTGAGGAGCAGAACGCGTGCTCGAATCCCATCCAGCGCCTGTCGTCGAGCTGCGCCAGCGACGTCTCGGTGGATTTCCTCCAACGGCAGGTGGAGTATCTGATGAACCTGGTGGAGGCTCCGATTGAAGTGCGCAACGAGATGAAGAAACGCTGGTCGGAGCTTCGCAAGCGGCAGCTCGGCGTGTTCGTATCCGAGGTTAACAACACGCTAACGCTGCTCCACCCGACCGAGACTGAGGATTTACTCACGCTGCTGCATCGAGAGCTGCAGAATACAAATTACTCGGACACCCAGCGGCAGATTATTCGGAAGGCATACGACGAGGCTTGCTCCATGCGTCCAGGCTCAATGATTGAGTCGCTGCCGGAGTGGTTCATCGGCTGGTACGAGCTGGAGGACGACGTCGTCTTTGCGCGTGGAGGGTACGGCGAGGTATCGAGGGCCAAATGGCTGGGCTCCGACGTCATTGTGAAGCGGGTGATCAAGCTGCAGAGCTGAGGGACGCCCAGCGACGGATGTTCCAGCATGAAGTTGACCTGTGGTTCGCACTGAACCATCCTCACGTCGTGAAGCTCTTCGGCGGATGCCACATTGGGACCCCTTTCTTCGTGTGTGAGGAGGCCCACAGCGGATCGCTGGACAAGTATCTGGCAACGCACCCCAACGAGGTGTGGCAGAAACTCTACGAGGCGGCGCTGGGTCTGGAATATTTGCACGCCCGCGGCATCGTTCACCGTGACCTCAAGTGTGACAACATCCTCGTGAGTGGCGACGGGAAGGCGAAGCTGACGGATTTCGGACTAAGCGCCTCGGTGACTGCCATGAGTCAGGGGAAGCGGTCGGGGGCTGTTCGGTGGGTGGCGCCCGAGTGTTTATCGGGGCAGAAGGGGTCCTACGCTGCGGATATCTTCTCATTGGGGATGTGCATCGTTCAGGCTGTGAGCGGCGAGTTGCCGTGGGGGAACCGACTCAACAATCTGGTTGTGGAACATCGCGTGAAGAGGGGGGTCTTGCCTCAACGCCCTCCTCAATTTACAGACGCGCAGTGGCAGCTGGTTAAGAGCATGTGTGCGTTTGAACCGGCGGAGAGGATGCACTTGCTTGTGGTGGTGCAGAGACTGAAGCAGTTCGCAGAGAATCCTGACCAGTTGATGACCCAGCCAGACTCGAGAGAGTTTGAGGACTTTAACTACGATTTGGTGGAGAATTTGAAGCGAGTACTCCAACTGTGGGGGAAAGACAAGGGCAGAGAGGTGGTTTACTCCGTCTACCAGTTGCTTCTAGACCGGGTCAACGACGTCAAAAGTGCTTGTGGCAATACTTGTGTCAAGAGCAGCCTCCACCCCATTGTTGCAGCGGCCGAAAGGTGGATAACGGAGCTGAGTGAGCAGCCGACTACTGTAAATACGGTGAAGGCGGTCTTTCGAGGGTTTTCACTACACCGCCAGATCGACCGCGTTCTGGCCGAGTATTTCATCGATGCAAAAGAAGAAGCGCATGAGTGGGCGGCTAGTTGCTTAAAGGTTCTTTCAGAGGGGGATCGAAGCCATCCGTAGACTTGCCGTCATTTTCAGGGCCGAATGAAAAGTGACACAATTGAGAGTCAACCCTCTGGAGGGTTGCGAGCCGTGAGCGGTGACTGCTCAATTTTGCCGGCATTGACCACTTGCATAGGAAAAGTACCAACCATGCATTTTCAGGCGGATGCAACACCGCTCCTCGTTCCTCCTACTCCTACAATGTTCCTCAAAAAGTCAAACCCACTTTCATACACCGCCTCTACTTCAGTGGGGGAATCCTCCTCCTCCGCCTCCTCCAAAACCTCTCGAGCCTCTTCTTCTCTCGAGATCCGATCATAGCGCCTCTGAGCGTCCTGTTCGTCCTCGTACGGGCCGCTGAGTGAGCACTCGCATCGCTTGTCCAGATCCGACCCCCATCGCGTCCACACGAAGAAGAACGACCTCGACTCAGTTGCCTTTGATCTCCAACGAAGTGTTGGTCCTGCGTCCGAGCACTTCACCAGCTGCAGCACGCGCGAGCATTTCTCTCGTCCGTCACCTTTGCCGTCACTTGGCTGCTCTTTAGGAAAGCGGACGCCGACTACCAGCGCCTCCACGAGGTACTCTTGCTGCAGTTTCCGATGAATCGCCGGGTCGACCGTCGTAGCGTAGTCCACTTGAGAGGGGGTCACAACCTCTGAGCCGTCCTGTTGGTTCGCAGCCTGGTCAACTCGACGGTCTCGATCCGCCTCCAGCTGCTGCTTCGTTGACTCGTAGCGCAGGCGAGCCAGCTTCCCTTTCACTGTCGCCTGGAGCCGAGTCGCTGCGAGTGCGCGCGTGCGCAGGTGAAGGGCGTAGCGCTCGCGGAATGTGCGTTGGATAATGCGCGCGGCGTGACTTCGACAGGCTTCAGCTCGCTTTGAGTCGATAGCATCGAGCTGCTGAAACTCGCTCCGTTTCATATCGTAGAGACTTTCGGTTTGCAGCCCAGAGCTGGGGTCTCCCCAGGGGAGCGCCACCAGCCACTGCATCCAACGATACGCGCGTTCAAACGCCCCTCCGTCCGGAAGCGACTCAAGCTTATTCAGCTCGTTCTCCAGCATGATACGAGCTTGTGGCGCTGCTTGAGCTGCCTGGACCTGCCCCCTCAAGGTTTCAATCTTGACCAGCTTCGTGTTGGTTGACACTAATTCTTTTGATGACGGAGGTACGCTGCTGGAGAGTATGTTAGAAGTATGAGAAGACTCAGCTTGTTCTCCAATCCTCTTCTCCTGGTGCCGACTTCGTCGAGCAGTCTCCAGAAGGCGATGTACACCGGGCAGCGGCATCAGCTCCAACGAGCGCAGGAAATACTTCTCCGCCAGCACGCTTTGGCTCTGTCGGAGGCACTTTTTGCCCAAATCACGGGCAAGAGCAGCATCCAGGGCCAGCTCTTCGTCGCTCTTTCCTGCAAGATCGCTGCGACTTGTGTCGAGTAGCGGTGGTGCTATTGTGTTCTTGCTAGAAGGCGGCGGCGCGCGTCCCGCCCCGTAGCTGCTCTGGAACTGGAGGATCATCTGCATCTGCAGCTGAAGCTGTTGGAGCTGACGTCCGTAGTGTTCGTGGTCTCTAACGAGACTACGAAGCGCGTTAACTTCATCCTCCAGACCGTGCATCCGATTGATCACCGCTTCGTTCTCCCTTCTCAGTGCTCTGCTGGTGTTTTGAGCATTTTGCGCTTCGTGGCGCAGATATAAAATTTCCAGCTCGCGTCGAAGATCGGGAGACTGCACTCGATCTAGCAGTAGACTCGCACTGCTCAACCTGTCGTCGTCACTGAGCTCTCCCATACTGGCCCCCAACGATATCAGCTTCTCGATGATCTGGACAGCGTCCGATTCTTTCGCTGGGTCGTTGGCTGCCTCGCAGGCGAGAAGCAGCGGCGAGCGTCCGCCGCAGTCTTTGGCCTTAACGTCAGCGTTGGCTGCCATCAGATACAACGCGCACTCAGCTTGGGCGCCTTCACACGCGACGTGTAGTGGGGTGCTGCCCTCCAAGTCTGTCGCGCTGACGCCGAGAAACACGTACTTGTCCGTGGCCCCGCTGGTTGTGTTATCCACCCGGGCGTTAGCCGTCAGCAGCAGCTCGACACACTCGGGGGAGCCAGCACGCGCGGCCCCATGCATCGCTGTCCCGCCCGCAATATTCCTCTTCGTCGCCAACCCTCCGTACTCTTCGTCCACATTGTACAGGACAGTAGGTACTTGAGGTGTAGAGGACTCAGCGCGAAGCAAAAGACGAGCACACTCGACGTTGCCGTGGGCGCACGCGATGTGTAGCGGTGTCTGCATCGCCAGATCCACGACATCAGGAGCTGCTCCGAGCTTGAGCAATAGCTCCACCACGTTGTCGTTCCCAGCAGCACAAGCGTAGTGAAGCGCCGTTAGTCCGGTCGTTGGACACCTCGCACTCACCAATTTTCCCTTAGCGTCCTTCCCCTCAACCGGTGCAAGCACGCGCTGACACGCAGCGTGATCGCCATCACGACAGGCCACGAGCAGATCAAATAGCGGGTCGTGAACCGGTGAAGTATCGCTCTCGTCGTCCTTCCCTACTGGTGTGGGCGTGGGTAATTCTTTGAACGAGACGGACTTCCCACTCGACGCTAAGAGTCCGTCAGCAGCTTCACCCGAGAGACACAGTATCCTCGTCGTTGTCGTGGTGTTCACAGCTGACTGGATCCGCAGGAAGCTGTTGTGAGAAATCATGACGGCGGGGATCGTGGCGTTGCTGGTGTCGATATGGTCCACGCTCATGACGAATGCTGCGTCCAAGTCCTCCTCGTCGTCGTTGCACACGATGGCAGCCACTGCGCCCGCCCGTTGGGCTCGCTCCAGCTTCTCTGGAAATGAGCACGATCCACGTCGCATCAGCGCCACGGCTCCACTCAACTGCTTTGCGTTACCCAGAGGCCCGTCAGCCAGCAGAGGTTCGCACGCCACGAGTTTTCCCGAGTACGATGCTCCAGCACGCGCAGAGCAAAAATCTGCCAAGGGCGCGAAGCAGATTTCGTACGTCGAAGCGCTGGTCGCCCACTGTACGAACGCGAGCAAAGGCGGTTGATTCGCTTGCAGAGCGGCATCTTCCGTACACTCTTCCGGTTTGAGCTCTCCATCCTGTGCAATCGGCATTGGAGGAGCGTTAGTACCAGGCGACGGTGAGTTCTGCGGCTCCAGCATCTTGATGATTGACGTCGTGGTGCGCTTGATGGCCTTCCACCCTTTACCCGCCTCTGCGGCTTCGTGTCGATCTCTCTGAACCCGCAGGCACTCCTCCGCAACAGCCTCGCCCTCTTCCGGCTGCAGGATCTCGAAGCTCAGCACGCCGGTCTTCACCGACGGCGGAAACTTCTGAAACAGCTCGCGCACGTCGCGCAGACACATCATCACACAGGGCATCGTGATGGGCTCGGCGCCAATCTTCTTGTTTTGCTCCAGTTCCTCGGGCGACTCCCCCATGGTGAACGCAGCGAGCGGCTCCTCTCTCGTGTTGTTGGCCAGCAGCATGGCGACGGCCCCCGCTCGCTGCAGCAGCCGCGCCTTGTGCGCAAAGCTGCAGCCCCCACGCACCACCAACGCGACTGCGCCCCGAAGCTCCGCCGCGTTCTTGAGCTCCGGCTGGTCGGCGCGCGGCGGCTCGGCACACGCCAGGCGCACGCTCAGCGTCTGCGGGTCGCGAGAGCCGAAGTTGGCCAGTGGACACGCGCGGCGGCCGTCGCTGCCGTCCCACGACACGAACGCGAACTCCTGCGCGGCCGACGTCGCAGCAGGAAGCGAGGCGACGTCCCCACTTGATGTCATAGCGGAGAGAGACGGCTTCGAGACGGCTGGGATTCTTCAGACAACCTGCGTCGCCTCGACGATGCCAATCAACGAACGACCTTTCGCGCGGATCTTTGGATCGCCTGCCTAAACCGATCGGTTATCATAGTAAGACCAAGTGTTCACCCGTCGCAGATCCATCACTAGACGCAGCTGGTCGTGCGGGTGTCATTGCGAGAATCGCCTCCTCTTCGACCATGGCGTACCAGAACACCAACCTGATGCCGACGCACAGCGACGGCACTGTGCTGCATCTGGGTGTGAAGGAAGGACAAGTGGTCAACCGCGTGGTGTCTGTGGGGAGTCTTAGTCGGGCAAAGCTGCTGGCTCAGCTGCTGGACGACGCCAAGTTCGACACGTTCGAGTCGCCGAGGGGCTTCACAACGTTCACGGGCAAGAAGAAGGGGGTGCCAGTTTCCATCATTGCAACGGGAATGGTACGAGAGGACTGGTTGGTAAGTGGTTGGTTGTGGTCGCGATGCTGACGGGTATCTCTGTGGCGATGCTGCTGTTCCGAGAGCAGGGCGTTCCCAACATGGACTTTGTCGTGCGGGAGACTCGAGCGGTTGTTCAGGGCCCGATGAGTATTATTCGGTGTGGTGACTGCTTTACGACTATAGTAATTTGTCGAGAGCTCTCATCTAATGCGTTGCCGTGCTGCACAAGCCAGGTTTGGGACTTGTGGGAGTGTGCGAGAGGAAGTCACTCCAGGTAGCGTCGTCGTGAGCGGTAAAGGCTCCGTGATGGTGACGCGCAACCCGGACGCTTTCTTTCCTGACGCCGTGGGTGAAGATTGCTACCGGGTATCTCGCGTGATGCTGGCATCTCCAGCACTGTCCAAAGCGGTAGGTAGACCAGCCGTTCTGCTTGTTGTATGGCGATTCTTTCGCACATGTTGACTTTAGATTTGACTTTGATTGCAGCTTGTCGCTTCGATGGAGAGCAAACTTGGAGCGCTCCGTGCTGAGCCAGTGCTCGCCGCTTCCGGTGACTGCGACAGAGGTGGTGTCTTTGACGGACTCAACGTCACAGCCTGCTCCTTCTACAGCTCCCAAGGTGTCGGGTAGCGTTCGGCTCCTCTCGTGCTTCAGCCCGATCTCCTTAACACTTTTCTCATGCCTCCTCTGCAGGTCGCCTGGACTCCGCTTTCGACGACCGTAACGAGCACCTCGTGGAGGACCTGACGAAGACCCACCCAGGCCTCCACACGGTCGAAATGGAGACCTTCCACCTGTGAGTAGCCTGAAGACTTGAGAGCTTATGGAGCAAAGTGACCCAAACGTTCGGTGTTTTTTGTTGTTGTTTCCTTCGCTGCTAGGCTGGATCTGGCACAACGTAGTCGTGGGTCTATTCAAGCCACCGCCGCTGTGCTAGTTGTAGCTAACCGTATCACGGGTCAAGTCGTTGAGTCGGACGTTCTCAAAACCTTGGAATCTTACTGGGGCCACGTCATCCTCGAGACACTCGCCGATGCCCCACTCCAAGCGTAAGCCCTTGCGTATATACTAGTAATGAGTGAAATGTGATCAACCTGAACACGTGAGTGATCGAGTGACGACCTCCGATCGACAGCTATAACTCAAGAGACGTAGGAATACCAAGCAAGTCTTGCACCACCAACCTTTTTCATTTGATGTTAGGCCAGTTGTGGTGAGAATGCGCACAGCCCCACCACAAGTTTGAGATCGTCAAGCCACTACTCTTTAGAGCGATACCGCAGGTGCCGACGACGAGTTCGTGCCAGTGCACGCCACCGACTTCTCTAGCAGCATCCTCACGTCCGCATACTTGAGACCGATTTTGGTGACGGTATCAGCAGCCGGCTTTCCAGTCGGGAACCACAAGAAGTCCGGGTGGTTGTTGTTCGACTCGTAGAGCCACTCGCCGCCGATGATCTCCTCGGCATCGTCCAGCTCTAGCAGGTAGTCGTAGTACGCCCCCACCGTGTACTTCTTGTTGCGACCCGAAGCCACCAGGCCGCCGTCCGCCAGTGTCTCGTTGATCCACGACAGACGCGACTTGACGTACACGATGTTCGTGGCGTTCGGGTTCCAGTAATCGTACGACTCGACGCCGAAGAAGGCGTTGGCGGCCTTCTGCGGGGTCATGGCCGTCTGCTCGTACACCTTAAAGCCGACGACAGGCTGGTTCCAGACCTCCGTGGCGGCGTCTCTGTCGATGATGAAGGTCGTGTTCAACAGACCCAAGAGGTTCGTGGCGGCGATGTGCAAGAAGCCAGGGTTCAGGTCACGGTACGAGTAGTCCGTGTGGCTGCCGTACTCGTCGATGGAATCCTCGTAGTTGTTGTAGCGCGAACCAGTGAACACGGTCGTGATGTTAGCGTCGTCGTAGACCTCCGTGACCAGCGCCTTGATGTCCATGGGCTGGAAGGTCACGCCGTTGAACGTCACGGGGCAGTTGGGCTCCTTCTCGAGGATGGCGGCCGGGGCCCACGCGTGGCAGATGCCGTACCACGTCGGGATGCAGTAGCCCGACTTCTTGCCAGCACGTTTAGCACAGACCGTGTCAACCTTGGGGTCGTAGCACTGTTTGTCCGACGTGCACTTGAGTTTTTTCGTCATGGAGTCGACACCGCTGCACGCCGATACTGCGTTCATGAACCTGGTCTTGTCTAAACCAAAGGCTTTCGCGTACTTCTCGGCGGGACTGGGCTGCCGTTTGTCATGAAGTCGATGTGCTCCACCCCCGCGACCGGGTTCTCCGGGTACCCCGAGAGCGCGTAACGTAGCACGCTCTCGTACAAAGTGTTCTTAGTTGGTTCCTTGACGCAGTTATTGGCGTCCTCTTTAACCCCTCCAGCCCGGAGTGCTGCATAATGCAGCTTAATATTTTTTGTTCTCTCAGCCTGAAGGGCTGAGAGTTTTCCGCTCACTTTTCGTTTCTAAACGCTCTTCTTCAACTTGAGGAAGCTTTTTTTGATATTTGTGAAATCTGGACGTGTAAATACGGAAAACATCTACACAGCTTCTTTCGTTGTCTTTAGGTTTGTATTGTCTGTCCGTAAGGAAGACTTCCATGGGACGACCCTTCATATTTGTGAATTGGCAGATTCAGAAATTCCACCTCTCGATTGACTCACGCTTTGAAGCCATTTACTTTTGTTTATTTTTTCAGCAAGGTACGGTACTACCCCGGCTTAAGTTAACGGCTTATTTCAGCTATTATGGATCGCTCTATAGAAATGGATTTTTACGAGGTGCTGCGGTAGGGTCACTCGTCCTCCTCACTCGCTAAAGTAAGCACGCCACTCGTTTAAGTGGCCCTTTCGGCCAATGAGATGAGTCCCTACATATGGAGCTGTACCATCTACGGCTTCAATTGGTACAGCCCTGGCATTTAAAAACGAATAGAAACCAACATACGGCTCCCTTCGCGTGGAGGTCACTCAAGGTCAGGCGGGGCGCCAACGCCATCCTGGGCGTGTCGCTCGCGCTCTGCCGCGCCGGTGCCGCCGCCAAGAAGCAGCCCTGTGGCAGTCCGGCAATCCGACGACGTACCTGCCGGTGCCGTCGTTTAACAAGGCTGCCGGCTACACGAAGCAGGTGCGTCTGGGCATGGACGTTGCCGCGTCGGAGTTCTACACTGGAGCCGAGGACGCTCGCTACAACCTCGACTTCAAGAATGAGAACGCCCCCGAGTCGAAGAAGATCTCTGCCGACAAGCTGGAGGAGGTGTACGAGGGCTTCAACGCCAAGTGTGCTGGCTCGAGCAAGATCTATCGACCGGAGACCCGTTCGACCAGAACGACTGGGCTTCGTGGGTGAAGTTCACGGCCAAGGTTGGCGAGGAGGGTGCAGATCGTGGGTGAAGTTCGCAGCCAAGGTCGGGGAGGGCTGTGCAGATCGTGGGCTACGAGCTGGCGGTGACGATCCTACCCATGTGAAGGAGGCCAGCGTTGGTAAGTTATGTCGTATTACAGCAGCACAGGAGGACGATATCGAAAAGGGAAACTTCAATTGTCTTCTCTCCCTACCCTTGCAACGCTACCCTTGCAATAACAGAGTAACATGTATTAGTACTTCTATTACTAATTCCAGGGACTTCCAGTCTTCTATTACTTCGAAGTATCGACTTCTTACTGAGAATATGCGACGAGGTAGAGAGCATCACAAAAAGACAAAGCCTCATTGTCGTTTCCGCAGGATTGGGCGCAGTCGTGGGTAGTAGCGCTTGCTGCGAGTTCAACTGACTATTGATTAGTTTCTGGTAGTTGGGCCCGATCAAAGAGCACGAAGCTTGCGGCTTTTGGTGCGTTGATCCAAACGGACTCATGGGCCTTCAAAAGTCACCACGCCAGGTAAGAGCGCAAAGTTCTTTGAGATGCTGCGCCTGGGTGTGCTCACAACTGACCATGTTGGTGCTATGTGTAGCAAGCGACGAAGATAATGCGGCGGCTCACGGAGTGTTGCGATTGTACACGTATATTACTTGAAATTGACCTCTGCTGCTGTCAGACTGAGGGTCGGCGCCATCATCAAGCGTAGTCTAGAGAACTTATCAGCAGAAGAAGTCGAAGGCCGAGGCCAGGCGGTGAAGAAAACAACGGATGAGTGTGCCCTGCGTGCCAACAAGCAGGTGGTCAAGCAGGCGGCCCAGCCGAGCCGCGAGGTGACGAGCGTGACCAACCCAAATCGGGACAAGACCGATGTGTAGCGAGCCATCAACGCCAAGGCGAACAAGGTCGGGGAGAACACCAAGAAGGTGCTGGTTCTGCGCGGCAACAAGAAGAAGGATCAGTTAAACGAGGTCCTTACTGACGTGCGTATGATGAAGATGCCGTTCGTCAAGTCCGCGGGCTGTTACTTGTGGGCGGCAGCACTAAGAAGCGGTCGACGCCCCCTGGACGTCATCGTGTTTGTATCTAACGGCCATTGGCGTCTTCAAGTGCAAGCGCAAAAAGGCGTCCCCAATTCCAAGGCCAGCTACATGTTCAGGGAAGGCGACACGAAGGTTGAGTACGATGCCGTCGTATCCTTGAAGGCAAATCTGCCAATGGGATCATGCGTCTGTTACGACAGCGACTCGAGAAAGCTGTACTGGGGCTAGACCTCACCAAAGTGGGCTCTGATCGCCACAAGTTTGCGACTATAGTTGATCGGCGAGACGTACCGCACCCAGATGAAGTAGTCCGGCAAATCGTCCGAGTTGATAAGCCGCCGAAGAGCAGGAAGGGTAGAATAATCACCACACCGATGAGGACGCCGTGAGAGGACACGATGTAGCCAAGTTCTACCACACAACTGACTCGTGTAGCACACGATGGCGTGGGAGACCAAGGCGAGCGACACGCAGAGCAGCGAGATGGAGTACAGAGGCGTCCGGATCGCCATCTGCGCGATGTAGTAATGGCTGGACACCAGAGCTTCTGTTGCACGACATCACTGCGTCAACTTCAGCAACAGACCCAACACGTACGATGCCCAACATTCTTTTTATATTTACGAGTATTTATGACGAAAAACAAGAACAGAAACAGCTCATGCTTATGCAATATGCATATGCAGAAGAGATCACATCCGGAGTCAGGAGACGGTTAAGGAGCTATAGCGGCGTGAGCGAGGCACTGGCAATTGAAGAGCTCTCTGTTGCGTGCACTGTATCGGAAGGTTAGTTCCTGAAGAGGGGGTATCTCGGCCGTTGCGAATATCCCGAGGCGGCTCGTGTTCGTCCAGTTGAACTCGTACATCACGCAGTTCGGTTGGCAAGAGTGGTTAAGAAACCGACTCTCATTGCCGGCCGACAGCGCGTCTACGTATACTTTCGATCCTCCGTTCCAGTCAGCCCGGGTGCGGAAGGCCGCTTGATACCGTCGGTTGTCGCGTTCAGCAGCGTCGTCTTCGTAGAGTATTTCACCGACGTACTCGATAATGAAGGCCCCACGGGGGATCCTTTGGGTGGAAACGACGCCAAGCCCGACCCGAGATTCCACAAGATCGAGTGAGAATCGTGGTTCAAACCGGTTACCGCAGTCTGGACCGAGTAAGCAGTTGTAGCTGTCGCAGATAGTGGCCGTATTTGCGTTGACACACGCGCTTGTCAAGTGAGTGCCGGTGCTGGAAACGCAGCACGGTTCACAGTTGCAAGGTTCGTCGTTGTATGCCGGTGTCGTCATAACTGGATACGGTCGTGAGGCGGAAAAGAAGTTGCGCACGACATGGACAACGTCGTCAGACCAGGCTTGTGGTACGATAAAGTCGTAGTCGCCTCCAACGAGAGGTAGCATGTTTTGCTGGCGCGGCTGTACTTGGGCGACCGTTAACTGGTTTGGGTGCTCGTCGTGCAAATGCTGATGCGCCCGTGCGACGTTGAAGAGATTCATCCAGGTCAACTGGGCGGCCGTACGTTGTCTCCCGCCAAGCAGGTTGCCGTGCTGCGCGATTGCAGGGTGAGCAGGACGTCGGATCATGAGGGATGGAATGTGCTTCACACGACTTGAATCCAAGAATGAGCCTGCACACAAAATGCTGGAGTGAAGGGTTGTTAGTGACCGGCGAGATTACGTTGAAGAGGTTGGCATGGTCTGCAGTGAGACCAGTGGGATCGAGAGCGACAGAAGTACGAGAAAATCAAATCTTTGGCGTTGATAAGATTGTGACATCAAGTTGAACCCGTGGGCCAGTGTCCTCCAGTACCAGTGGGTGGAGAACGAACCAGTGTTACCAGGGCGAAAAACGGTTCAGCACCACCAGTCAGGTGGTTGTTATAGTACCAACGTGGCGGCAACATAACCAAATTATATGAAAGCCTTAATGGAGTGAAGCTTGCCAATGGCGGAACCACTGGAATTAGACCAGTAAGTTCCTCTCTGCACCTCTGGCCGTGAATCATTGTGGAGCCTGTACCTTACGTTTGATCAACGGAATCCTCCCCCCCCCCCCTTCCCCCCAACAGAAGCTAAAGCGACGTATCCAGTCATCTTCGTAGCGAATCGCGCATTTCAGAGGTTGCCTGATGCTGTCAACACTGGACCTAATTCGAGCTGAAAGAGCGGCGCAGACGGCTGAGGAAGCGCGGGCGCCGTTTGATCGCGTCGACTCCATTCGGACGTTCATCGCGTCTGAAAAGCCCAACCCGTCGGAGAACATCACACTAGAGATGTGCTGGTTGGGAGCTAAGGAGTACGAACGGTGCTGGCGAGCAGAGCTCCTGAATCGTGCCGACGAGCAAGATTTCCAAGAGATTGCGGAAACAATCAGCACGGTCGATCCTGCTCGCCGCAGCAAGTGTGTGTTCGCCTTGACCATTTGGAAACACCGCGACCCCTCCTTGAACGCCATCGACTTTCGTGCGGGCTTCTGCTATCGCTTTGAGAAGGTGCACAGTTTGAAGCTGGTCTACGGTAACCCTAGCGGAAGTCTGCAAATTCGACAGCCCCTCCGCGCTGACCCATTGCTACCTCCTGGTGTTGAGCTCAGAGACCAAGAACATTCAGCCCAACCTCGGTCGCATGATGGACCAGCGATACCACCACCGTCGAATCCGCAGCTACCCATCAATTCAGCAACGGAAACACAAGCAAGCGCGACTGAGGGCGCGGATAACGCAGCCCCGCACGAGCCAGTCGCCTTGAAGCGCAAAAAGAACCATGAAGGCGAGAACATGGGGAGCGGGGAGGTAGTCAAGACACCGACAAAGCAAGCCCGCAAAAGTTGCTCTAAGGAGCTCAACTTTGTCTCACCCACTCGAAAGACAAGCAACGCGTAGGATCCAGCGTACAGTTCGAGATTGCTTCGAATTAGGTTTCATTTACTGTCGTTCCATAATCAATCATCCTACTTTGTCTCACAGATTGGCTACTAAATCCATGCGATCCACACTCAATTTTGTCTGTCGTGTGATTCGTGCTAGATCTATTGGCGTGGAGCGGTCGTGTTCCACTGTTGGGCTGGTTGGCTCAAGATGCCAACTTACGATTCAAATTGCACGTTTACAGGGAAACCAACGTCGATCTTGATCGAGGTTGATTGTATCAAACATTAGGAAGAGGTCAATCATCCTTTTCTTCCCGTTTGATGACTGAAAAATGTTCAAGCGTGTAAAACCTACTGCTGCTGCCGTTGCACGGTGTAGATATTGCGCTCAAATCCACTTTATGTAGCAGAAGGTTACGTTATCTTGTCCAAGCCACGGCCGTTTGCAAAACAAGCCTACGTTGCCCCGGTTCGGCATGTATTGCTCGGTGATACTTTCAGCTGAAGGGTTGATAGACGGGTTTGTACGCCTTTGCACAGCAACGAAAAATAGCCTGGCTAAATGGCAGTGTGTATTCCGTCCAACCTACCGCCGTTAGCACCAGCGCTCAATTTAGCCACAGCTGAATTTTCCAAGATGCCAAGCAAACGCAGGAGAGTTGGTGCTTTAAGCGAGCCGAATGGAAACAGGTCAGCCCATGAGGACCTGCGTGAGGAACAGAGTGCATCTGCGAGTACGACCGCGATACGTCCCTTCTTTGATAATCCTCCCGTCTGAGCATGGTACAGCGGTGCTACTCAAAATCTCCCAAATTTAGATGAATTTAGGTCACATGTTGAATCAAGGTCAACGATAAATGCAAATGCAGACGACTCGACATGTATGGCTCGACCAAGCGCGGCTACGGTCTCGAACGGCTCTCCACAAGACTGCTCTGACCCGAGCCAGGTGATTATACCAACCCATGTCGAAAGTGGTGAAGAAGCAGTAGTATTCCCTTCCAGTCACGTGTACAGCGAAGAAGAATTACGTGAAATCGACACAAGACTTGGTTTTGTTGTCCCGGACCCTGAACGTTTGCAGGAAATCAAATCGAAGACAATTATGGCAATGGCGGCAGCGTCTGAGGAAATGCAGCCATGTTGCATTTGTGAGCTGAGCTGCCGGCGTAGTGACATAACCCGGAAGGAGTTCACGGACGAGTTTATCTATGTATTGACTTTTCAACTTTTTGATATCTCAACCCCATCACTTAGTCTTCTAACGCATCGAACATTATATTTTAAATGACTCCTTAGAAACTACAAACCTGTCTAGCAACTCCACCAGCTGTACCAGACGTCATTGCGGCGCAGTATAGTGCGGAAGACACCGACATACGACTAAAGGGGCTGATGCTGTTTCCTCCTGGTAGCCCTTAATCCCGTTATTCTATAACGTATCTACTCTGCATCTGACGTTGATGTTGAGTATGTGTTAGCGATTCACAAGGAAAACGGTTCCGTGTGGGGTCAGGTATGTACGACGTGCAACGATTGCATTACAAAAGATGATTCGCCGAGCCTACCCGTTTACGCTATCGCCAACGGCAACTATATTGGACAATTACCACGCCGTTTCCGAGCTTTAACACGAACCGATGAACATGCGGTCGCGTTAGTTATGCCCTGTGTATCGCTGTCGGTGGTGACGGGTGGTCCGTGTCGTACGATAAAATCCCACCATTACATTGTTCGGAATACGGAAGGTCCGGTGGTTAACATGCTTCCACGTGATCTGTCGTGTCGGGTGCGAGTTACGATGGTTGGGCACATGACAAGTAACCAAGTCATAGCGTGCAAGAAGCGCTATCAGCTAAATCTTCAGTTATGCCGACGATTTCTTAGTTTTCTATATCTCCACAACGGTCATTACCAACTGCACCAAGCCGGGATGACTTCTGCACGTGCAACAGAAGGTGCTCCTCATTCGACGCAGGTTTCGATCAATCATGAAGCTGTAGCTAGTTCCCGAACCACCACGCCAAATCCATTGCACGTCGGCTGGTTCAGCAGCCAGAGAGAGTAGTGCGTCCGCCTAGGTAGCCCGGTGGACGTCACGAGAGAGATCGAAGTGCGAGGCAGACACGTCAACACTACCAGACAGCTACTGGCCGTCGGACCAGACGTCCTTCGGATAGGAACGGTGGGGAGGACACGTTATCGGCGACCGTCACCCCCGGATAGGGTCTTTGGGCTGTGTCCCGCAGGTAATCCGTATTTCTCTATCTACTTCGAGTTCAGGAGCTCAAGCCCGAGTGCGGCGAGCGAACTCCTTCGCTCTTACGATCGTGGCAGGCTTCGCACTTCCTGCTACGACCTCTGTGGTTTCTGGCCACAGTCCCCACCACCCTACTGTGTTACGCCCTCATCGTGCACCAATCATCCTAATCTCCGCCTCACCTTAGCTTTACTGGAACCTGCGTACGCCGCCACTCTCTTGCTGTATTTAGTCTTAACTGCTCACCAACCGGGAACAATCTCAACTGAGGGTCGAGCGGCCGGCCGCACGCTCGTTGCCCCCACCTACGAAGCCTCCTATCCCTACCTACGAGAGGGCCCTTGTTCCTAACCTATCTGCTCTCGCTGCCTCCCAGCCGCACGCCATTCACTCCGTCGTCGCCTCCCCGTCCTGCATACTCTTCGTCTGTTGCTCCTCCCCGTGTCTGCCCTCCTGCAGTCTTCTGTCTTTCGCCTGGCCGACGTCTGGCCTTGAAGTTGTAGGATACCGCCCGTAGCCGGTGCCTTCAGCCTACTGACTCACCTCCACCACCATCCAGCTGCCGATGCCACACTCCGCGCCCCGACTGACTGGTCGGTCTCTTCGTCACTCGTTCGTCAAGTCGATGACGACTCGAGTACGCTGTCGCCGCCGTCTGTCAGCCACGTGACAGGCCGCATTACTACAAAGCTGAAATTATGGATACTCGTGAACACAACTCGACTGCCGGTGTTATTGTAGACCATACGTGTCCGCTAGGAGAAAACAACATTTCTCAAAATGCGGTGGAGAATTTACGTGATCAGAGTACGTATTCCACCTTTGGGTCAACAGTCGAGGAAGGCCTCAACCAAGCCGTTGAAGGCACCTGGATAGGAGCGTCTAGCGTTTTGACGTCCCCATCACCACAAGATGTGGTAGATATTGTTGTGCGAAAGTCAAACAAGTACGTGCCAATGTCAAAGTGGGCTGTGTGTGTACAAATGTTTCCTACATTTTTTCCAGCCGGATGCGGTGGACCAACTCAATCTAGACAAAAACGTTTGTCAGTACGAAATTGGATTTTGCGATGCCTCCGGGTACATGGTCATCGATTCGAGAGACACTATGCTTTCATGCTGCTAGCTTTTGATTATCTCGCGACCGAAAATGCCAGACGCACACTTTATATCAGAATGGATGTAAAGCGCCAAGCGGAGAAAGCAGCGCAAATCAAGAAGAGCACTGTCCTCGAGGCCATTAAGTACCTCAACCATGTAGCTGAATGCCGAGCAAAAGGAACCAAACCTCGCCCTCCGATTCATGAAGTCCAAGACGTGATTGATTTGCGCAAAGGGCTTCGCGTTCCAGAAAGCTCCTATTATGGATCTAATATCGCTCGTATGCGGGCTCGTTTTGATTTGTTCGGAATGCTGAAGCGGTTTGGACCTTTGCAAATATTTTTCACGATTTCACCTGACTCAGCTGGGACTTATAACATTGCTATCAAATCTGGGGATGTATCGACAACGGCAATACAGGATGCAAATTTTCTTTTGCTGCCCAACCGCGCTGAGCGCAAACGAATTGCAGCCACCTATCCTGTTGAATGTGCTCGATATTTCTTAAGAGTGGTTGACACAGTTATCGAACATCTTCTTGGATGGGATAGACGTTCGCATGCCCCGAAAAGAGGTGGAGGCATTTTTGGGGTTGTACGTGCGTTCGGTGCTTCCGCAGAAACTCAAATTGCAGGCGATCTTCATGCCCATTTCGCTGTATGGCTGCATGGATTTCCAACTACATCGGGTGATTTCTCGCGTGTTATGACTAATGACGATGAATTTCGCGCTCGAATGATTCAACTTGCCGATACAGTGCTATCAGCTACACCTCCCTGTCTGGCGGACGAAACGAAGTGCGTCCGATGCCATACCGAATGTACCGTGGTCGAAGTGGTACCTGGAGTCGACGCGTATCGGCGTCCAGCCGCAGGTGCTTCGCCACCCACAACTGCTGCTTGTGGGGCTTGTGGTACTCAATTCAAAGACAAAGATATCATAGATGCCTCTCTTACCGGTGATCACTGTGACATATCAAACTCACAATGGAAAGACTTCGAAAAATGCAGACCCCCGCAACATCATGCCGACGCAGGGACAACATCGCTGCTTGTACGAGATCTTCAGGTTCATTACTGGAATCACTGTAAATCGTGCTTCAAGGTACTATTTGTTTTACTCTTACCTTATTGTTTAATTCGGATCTGACAAATTATTCCCGCCGGTATTCTGCCTAGAAAACCATACGGACGCCAAAAGGAAGCGTGTGTAGATTTTTAAAACCGGAACGTGTTCACATTGGTCCGACGTCATTTGACGATGATGGACCCCTCCGTATCCACTGCCCTTTTGGATGCGAGTACGTAAATCCTTTCAATCCGGTAGTAATGGCGGCTATGAAATGCAATCACGACGCTCAATTCGTTGTAACCAACAATTCAAGGGCTACAGCAGCGTACGTAGTGAAGTACTGCTTCAAGAATCAGAATCCCGTGGAGAACCAAGTTGCACTGTCGCTTGCAGCCTTCGCTAAGGCTGCCGTTAAAACTAACGCACTACCATCGGATTCGTCGGCAATGGAACGAGGATACAAGATTCTCGGGTCAATGTTGTACACGGTGACGAATGGACAGGAAGTGGCAGCACCAATGGCGGCGCTGTACATTCTGAATGAAACACCATTTTGGTTCTCACATGAATTTGTTCGTATCGATTTGTGGAGAATTCTGCAGCGGGGACATTCTGTTGAGATCAGTGTGTCACAGCAAGAACTCGAAAATCGTCCGCCAAATGAATCCAGCATTTCACCCGAAAATGCCCTAGAGCAGTATTGGAAACGGGAGACTGGACTGGATCACAAGTCATTTATTGAAGTACTAGAGAACTATGACGTCGTTAAGAGGAAGCAAGTATCCAGCCATGGGACTGGAAATCAGTTGGAACAAGTTTCGTATGTAAGGTTACCTTCTCCAAAAGTGCTGGTCATATGCGGGAAGGAGATGCCGGACATCTCCGGTCACCTTGAGCCGGAGTTCATACAGTTCTACTATTTGGCGCTGCTAACACTATTCAAGCCCCATCGGAAGTCTACGTTGCTTCAAGAGAATCAACCTATCTTGGCTGCATACCGCGATTTTTTAATGTTCGGTGATAGTGCTCTGGTTTGCCAAATGCAGCACTTCGAAGCACAATGGCAGGATTATCACCGGTCACATCGAGATGTTGATCAACACATGGAGTCCGCTGAAGATCAATTACTTAGAACTAGGCCCCCTGCAACTACCGCATGGGTCCCCGATACTTCTGGCCCTGATACAAGTTATCCTGATGATTCTATCGATGGTATTGTCCCCGATGATCTTTTCGACCCTACCACTATTACGGCACCCGACCAATCTACTCAGAAACTTTTCGAAGATGCTAAAGCAACGGTCCTAACTGTGTCTAACCTGACCAATGCCATCGCGGATGCAGCTCATGCCTATCAAGGTGTTAGTTACAACGTGGATTTTGAATCGGAATTTGATCTTGGCTCGTACAATTCGCGTATACTGGTGGCTGGTTTTACCACGGATAGTGACGAATACCTCGGCACACATAACTTTATCGCTAACTTTCCTGAAGCTACGACGCGTCTGCAACGATTGCGTGAATGTTTTCAGCCAGTTCCGCACCAGAATCCCGATTATCCGCGTTGGTCTCCAACAACTCTTCCGGAATTCCCAGAAATTGCGATGGTGTCCGAAGCATTTCAATTAAATTTTTGGCAGCATGTAGCATTTGAACTGTATGCCCGCCATCTACTCTACGCCTATTCGCAAGATATTGCCAACGAGCTTGCGGAACCGCTGCTTCCTGCAGAAATTGAACTTGTTCCTTATGATATAAAAGATCAACTGATTGGTTATCTTGGTGGTGAAGCTGGGACGGGCAAATCGACTGTTGTAGAGGCCTTGCTGGCATTTGCGAATAAATGGGGGCGAGCAGGAAGTGTGGAAACATTGGCCTTCACGGGGGTAGCGGCAATTAACATAAAGGGGCGAACGATGCATAGCGCTCGTAATTTACAGCTTAATGGGGCTGTACCAAATGCGCCACCGACCATCGAGATGAAGACGCGTTTCAGTCGTGTCATCCTAGTTATTATAGATGAAATCTCGATAACTGATCAAGGATTGCTCGGAGGAACGGATGCAGTGTCTCGTTCAATGTCACTGACACCGGATAAATACATGGGTGGTAAGCACACCGTACTGATTGGGGATCTTCTACAGCTGCCGCCAGTCGCAGGCTCACCATGTACGGTTGAACAGCATCCCCTAACATATTTTCTCAATCAGCCTATACTAACTCTTTTTTCTTATCCTGTTCAGGTTTTAAATGTCCGTCTCTTCAAGACAACCCACAGAAACAAACCGGTTATGGAGTCTATGCAGCGATCAACTCTGTTATTTTCCTCACCAAGAATATGCGAGCCCGCTTTGACCCTGACTACACACGGATACTCGATGATTTGCGCTGGGGGCGCCTCTCGGATTTACAACTAAACATGTTGAATACTCGAGTACAGAAGTCAGAAGATACGATACAACATCTTCCAGAGGGCCATCGCGCCTCCTATCGCCCAATCGTTGTGTGTACCAACAAGTTGAGGTGTGCAATTAACCACGACATGATTTTTCGCATCGCAGACGTACGAAATCTTCCCGTATTCGAATGCCTCGCGCTCCCGTCGACACGCTCTAAGCAAATTGTTGAACACCTCTCTAACGCGAATGACAGTCTTACAGACAGGATTCCGATGAAGTTGCTGTTTTATCTGGGGATGCCAGTAATGATCACTCATAAACACCCCACATTGCTCGGTGCAGACATCATCGCGAACGGAGTCATTGGAACGATAATAGGCATATATCCAAGCCCGGATCAGCTTCCAGAAATGGTTTACGAAGTTTCTGGTGTCATCGTCCACAAATTGTTGCAGCTGCCTGCCCTCCTATTTATCAAGCTTCGTGGTGTTGATTCCACCCTCGTGGAGGGGTTTCCTGCGGGTGTGATTGGTCTTCCACCTCTCAAAGCAAGTGTTCGCCTAAAAAAAATACCCAATTTGTCTCAATCCTCTGTCACTGTGACTCAATTCGCAGTAGTGCCGGCATTTGCCTGTACAACAGAAAAGCTTCAAGGCCAGACATGCCACGCCGATGTAGTTGTAACACCGTTAGACCGTCGCCGAGCAGTCCCGTGTCAGACATTTTACGTCGCGTTATCCCGATCAATCAGTCTTGATGGTCTCACACTCACCGAGAGTATCACCCGTGAATACCTCGACAACTTTAAACCGACGCCGGAAATTGCAGATGAAATGCTTCGCCTGATTAACCTCGTCGAGTTGCCGCCTTACATATCTACCGATGAAATGGCTGCATTCAACGCGTGGAAAACCACTCAGCATATATAGTGATACCAACGAATAAAAGTGTCACGGGGCCCAATCTTTGCCACAAAATTATTGTAGTGACCACTCACTATTGGATTGATGAATCAAATCAGGAAAACGTTTGAAACATAGAAGGCTGAGAGACCTCGCGCGCAAAGAGCCTCGAAGAGACTCGAGCAGCGCTACTGTTGTTAAGCTGCATTATGCTACATAACGGCAGTTTTGACTTCAGAATTGTATAGGATGTATTCTCTCAGCCCTTCAGGCTGAGAGTATACCGCTCACTTTTCGTTTCTAAACGTCCCTTCTTCAACTTGAGGAAGCTTTTTTGGATATTTGTGAAATCTGGACGTGTAAATACGGAAAACGTCTACACATCTTCTTTCGTTGTCTTAAGGTTTGTATGGTCTACCCGTAAGGAAGACTTCCATGGGACGACCCTTCATATTTGTGAATTGGCAGATTCAGAAATTCCACCTCTCGATTGACTCTCGCTTTGAAGCCATTTACTTTTGCATATTTTTTCAGCAAGGTACTGTACTACCCCGGCTAAAGTTAATGGTTTGCAACCGCCATTGTGGATACAACTATAGAAATACACTTTTACGGTGTGCTGCGGTAGGGTCACTCGCACCCACCTCACTTGTTAAAGTACACAGGTCACTCGTTTAAGTGGCTCTTTCGGCCAATGAGATTCATCCCAAAATATGGAGCTGTACCAGTTGCAGCTGGGAAGAGAAGTGAGTGGTTTTCACTAAGGCCCTTGAGCTTCAATTGGTACAGCCCGGTCATTTAAAAACGAATTAGAAACGTAGTGTAGCGTACACTTAACCTGTCTCGCCGTGCCAAGAGAAATAGGACAGAAAGAGGTTCGCATCGAGCACCCAGTTGGTGGTCAACAGAGCTGCAGAAAGAGGCGATCAGTGTTGAGTATTTGGCTGTGGAGACCAACAGAGGTAGAGAGCCTAACTCTACCGGTACCAGTTGTGCGCACGGGATCGCGTGTTGCATTTGCTACGAAGCTAATCTAACAAGGGCAACGCAATTTTGACTTGGACATGCAAAGGCTGAGAGACCTCGTGCGCGAAGAGCCTCGAAGAGACTCGAGCAGCGCTACTGTTTTCCCTTGTCAATATGTATACAAACTTCAAGATAGACAATCTATGGAAATTGTGTCGTTTCTGTTACAAACCCAAACCTAATCAGTAAAAATAGTCCCTCAATAACAAAAAAGTGGTTCCTGGTTTGCTGGGTGCTTAGCAGCTTTGGCAGGGAACGACCGTCCGCCAACCGCCGACGGGTCCGAATCCCCCTCAATCGAGATTTCGCGCGCCTAGGGCTCAAGCTGGCATTGGACGATGGTGAAACCGCGAGGGAAGCTAGTGCGTGACTGCGACGTCACCTCCCGAGACCTGTCATTCCGGTCCGTCTGGAGAGAATTGAAGGGGCAAGGATGGACAAGCAAGCGACCTCCACGACGAAGCCTGGATGGCCGCTATCTCTACGTCCGTCCTGGTGGAGATCCGGACGGCACTGCTGGTGTGGACTTCTTTCTAGGCGAGGGCGCCGTTCTAGAGTATTACGCCAACAGTAAGTTTTGACTGTTATTTTATTCATCGATTTACACGCTAACACGATCTGTGTATTGACGCAGTTCTGCAAACGCGCGCGCGAACGCCTCGTCCGTCGGACCCTGGGGATGCTGAGCTGGAGCGGGCTGCCCGAGTCGTCGAGGAGACGTACGGCCATCTCATCGAAGGCAGCCCAGCTCATGGCCAAGCTGCTGCAGGCGCTAACCCAAGGGGCCCTTCTCTTTCGGTGACATCTGCGCGCCAGACTTCTTCCCTTCAACTTGCCAGTGGTCAGGTACCACCAGCTCTTCGAGCGCAAGGCCCACCTCATTCTGCTCGTGCCCACGTGCCAGCTGCGACTTGGGTTGCTCAAGCCCCACCTGCTGCTCTCCGTTCCAAGGGTCGACCTCCTGCTGCGCATACCCAAGGACTAGCTACCGCTGACGACGACCACGGCCCACCTCTTGCGGCGCGTCTCGAAGGCCAGCCTCGTGCTGCACGTGGTCAAGACCAACTTCGCGCTCTCCGTTCCCAAGGACGATCTGGTGCTGCGCATGTCCAGCTACCTTCAGCTGCGGATGGCCACGGCCCACCTCATGCCCAGGCCCAAACTCGTGCTGCACGTGTCCAAATGCCGGCTATGACTCCGTGTGGCCAAGGCCCACCTGCTACTGTTTGTGCCCAAGGATCGCCTTCTACGGCGCGTGCAGGACTGAACCGGGAGCGTGGCGCATCACGTCCGACGCGGCGCATGCTTGTTTGTACGGACAGTCCCATGACAACGCCTCCGCGCCGTATCTCAACGTCGACCCCGCTCTGTACTACTTCCCCGCATGTCCACGATGAGTCCGCCGACTCCTGTGACGATGCCGCTGCGTCTGATGGAACACTGCAACTCGACGGCGCATCGGTTCATTCTGCTGAAGACGCAATCGGTTCAGATATCGGTAAGCTGCATCTTGTGCTGCATCTTATGTTGCATCTTGTGCTGCATCTTATGTGGTATCATTTACATTGCAAGCTTTCGATAATCATACTAATGCATACGTGGTTTGCTTTATTTGTGTTGGGTTATTAGATACATGTGAAGAAGATGAAGGTGAAGTAGATCCACTCAGTACGGAGCTTCTGGCCGACAACGACGACGATCTCAATGCTGTCGGTGATGGCGAAGACGCCGATGACTACGGTGCCATGGAATCGGGTGACGACGCAGATAAAGATGATTTAGAAGCCGGGGAGGATGATGAGGACGGTGATTGCGATCGTGCGGCGTATGAATCGGAAGGGGATGAGGTCGAGCCAACGGAGTCGGAGATTGCAGCAGAAGTGCTGTTTGCCGAAGATTTCCTGAGTCGGTTTGGAGGCGAGGACGCCGTCCTCGCTGGCAACCTCAAGAATGATGTACTGCGTGAGATGTCGGCTTCGGGTTGGGAAGATTTGGAGGAACCAGATACGTACGACTACATGCAGACTCCGTATGATCCTGTAAGCAACACTCAGAGCTATCCTGGTTTACGACAAGGGTATTCGGGGCCTACACCTGAGGCATTGCGCAATGCAGACTCCCCCCTGGCGCTGTTCTTCTTCTTTATGCCGGTGGCATTGTGGCAGCACATCGCAGTCTGTTCGAACGAGTACAGTCGGGAGATGGTTTCGCTGCGCGTGGACGAAACACACAAGCGATACCGAGCCCGGCGACGGCTCAACCCTCAGCTTCCAAAGAAAACAAAACGTGACATCAGGAACGAGCTGGAGGGCATGAAGCCGATTCTTCCCCATGAGATTTGCCGATTTATAGGTTTGCTCATTGCACGAACGATCGCTCCCAATCGCGAGAAGCTAGCGCACCACTGGAAGACCACCGATGAAGGCGGCATCGCTCGTGGTGCTTTTGGGTCTGTGTTGCGGCGCGACAGGTTCATGGAAATATCCCGTAACCTGCACTTCAATCCGAATAGCGATCCGCGGGCGGCTACAGACAGGGCTTGGAAAATCCGTAAGGTCGTGGAAGTACTCCAGAGGACATTTGAGAGGGGGTACGTGGCCCCGCCGCACCTGGCTTTCGATGAGGCTATCCTACCGAGCCGCTCGTCATTCAACAAAATGCGAGTGTACATGAAAGACAAGCCCCACAAGTGGGGCACGAAGCTCTTCATGCTGTGCAGTGCGGTGACAGCGTACTGCATACGGTGCGTATTTTGGATCGTTGTTGTTTTATGATGAATAATGCAGTTTAGATCTGACTTTTTATTTGGATATGCTGCATATATGCAGGTTCGAAGTGTATTGTGGGAAGAAGGAGCACACAAGTGACGCTCACAAGACAGACATGAAATCAGGTCCTGCTGCGGTGGTACGGAATCTACTTGCAGTGTTTGGAGCGGATGCGCGTAAGCAAGGAATGCGGCTTGTTGTAGTGGATCGATTCTACACATCTGTTGCTCTGGCAATTCAATTGCTGCTCATGGGGTTTTACTGCGTGGGGACCATTATGACAAGCCGATTGGGTTACTGCAAAAGCGTCATTGAAAATAAGAAATCGCGTCCAGCTACCATCGCCCGAGGAACGTTCAAGCTAGCTCGGTCAAAGCAAGTTCCACACATGACGGCCATTATGTGGTGGGATTCGCGTCCGGTCCACTTCCTATGCACTGGGGGGAGCCTGGAAATGGATCGTGTTGTACGGCAGGACCGCGCAATGCAGCAAGAGGTGCCATGTCCTCGAGTTGTCAAGGACTACCACGCCTTCATGGGAGGCGTGGATGTCCACGACCAGCTGCGGCTGCAGCGTTATTCCATCCAGCGTGCTGTTCGATTCAAAAAATATTACAAGTCCCTTGTACTGGGACTTATCGACCTGGCGATCGTGAACAGTTATATTGTGCACAAGGCTTATCACAAGAACAAGGAATCGCGCCCCTTGACCCACGTCAAGTTCATGAAGAAGTTGCATCTACAGCTCTGCCAGCTTCGGGCCACCGATATGTGCGAGGCTAACACTTTCAGCGTGAGGCAAGCTACCGCGAGAGGCGCGCCCGAACAGCCACCACGACGTTCTACCCAGGCGACGCACGCTCCGCAACAACTTGACGAATGGCGAGACAAGACAACGCAACCAAAGCGCCGACAACGCGCCTGCAAGGTATGCTCGCTGCTTCGCAGCGACGGCAAAAGGGCTGCCACTACGGCATACTTTTGCGGTGAGTGCAGTCAACAGGGGCCCGTATTCCTGTGCACGAAGCCACGCCGCACGATGCGCGGCGTTGCGATGACTTGCTGGGATGTTTGGCACCGTGAGTGGAATCATGGCAAGCTCATTCCCGTAGACACGGGGAGAAGCATCCGGATGCGCCGATCCGCCGACGCAGTGGCTGCACCATCAACACCAGGAACGCCTGTCACGCCGCTAACACCAATCGGACCGGCTAGCAGCAGCAAGAGGCGTAAAACAAACAGGTAGACCGTAAGTAGCTACGACGAGAGAGCCAAATCAATTGATTGTGAGAGTTACTGGGGGTGACACCCCAACTTACTCTATAGATTTTTGTATGGCAGTTTTTTGTGAGGTTGGGGCTATAGTGAGAGCCGCACTTGTCTCGTATCTGTACCGGAGTCTGTTTTTCTCACGTCAGACTACGCTGCATTATGCAGGTTTAGCCTGAATATTTCAGTTCGGATATGCAGCGTAGTGTATGTTTAGACTTGTCCATACACATTCTCGACCGACTTTACCCAGCTGCCTTCATTTCCCACATCCCTTTGTATACAAACCTCAAGTCAAATAAACCTGCATATGCAGTTAAAAAAAATTGAAAATGCTTCGGGCTGGAGGGGTTAAAGTTGTTGTCTTCAGCGTCCGGTTGACGCGGGTCTTCGTCAGTTGTAGCACGCTCCGCACCCTGGGGAGCTCTAATTATTGTCGTCGTAGCCGGCTCACACGCGCGCTCCACACCCTGGGGAGCTTCTGTAGTAAGCGCAGACCAGTAAGCACGCTCCACACCCTGGGGAGCTTTCGTAGTAAGAGTAGATTTGGTCTCAGTCTCCGTCGCAGGAGCAACTTCAGTAGTAGCAATTGTAGTCCCCGGCTCCGTCCACGGAGCGGCTCCAGTAGTAGTCGTAGTGGTCAAAGTAGCGATCTCGCTCGCCGGCTCTTCCAGTCGAGGAGCGGTCGTAGTTCGCGCAGTTGGTCCGGGGCGTTCCCATGGAACGGGTCCCGCCGTAGTCGTAGTCTCAAGTAATCCAGTCCGTTCTTGGAGCGTGGCTCCCGGCGCCACCGCCTCACACGCGGCGCGCTCCAGGCTCTCAGGCCTCGTCAAAGTTTCAGTTCCAGTCGTAATAGCGTTCACATCGTAGTCGAAGTCCGGCACGGTCATTATCGCGCCCACAGTCTCGTTCCTCCGGCGTGCTTCGCCGTTCAGCAGGGTGGCTGTACGCGGAGTACTCCACCCAGTGTCGATCCACGGGCGAGAGGAAGGAGCGACACTCTCCTCTCCTCCCTCATGCCCCCTTCATTGCTGAGTAGGTTGCGTTCCCGACGCGGCGGCTGCTGCTCGCGCACCCGGCGCCATCATCTGCTGGTACGCCTTCATTGGGGGGCAGTCAGCGGTGTAGTGATCCGTTTTGCCACACCCGAAGCACGGCCGCAAGCTTCCACCACCACCACCTTGCCGGCGGAACTGCCCCTGGCCACCGTCACCACGGTTGCCTTGGTTCCTCGAAGGGGCTTCGCACTCCACCGTAGCGTGGCCTTGCTGCTTGCAGTCCCCACAGGTGAACCGTTGGCGGCGACAATTGATCCGACTACAGCCAAGCACGTGGCATCGGCCACACACGGTACGACCGTCTTGCGTGTACATGTCGGGCCCTTGGCGGATGCCCTTCACAGGCGTGAACGGTACGGTCGGGACTGTAGGTTGATGAGCGTTCGGCGCCGGCGGTTGCGAGACCGGCTGGTTCTCGTACGCGGCCGCGGCGTAGCTGGGACGCCTCGGGGACCGCGGAGCACGCGCCAGTTCGGCTTGCTGCTGCAAGATCAGGTTCTGGTTCTGCTGAAGCATTGCCATCATCTCCTTCAAGGTCGATTCTTCGGCCTTCTTCTCGGGGGGCTTGTCGTCCGCGAAGTCTGCGTCGTCTTCGACGGGGATATGCATGCCTCGTTGCAGCAGGATGAGCACGGCGTGTTGGATCGTACTAGCCATGGCGGACGACAGAGCTGCCTTCCACTCGCGGTTTCTCAGTCCCGACAAGAAGTACTGGTACCTCATCGACGGGTCGAAGCACTGGGCCTCATCGCACAAGCTCTTCACCAGGTCACCCCAAACTTCGGCTGACATGCCGCGGGAGCGCTTCGTCGTTTTAAGGCGTTCAATCAGTTGTAGTGGGCTAAGACAAATGAACTGGTTGTGGAATCGGATGCGTAGCGTTTCAAAGCTGTCGATCTTGGAATACATCCACCACTCCTCCGCAGGCTTGCCCTTCAGGCACTCGCGGAACGCACTGATGCGTAGCTGCTCTTCGAGTCCGGCCGTGGCTCGGACGAAAGAGTCCCAGAACAACTTGGCCTTGTCCACCGTGGCGTTGTCCGAGTAGAACGGCTGGATCATCCTCACCGCGTTCTTGATGTGAGAAGGCATCCCCCCATAGTACGTAGTCGAAGCGACGGAGCCCGACTGCATCGGAGCTCCGGGGTTCATCGGGGTCAGGCCGCCATACACTGGCTGTGGAACGCTCGAGGTCGGCGCACTGTTCGGCGGCGTAGTCGTCCACGTCGGTTGCTGGGCAGCAGTACCGGCGGAGGGCACTCCAAAGGGGGAAGCACCGTAGCCGTACCCGCCAGGGATAGGAACACCAGGAAGAGAGATGCCGTCGTAGGACACGATCGCAGATCGAAGACGCGGAGTAGCAGTCGAAGCCGGCGCTAAACTTGCGCTCGGAGTCGGAACAGCACTTGTCGTCGAAGGCGTGTAGTTCCCCGCGGAGCCGTACAGCTGGGCCGGAGGTACGGCACCAGGCGCCGTTCCCACGGGAAGTACTCCCGTTCCAGTCGACGGAGGCACGGTACCAGAGGTCGAAGGCATCGCCGTCCACGCAGGCATGGGCGGTTGGGCAGGCGGCGCGACGAAGGGCACCCCTTGGCCACTCGCAACGTTCGATGGCCCCGTCCCCACTGGAGGGATTGTCCATCCAGATGTCGCAGCCGAGGCAGGTCCGGTGGGTACGCTTCCGGACAGGGGAATAAACCCTCCTCCGGTGGCTTGGGGTACTGCCGTGCTCGACACTCCAGTTGTCCTTGTTCCAGTGCTTGAAGCGTTCGCGGGTCCCGGGGCAGCGTTGGCCCAGGACTGGCCGGCCATCTGGGCCGCATGCTGGCTGGTGATCGCCACTGCGCGCGCCACGATGTCTCGGGCGGCTCTCAGCCCTTCAGGGGTCGTGATGTCCGGCAGGTTCGGACGCGAAGGGTTGGTCGTCGCGGCACTCGGCGCCGCAGAAGCCGAGGAAGCGACCGGCGCCGTGGTCGTTACGGGCGCCGCCGTCAAGGCGGGCACGGCCACACCTTGCTGCCCTCCTTGGACAGCGTCTCTCGGACGAGGGTTCACCGCCGCTTGGTCACCTTCAGCAGACCCGGCCGAGTGAAAGCCCTCACTCGCCGAGTCCTGCTGCTCGTGGGTATCGCCTTGAGTCATGTCCAGCAGAGGTTGCTGGTTCACGGAGTCGTTCCAGAGGAGCGAGAAGTACGCTCCCAGTTGGTCTCAGACGAGATCCACGCCGAAGTTCGTCTCTCAGACGAAGTACGTTACCACTTGCACCGTGCAAGTTCTTCTCCAGTTGTCAGTGTACCCTGCTTCTCCACCAAATGTCGTATACCTCCCCTGCTGGGGTCGGGCACGCTGAGACTGTTGGTGAGAAGAGGCCTACACGGGGTCGAAGGTGGTAGAGTAGATTGCTAGTGAGACGACGAACTTGAGCAGAGAGATACAAGAGTTTTCTTTGTTGTTGTTGTTGTTCACTAAACAGGGAAGATTCACGACTGAGTCTACAAGTCGAGGGCCAGCGAAGCCGCCCTCGATCGCAAGGTAATACCTCTCCTTACACTTCAACGGAGAGCACTGGCGTACCCTTCATCCTTGGGCACGACGATCCCTCCGCTTTCACACCGAGTTCCATCGATTCGTACGCACGACACCCGTCCTCGAGCGGGGATGGAGACGTCCACGGACCTCCAAAAGTCCCACCTTACACAGGCACGCGCCATCCTTTCCAGCAGTCGTCCAATAGCAGCTCGGGTACCTTTACGAACGGTACCCTCCGAAGGGTGTAGCCATCTCCACGTTCCGGTCGACTCGCGAGTCCGACGCGCCGGAGCCTGGCACGGGGGCTGTATACCCCGGCACGGGACATCCTCCCCGACTGCACGTTCGTCGTCCTCGACGGACCTCCGGGTGGCGGGCGAGCTCGAGTCGCAGGAGCAAAGATCGTTCTTCAGCAGCACGTAGTTCAGCAGAGATCGCCGCCGGTGCACGCGGCGGGGCCTCCTCGTTGATAATCACAGCGACGTCTTCGACGGCGTCCTCATAAGCAGCATGTTCCCCAGCAGCGTCAGCACCTCGCAGTCGTTGCAGACTCTCCATCTCCGATCGTTCACGCTCGGCAGCGCGGGCACGCAGGTCCTTGAGGCCACGCATAATCATTGCCACCGGCGAAAACTCGTCCCGCTCGGCCTTGCCGTCGCTGTTCCGCCAAGTGTGGGTCACGATACCCATAGTCACGGTCATCACGGCCGCGGGAGGTCCATACGAAGACCACGCGAAAAAGTAGTTGGGCACGTTCATCAACACCAGCATAGTCGCCACGCCAACCACGCCCAGCAACGCAAATTCCAACAGGTCGTAGGCCGCCATCGGGCCGAAGAAGAGTAACGATATCACAAACTTGATCGCCAAGAACGCGACCTTGACGCCCTCGAAGGCACGCTGGCAACTCAGCGACGCCGCCTCCTTCGTGGCCTTGGCGTAGTTGATCACCGAGGTCGAGGTACTAAGCCCCAGGTCGGGCAAGTACGTGTAGAAAGTAGTGTACGCCGCCACCCACCACTTCAGCAGCATCCGTCCGTAGTCTCCGTAGCGGTCTTCATTGTCCTCCAGCACGCGCACGGGGACGGCGAAGACACCACCCCAAACAGCATAGACGTAGGCTGCCCCACGCAGCTCGCGCACTTCGCGGTTGCGCAGCAGCGCCTCGAACTGACAGAGGCACGCGTTCCAGAGTGAGCCATTTAGACACGCCACACGCCATACCTGCGCCGCAAACGCCCAACCGACGTTCCGTAGAGGAGTGGAGATCACCCACGCTAGCACGCAGCAGAGACCAGCAACACCGTAGGCCGGCAGCAACTCGGAGGGCAAGTAGCGCTCTTGGTAGCGGACAAGGGTGGCATACATGCTGCACACGTCTGCCGAAAAGCGAAATAAGAAGTACTTTCTCGGTTTGTCGTGTCAGTTGGAACGGGCATTACCGTAGGAACGCTTCTCGTCCCGAAGGTAATTCGCCAAGCCCGATCCATCAATCCAAGTCACGTCAGGGTCAATCAGAGGCTTGACCTCTGCCAAATTCGCGCCTTTCTCCGAATGCAGTCATTCTCTAATTGGCGCCGAACTCCACAGACACCAAGCAGTCGAAGCCCTCTCGCCCCGCCACGCACCAGCCGCTATGAGCGACTCCAACGAGGATCTCGCGCGCAAGTTCAAGGCCTTCTTGGACCAGCAAGGCCCACCAAGCTCGCCAGGCGGCGCGAAAACTCTGGAACGCAAGGCTTAAGAGGCGTCCTGGGCCGACATGCGCCAGATTCTCGCCATCAACAAGGGCTCGAGAGGCCTGGACGTCCTCGACAACGTTGCCGAAGCTCTGCTGAAGGACCCCGACCACGCAGCCCAGGCTCTGACGGGGTCAGTCCTGATCCTGTCGGACCCTTCGACGCAGGAGACAGCGACTGAAGCGGCCGCGCATCCAGTCTTCGGCGGCAAGGAGAAGAAACGGACGGCGACAGGTCTCACTCCGGCGAGCAGCAAGCCCCAGAAGAAGTCGCGTCCCTCGTCCGAGTGGCTCGAGCTCCTGGACTTCGAGTTGCGCGCGGACACGCCGAAGGACGTGGTTCGCGACATCAAGGCCGTCTACCGCCACGCTCGAGCGCTCGGGCTCGAGCCGCACCAGCGAGCGTACCCTTGGGAACACAGGCACCTGTTCTACGGTCCACTCGCGTATCCCGACGTCTACATAGCGCACTGGCGTTTCTGGCACAGCTATCGCAAGACGTTCTTCGACTGGGCGCTCCACGTGCCGCTCATCGACAAGAACGCGCTGATACCGCGCCGCAAGAAGAAGATGAACGCAATGCGCGAGCGTCTCCGCCTCATCATTTTTTTTCATAGAGACGTGGGGGTAAGTCCGCCTGCTGAGGCGTCTGGAGGCAGCGGGCAACGGAGAGCTGATGTGGTGGGGCGGTCCGACGGGCAAGGCCCCGCCAACAGGAGAAACAACGACGCTTCCGTCCGTGCGCGGTTTGAGATACTTGTTCAAGAAAGACAAGGACGCGTACCGCGTGCGCATCAGGGACGCGACGAAGCCGTTCAAGATCAACTCGTCGCGGTTCCAAACGTTGACGGAGATGCTTGTGCAGACCGGCGCACTCGTTCCGTCGGCAAAGCGCTCGCACCGCTTGAGTGACAAGGCCCTGGCGCGAGTGGTGATCGACAGCACGTTCCCAACCCCCGTGCCCGATCACTGGGTTCCATCACTCACGAAGGGAGCGTTGCGCGTCTTGCTAGCGGACGAGAGGATCTCGGAGTTACGCGTCAAGATTGAGACGCAGACTTCGCAGACGACAAGCCCCCCGAGAAGAAGGCCGAAGAATCGACCTTGAAGGAGATGATGGCAATGCTTCAGCAGAACCAAAACCTGATCTTGCAGCAGCAAGCCGAACTGGCGCGTGCTCCGCGGTCCCCGAGGCGTCCCAGCTACGCCGCGGCCGCGTACGAGAACCAGCCGGTCTCGCAACCGCCGGCGCCGAACGCTCATCAACCTACAGTCCCGACCGTACCGTTCACGCCTGTGAAGGGCATCCGCCAAGGGCCCGACATGTACACGCAAGACGGTCGTACCGTGTGTGGCCGATGCCACGTGCTTGGCTGTAGTCGGATCAATTGTCGCCGCCAACGGTTCACCTGTGGGAACTGCAAGCAGCAAGGCCACGCTACGGTGGAGTGCGAAGCCCCTTCGAGGAACCAAGGCAACCGTGGTGACGGTGGCCAGGGGCAGTTCCGCCGGCAAGGTGGTGGTGGTGGAAGCTTGCGGCCGTGCTTCGGGTGTGGCAAAACGGATCACTACGCCGCTGACTGCCCCGCAATGAAGGCGTACCAGCAGATGATGGCGCCGGGTGCGCGAGCAGCAGCCGCCGCGTCGGGAACGCAACCTACTCATCCACTGGTAGTTGATGCCGTCCTGGTAGACTGGCCAGTTCGAACCAGCCCACGCGGATGGCTTCTACACCGCCTTGGTCGGGAGGTTCTTCAGCTTGAGCTCCATCTTCTTGCCGAAATATTCCTCAAGGGCGGCGATGTCATCTTCAGATGCCCACTCCAGTCTACGACCGGCTGTGCCAGTCGTCGAGGTAGAAGCAGACGTGAGCGACGTGCTTCCAGAGGCTTGTTCCTTGAAGACGTACTCGTCCTGGTCAGTTGCCGTTGTCAGGACCTTCTCCGACATGAGCTGCGTCCCCACCTTGGTGAACACTGGCTCGGACGGCGACGCAGCAGCCTTAGACAACAAACCCGTGTCTAGCACAGACATTGTCGAGACTGTTGAGGGCTTGGGCGGCACGTTCAGGTCCTGGGGGACGGTCACGACGCACTTGCCGTCGTCGGGAATCTCCGTACCGCGACCGGGGAAACTCTCGTCGCCGATGTCGTACGAGTTGCACGTGGTGAAAGGGTCGAGCTGCAGCGAGGCAGAAGTGACTTGATCCATCTGCAGTGCCACGAGGGCGATAGCAGCGGAGACAAGGTAGACGCTGGGCTTGAAAACCATTGTGGCGAGGACCTCTGCGGCTTGGGGGGGGGGGGGGGGGGGTTGTTGCCAAGGAAATTGGGGAATGAGCAGCACTGGAGCCGCACCGGCAGGTCTAGCTTGACTCGAGAGTCTTGAGACAAGGGAAACGGAGTGCTCCTCAAGTTGTTTCACATGAAAATGCAGGATTTATGGTTGCAGAGCTCCGATCGCGTGGTGAAGCTCGGGATCTGCTCGGCGGGTAAGCGTAAGGCGTCATCGATCGACACCGTGTGGCTTGCAGTCACACCGTACTTAAGTATACAGCGGCAAACAGGTTGAATGGTCCGTGGTAAGAGAAGAGAGCACGTTGCAGCTTGGTCTAGTGTACTTCTACCTGTGCCAGCATCAATGGCAGTAGAGCAGCCCCCTGGGCCTGGTACTTGTGCTTCAAGGTTTCAAGCCATTTTATCATGCCAAAATCGCTTCGTCATGACTACAGGACATGTATACGCACTCGATAAAGAGATAACCTGGGATCAACCTCAGCGACAAACGAACAAAGGATACAACATTGCAAGGCGGTTGACACAATGCCAGTTCCTATAGCCTTCACTTTGCCACTTGGAGCCTATACTAATATCGTTTCTGTCTAGCCCTAGAGATGCGATGATACAGTTCTTCGTCATGGACGCTTGAAGAACGATGTGATTACTTTGTGTGTTTACATGTTTGCGTCTATGCGTCATGTACATGCACTCGCAATTTGTTTACTTAAGTAGGTTCAATAACTGTTGATCCCTATACCACACAGTAATTGTGCTTATTACTGCACAGCGTACATGTACAGTAGTCCTCTCTACTTCTTGGAATCAACGCGAAGAGCGCCGTGACGGTACATGTGCTACTGTAATACATTGCATTATTTGTATTGGGCCTGCGTTGATCGCGTTAACATCACGTGATAGGGAATTGCACCACGTGATACCGTATGCATGTACGCAGGCATGTCCGGAGGGGGTAGTGTGGACAGAAAAAGAACGAAATACCCCTTTTAAAGTTGCCAAGAGTGCCCCCTCTTAACTAAGAGGCCATCTCCATCTCCAGCTACGTTGCGAACAGGCTCTAAGGATATCCTGGTGATGAAGGGAATATGCTGTACCTTACGTCACATTTTCGACCTGGTACCTTGTGTTAGGACTACAGGACATGCCTGCAGTAGCAAATAGGTCACCAGAACTGGCATGGTGTCACTACCTCGCTCATGACATTGATCTACTTCGGATTAGTATCTGAAATGATCGGCCAGCCATACAACCTTCCTACTATATTAGTTGTTTTCCTTAAGCTACTTGAATCAACGCTCACAGCGCGAAGCAAGGTTCGCAAACACAATACTCACTCTGGATGAGTTTGTGAGAACGATGCAGTCTAAACACGAGAGGAACAGGGAAGACGGCTCTATGAATGTGAACACGATCAAAACGGCCAACCACCGTAAGTAGTGCTCATCAATTCGTATGTGCTATTTAACAGCATGAACGTCGGAGAGCGGAGAAATGAGGCCACCACACAGGACCGTTGCCATAAGATATGCTTAGCACGTTCTTACCGGTTACCTTCCAGTCGACTAACTTTTGATGGTGAATAACAGGCATCTTTCCCTTTATCAGTGGCGTGAGGATGATAGCCTTGCTGCCTCCTGGAGAATGTCAGTATCGGTTGACGTAGGTTACTGAAGTCACAGCGTTGGGTGTAAGGAACCTAGAGCACGTCCCAAAATCACTTGTGGAGGTTGTGTACGCATGCCGCGTACGACGGGCTTAGCAACGACGCGATGGAAGGTAAATAGCAATATTGACAATACGTTGAGCCCATGCGTTTGATAGACGAGCTGTCCAGGCAGGTAGCTGTCTAGTGCTCGATAGAAGGGGACTTCTACCGTAGGTACGGACACGCCATCTGTAGGCGGGATTGCAGCTGAGCGCGATCCTGGGAGTAGATAGCCATCTAAACCGCATCAAATTCAAATTCAAATGTCTAGTGCTCGTTGGCCTCCAAGCCGAGCACTCTAGCTCACCACCTATACATTCTTTTACATATTCGTAGTGCCTCGTTCTGGTTTTAATATACAAACATACAACACTGATCGGGCTACCCCTTTGAAAAGTCCCAGGTGACCCCGTTGTAGCAAAAGGGGCATGATTTGCAAAATGCCCCCTGCGGACATGCCTGCATGTACGGTAAAGTGTGCATTCACAATGCGATCAAGTTTGTCCGTAATCGCTACGAGCACATGACATCGAGGAGATTTTGTGATGAAGAAACCCCAACAGGTGAAATGGCGCTGCGTACCTTGCCTTCGAGCGACATCTTGTTGGTCGTGAAGCGTCGGCGGCTTCATCACAGGGCTAAAGGAGCTCGAGGTCTGAGTTTTCTTGAGCTAAAAACGTTTTCTTCTTCTTAGCACAGCGACGTTGCAGCGTTGCCACCGACTTTGATGAGAAGCTCAAGGGTACATATACATACATACCTATATCGGTTGAATTTCATGCTTGAAAGTAGATGTCAGCAACTCAAGGATACATGTAGTCTGCCCTGACAGAGAAGCATCTAGGATGACTTCAGACGACTACTATACACGATCATAAGGCACCGCGGACTCTTACACTAGGCTTCAAGATGCAACGCCAGCCGTATTACATTGTAAGCGCAAGCACTTGTCAAGTGGCAGTACTCACCACAACGTAAGAAATGTAGCCATGATATGATGGAAGAATTCAAAAGTTACATTTCATTGATCCCATGATCAGCCAATCACAAGCGCGGAACCATCACACTACTGCCATTTCCCCGATCTAACCCCCAAGAGGCGAGTCAAGCAGCATGAGCGACGACGAGTCCAAGCACAAGCGCTGGTTCCCGCTCGAGTCCAACCCGGACGTCATGAACGCGTACGTGGAGAAGATGGGCTTCCCCACGGGCCAGTTCAGCTTCTGTGACGTGCTGAGCACGGAGGAGTGGGCGCTGGCCATGGTGCCGTCCCCCGTCGTGGCTGTCATCATGCTCTTCCCCATCAAGCCGCACGTGAGTTTAAACAATGTTGTAATAGGGTATGGGGTGTTTAAACACCTAAATGGATGATATCGATGTTTTTATTGCAGACGGAGGAGGCGGACAAGCAGGAGGCGGCGCGGATCGAGAAGGACGGACAGACGGTGTCCCCCAACGTCTACTACATGCGCCAGACTGTCGGTGCGGAGATTGTACTGCCATTTCAGCACAAAAGCGTTTTAATCTTCTTCCGCTAATGTTTTATTTGTTTTTCGTACCAGGGAATGCGTGCGGTACCGTGGGCATCCTGCACGCTATCGGAAACGTGAGCCACCTCGTGCAGCTGAGTGCGTTGTGGTTTTTGTGTTTTACTTGCTTCCTCTGATAAACTTATCGTTGTCTCGGTGTTGGTTATTGTGCCGGCAGCTCCGGGGAGCTACTTGGACAAGTTCTTCAATAAGACCAAGACCAAGACGCCCGAGGAGATTGCGCAGTACCTTGAGGAGGACGACGAGGTGATTTTTTGCCCTGATCGAGTTGAAGTCGTGGGGTCTGGTACTGGTTTCTCAAGTGTGGCTTTGGTTAATCGTTCTAGCTGGAAGAAACGCACAGCAGTGCTGCGGAGGCTGGCCAGTCGGAGGTGCGAAGGAATTGCGGTATTTTCATTGAGTCTAGAACCTAACATTGTATCTGCCTGCGCAGCAACTGGAGAGCGTTGACGACCCGATCAACACGCACTTTGTGTGCTTCAGGTACGGATCTTACAGAGCTGTGAACCACCTTTGTCTAATTAGCTTCTGTGCAGCTGCGTGGATGGCACCCTGTATGAGCTTGACGGCCGGAAGAAGCGCCCCATCAACCACGGACCCTCCAGCCCGGACACCGTTCTGCACGTACGTTGCGCTTTGTAATTGTGCTGCACACATGAACATGCTGCTGACGTTTTGCTTTCGTCTGTATCCCCCTTCTCCAGGACGCGTGCCAGGTCATCAAGAAGTTTATGGCTCGCGACGAAGGCGAGATGCGCTTCACCATCCTCGCGCTGGCGAAGACGGCGTCTGACTAGCTGGCACCCGGTCTCCGAGACCAAGTGTAAAAAGCTGCGATGGTCTTAACCTTAACCGGTCAAGAATGAATACCCCAAGAGTTAGCAATCCTAAAATCGCTTTGATATCTTTGCCAATGTTGCAACGACTCTTCGTGCTGGCGCTGATGCTTGATAGCAGCAGGAAGAATGGGCGCTGCTGGCAGAACCTTCCTGCTCGATCACGTCGACGGTGCATGATCTTCTTGCTGCTGCTGAGCTGTTTGGTAAGTGTGGTCTCTTCTGCGGCCTCCATCGATCTATATGTGTCTCCAACAGGCAGCGACGTCGGTAGTGCCGATGGAAGCTTCTCCAAGCCTTTCAAGACGCTTGCACGAGCTCAGCAAGAAGTCCGAGTCAAGAACAAACTGGCTGCGAATAGCAACACTCCCATCAACGTTTACCTTCGTGCCGGCCGCTACGAGTTATCCAAGACGTTCGACTTCACCAGTGACGACTCGGGTCCTTCCAGCAACGCCATCGTCACGTACCAAGCGTACTGCGACGCCGACGTGGAGAAGGCCGCCATTTCAGTCCGAACATTCCCGTATCACTCTGGATTAGCAGTTCCTCCGCGTCTGCATTGGAATGGAGTCGGCGATATCGACGCATGGGAAGGCCCAGTAGATCCATTCGCGCAGATGGGGGTCAACCGCACGAATAACTCGTTGTTGGTGATACCAGCGCCGGCTCAAGATGTTGGCACCGATATCGGCACTGTGTGTGTGGACAAGAACTACGGCGTCGGGCACACGTGCTACGCTGAAGGAAGTCCGATGGCGACGTGTGTTTCAGGGTGTATGGTTGCCTGCCAAAGCCACATTGCCAGAAAGCGCTACAGCGAGCTTTTTTACGACAAGTTTACGCATTTATTCGGCAAGGACCTGCGCAAGGAGGAGGACTGCGTCGAGATTTGTTCGCTGTCGTGTCGTGGCTGCGAGAAGGTGGTCATCTCTGGGTCGAAGCTCGTACAAGCTGGAACTCTCACGTGGACTTTGGACCGATCTGTCACGGTCACTACGGCTAGCGGGGGCTCGCAGTCTCTAAAAATCTTCCGGACGGATTTGTCGTCGATCCTGCCGGGTCTTGCCGCTGGCGTCGTGCCAGCCAAGCCCGAAGACTTCCCGACCTTTACTAGTCTGTACGTTGACGATGTCCAGCTGCCTCGTGCGGGGTTCCCCAATTGCTTGGTCGGCGTATCATTACCTGCGCAGACCTTCGCCTGCTCGTATGAACCAGTTGATGTCGCCGACTCCCGCGTTGTCTACAACGCGACCACTTTCTCGAGTCGAATTGCAACGTGGACAAACGTGAAGGACGTCATGGTTGATCTTCGACCCCAAAGCGCACAGCCGACCAGTCTGCGCTACTCGCTAGCTTCCGTGAACACTGCGGCTCGCACAATGCAACTGGGGGCAGGAGGGTCGGAGCTTTCCTACGACACCTTCACGTACGGGCCTGGTGCCGCTTGGTCGGCGTCGGCGGCCAGTCTTGATCCTGCTATCCGAGTGGAAAATGTGCTGCAAGAGCTGGACTCGCCGGGGGAGTGGTTCTTCGATGTCTCCACGCGGTCCCTGTATTTGATCCCGATGAAGTCAACAGCCACCGCGGCATCTCTAGCTAGCAGCGTCCTCGAGATCCCGATACTTCACCAACTGCTGCGGGTGAGTGGCTCCCGCGAGAATCAATACGTGACGCCAACCCACGCCCACACGACGCTGAAAGAAACCACGTCATTAACCAAAGCATCGAACCTACGCTTCCGGTACTTGACGCTGTCCGGAACGCAGCTCCACCACCTCAACATCTGTACGTAACATGACCTTATGCACTGCGCATCAACTAACGTTGCTGTGCTCGTCTTGTGTATCCAGATGAGCGTGTCCCTGGATCCGAGTGGCCCGTGACGCGAGTTGCAACAGTCTACGTGGAGTCGGCCACGAACACGACGATCGCGTACTGCAGCTTTGAGAAAATCGGGGGCAACGCGATCATGGTGTCGGGCGAGAGCAGCAACATCCAGCTCGTTAACAACAACGTCTCGTTCGTCGGCAGCAACGGGATCTCCGTGCTAGCACGGCGCGGCTATCAGCTCAACTCGTTCCGCGAGGCTGTGCTTGCCCACCTGTTGGTTCCCCAGTCTGTGAACATTTCCTTCAACCAGGTGCACCACTTCGGACTGCAAGTTGCTCACTCGGCAGCGATCATGGTCGTGGGTGCCAAGCAAGCTACCATTCACGGGAACCTGGTCTTCGGCACCCCCGACAGCACCAGCATCAACAACACGGCAGCTGCACTGTTCTCAGCGGCGGCGTACCATGTGATCAACGCCAATGGGGCCAACTTGGAGGACGGACTTCCGTTGATTCGCCCCATCACCAACCTCGGAGAGAACGCGATACCCGTGACGCCTGCCCCCGTGTTATCTTCGCAGTACCAAGTCACCGTTCCGCTGCTCGGCTTCGACGTGAACACCGTGGCGAAGCTTGTCGGCGCACCCGAGTGCGTCTCCGGCAGCGGTCGAGTCGGGTCCCTGTATGGCGAACTCACCCCGTTCACGTACACCAGTTGCTCCGGTTGCTGCTCAGTGCACAACAATTACGCGCGTCTTCGGGTGTCCGGGTCGGGCGTTGCTTGGAGCGCCGCCATCTCTCGGGAAGTCGTTGCGCGTCCCGGTCAGACGATCGATCTCACTGCCACTTCCTCGGCCTACTTCAACTCCGTCATCGACGTCTACGTTGGTTTCCACGTGGTCACTCCGAACCAGATCCTCGACCTGCCGACACAAGCAGAGTGGCGAATCCTCACAAGAAGCTGTCAGTATGCGGAGCAAACGTACCACGAAACCTGCGGTGGGCCCTGCCAACAAAGTGACGGATGTGGCAGCTCCAATGCTGCGCTGCAACAAGCGCTTGGCACTTCCCTCGCCTGTGCCAGTGGTTACGAGTCCGATCCACCGTCGCTGGTGTGCTCAGGGCCATTTGAAGGGCAGCGGGACTGCGACGGCTCTGGGGTGATCAAGTCGCACTTGTACTACAACTGCTCCATCGCCTGCTTCGCCACGACGTGCACCTAACGCCAGCAACACACGCACACACGTCCGACACAGAGCAAGCCCGCACGTAACTCCAATTTTCAACATGTTCACTTGTTTCCCTGTACGCTAGTGCCTCGAGGCACAAGACATACTTGCGCCTTGCTTATTTCGGTCTTGCGCTCGGCCCGCGTTCTAAAAGGCCGTCGCGGCTCCCTCAACCCATTATCTCGTCTTTTCCTTTGTTTTTGTTTTTCTTTGCTGTCCCCACACACGCGTGCTCCTCCCGCGATTCTTGATTGAGTCCTATCCCTCTTCGGCGCGCCAATAGGCCAGCAAGCGTATCCTGTCTCACAGGTATGTCTTTATCACACATTCGACAGCGACGAAGGTCGCCCCACGAAGCTGAACCCGTCGAAGTCGTTCGGGCGGTCTGTCTTCGCCATCATCACACTCGGCTCGCGATCGCGGGCCGTAATTTCATTCATGTTGCGAGGAGCGTAGTGCGTGTCCATCTTACCAACACCCGGGTTAAACGGAGGCTGCATCTTGCGCTCGAGCAGCTCCGGCCAGTCAATGCTGTCGAAGAACGGGTGTGTCAGCACCTCGTCCGCGCCTCTCGGGCCGCTTCCAAGACGCATCATCGGGTCACGCGTTAGCAACTGCATTAACACAAAACAGAACACCACATGTTAGCTGTTATTCGCACACAGGAAAGATCGAGACGCGCTTGGTCACTTACCCCATTGATGAGCGAAATCGCAGCGTCAGAGAAGCTGGGCGAGAAAGTGACCCAGTCCTGCTTCAGAATAGTTTGGAACATGATGTCCCGGTTGCGGTGGTAGTAAGGCGGCTTTCCGCCGATCATCTCGTACAACAGAATACCGAACGACCACCAATCGGCAGCCTTGCCGTAAGCCTTGCCCTTCAGGAGCTCGGGTGCAATGTATGCAGCAGTGCCACAGAAAGTCGTAGCACCCTTCAGACCGGATACGCCGACCTTTGACAGACCGAAATCCGTGATACGCACGTGACCGTCGTGGTCCATCAACACGTTTTCAAGCTTCGCATCACGGTAAATGATGTTGGCGCTGTGAAGGTGCGCAATGGCCGCAGCGACTTCGGCGGCGTAGAAGCGAGCCCACTCCTCCGGGAATTTACGGCGGCGGCGCAGGTGCGTAGCCAAAGATCCACCGCTGAGGTAATCCATCACGAGGTACAGCTTCGACTCACTCTGGAAAGCGTAGTGCAGCTTGACCACGAACGGATGCGAGATCTCCGTCAGAATTTTACGCTCCGCCATCGTCGTGTTAACGAGGCCCGACGAAACAACTTGCTGCTTCTTCAGCACCTTCATGGCGTAACACTCGCCCTGATGCGGCGGAGTGACCTTCCGGCACAAGAACACCTTACCAAAACCACCCTGACCAACGACCTTCATCAGCTCGAAGTCTTTGTCCGAGATCAAACGCTGCTTGTCACTGTTCGAGCCACTGCTAGAACCAGAGTTGCGCTTGGGCTTCGCCACGGGCTTGGGCAAATAGTACGTCGCCTTGATTTTGCCGTCTTCATCAGATCCATTGTTTTTGTTTCCGTTCTTGCCTTCGTCGGCGCCGCCGGACATATCGCTGGACTCATCGCCATCAGTTTCACCGATCACAATTATGTTGGACTGTCGCCGCGGGCGACCGATGGGCTTCGTGGCCGTCTTTCGCTTTCTCAGTTCGGCACGAACATGCTTCACAACAGCAGTCATGCCTGGTTGGTTCGGGTTGGCGCCGATAAATGCGAATGCAGGGTCTTCGGCCTTTTCCAGGGTCTTCGGTGTGTTGTCGGCCTCCTGGGACGGCATAAAACCCAAGGACAGACACACGCAGTTCACGCGCGCCTGCGAGTCCACGATCTGGGCGCCAAGCGGCTCGTACGACGCTTCCCAGTTAATCGATCGACGACCGAGAAGCTCAAGAATACCAGGAGACTCGTTGTGATCGATTTCGTGCTTGGACTCGATCAGCGCAATGCGATGAATCTTTTCTCGGGCGCTCAGCTCGTACGTCTCCAAAATGGACTTCACAAGGGCACCTCCACGCGCGTACGCGATGATAGACACCTGACCCTTGCACTTCGTGATGAACTGATCCCACACAAAAAGGACGTGCTCCGTGGGTGTAGTAGAGTTCGGAATGGGGACTTCTCGCTCGAATCCTCCAGCCTCGTAAACGACGGCCGAGTTGGAGAACGGGTTGCAAACAACGATTCCGTAACCTTCTTCTTGGGCACGACTGAAGTATGGCGTCATCGACCACTTGTGGTCAATTGTAAGCTTCTTGTTCTCCGGGTCCTGCTTCCAGAGACCAAGAGGACCAGAGTCCGCCAGGAACAGGATAACCTTCTTTGCTGAAGTGTAGGCCATGGAGCTGTAGAATCGGCAGCGAACTGGCGAGTCTGCTGATGGTACAAACTGAGGCGTGAAGTCCAATTCCCTCTCCATAAAGTTGTAGATGTCCTTCTTGTCCGTGCGTTCGCTCATACGAATGGACGGGTTCGCGGGGTGCTTCAGCTTTGGCAACTCGACTGGCTCGTCAAAGGCGGAAATTCCTCGAGTGTCCAGCTCCAACGAGTCTGCAGAGCTCTTACGTCCGCGATCCTCACCCTCGTCTCCAATTGGTTTGCCCTCCTCTTCCTCCTCGTCATCGTCAGAACCCTTAGGCTTCTCGTCGCCCTTCTTGTACGCATCCGAAGGCGGTTTTGTCGGTAGTTCAGTGTCGTCCCCGCTTTCTTCATCACTGCTCGACTCCATCGCCAGCATTGCAGTTGTCTTGCGACGCCCCATGCCAGCCATGAGCAATCCTGCCGACGACCGAGATGAAGTTCGTACCGGCACAGGAGCAGGCTTCGGCTCCGCCTTCGACTCTTCCTCAGAGTCGCTAAAGGAGGTAAAACTGTGTTTCTTGGGCTCAGGTTCCACGATGCCGAAGTTCGGAGTCAGTGTAGTCTTCTTGGACTTCGGCGGCGTCGGAGGAGCCGCCACGGGTGATGGGATTTCTCGAGAGGGCGGTGATGAAGCCGGAGAATCCGAATCACTGCTAGCATCCTGGCTTGGTCTTCGCACCGGAGAACGAGGAGCCTGCTTCGCATCATACGAAGTTGCCTTAGCATCTTCTTCATCCGAGTCCGAATACTTGGCCGGAGTAGGCTTCTCGTCTGCTTCTACTTCGTTGAGAGCCTCGGCAATGTCCTGGTCAAACCTAGCTGAGGTGTTGTTGAGGTCAGGTTGCTCCATGCGCTGCTGTGACGACCCTCTTGTCAGGCGGTTAGGATACGTGCCATCCTTATCGCCGACATCAACGCCATCTGGCGTTTGCATCACAGCAAGCAGAAGTGTCCTAGCGCCCTCGGACAGAGCCTCCAGTTCATCAAACGGCGTCGTTTCGTCGTCGAGGTCATCGCGTCCATCAATGTCCTCATCTCCGTCGTCATTGGCAGTCTGCGCACGCGACGAACGGTCACCAACAGTGGTACCACGCAGGTTGAAACCGCAAGCTCCGCAGAAGCGGGATCCCGTCAGCACTGCGTTACAGTTCGGGCAGCGCTTCTTCTCCACTTCCGGCTCCTCCTCCACCGCGTTCAGCTTGTTCAACGCGTTCATCCACTTGTTGCGCTCCCGATCGTTGTCCGCGTATACATAGTACGGCACCTGCTCGCTGGTCATGAACATGAATCCGAAGGGCTCGCCATCCCACTTCTGCACGTCCTCAACCAGCACTTCGGCAAGAGGTTTTCCCTTGGAATTGTTTGCCATGTCATAGTCCGAGTAGTACGAGATGGCGTTTCCACGCAGAATGAAGTAGCGCTTCTTCCAGCTTTTGCGCTTGTGGCCCTGCTTGGTCAGATATCCTGCGCACGACACAGGCTCCGGGACGCTGGCCGTCGATTTCTTGACCGTAGCCAGCCACTTCTGCTGCTCACCGGCAGTGTCGGCAATCACATAAAACACGTTCCCTGTGACCGTCATGAACATCAAACCGTTTGCCTCGCCGTCCCACGCCGCGACGGATCGTATTTCAACCTCCGCCATCGCTAATTGGTTGTCGCGGTACGCCTGCTGATCCGCGTAGTGCCGCAGCGACGTTCCGTTCAACACGTAGTACGCCATGCGCTGGCTCGGAACCAGGTGGCCGCGTTTCGTTAGATATCCCTCGCAACTCACCTCCTCGGTCTCCACCATGTACTCCTTAAGCGCGCGCAGCCACCTCGTCCGCTCCGACTCTGACGACGCGTAAACGTAGTACGGGATCTGCTTGGTGGTGTAGAACATGAATCCGTGAGCCTCGCCCGACCACGTGGCCACCTTCTCGACCGTGACGGCACCGTACTTCTTGCTCTTCTCCTCGCTCGAGTAGTACTCGAGCACGTTGCCTCGCAGCGTGAAGTAGCGCGTCTTCCAGTTGGTGAACAGGTGGCCTCGCTTGGTCAGGTAGCCTTCGCAGCGGATCTCCGTGGGGGTTCCCTCGGGCACCGTCATGCGCGACTCCTTCTCGCCGCGCGTGAGCATGAACGTCTCGCGACTGAAGAGGCTGCGTCTCGACACGGAGCGGCGGTTGCCGGCGTTGTTCACGGGCGCCGTCTGGCTGAAATCGGTGCCTCCGAAGCCCGTCGTGGTGGTGGCAGGATTGAAGCTGCTGCCTCCGTAGGCGGGCGACGCAGTGTTGGCGAACTGCTGCTGCTGCTGCTGCTGGAGCTGCTGGTTGCCGTAGGGTGTCGCGTTGGGGCCGAGCGAGTGGCCTAAGTGGCCGCTGCCCTCGATGCTCTGCTCGGTCATGGCGTCGAGGTTCGGGTTGGACACGGGGCGCGGCATGCCGCCGTACGCGCTGCCGCCGCTGTGAGGCGCCGCCGGGATCTGCGGCGGGTAGTGCGGAGGCGGCGGCGGCGGCGCACGGTTGAACATGCTGCCGCGCGACGAGGAGCGCGGCATGCGGCCCTGTTCGGCGCTCGCGGTGGTGCGCAGCGGCGGCGGGTTCATGTCCGCCGAGGCCGAGGACGACGAGCGGCGGATGGACTCGCGCAGCGCGTACGACGTGGGCGACGTCACCAGGATGTCCTCATCCTGCTGCTGCTGGTAGTTGTACGAAGACTGGTCGGCGCTCATTGCGGCATCGACCTGCGGGTGGCGCGAGGGGGACGAAGCACGAGGGTCCTGCAGAGGCACATACAAACACCAAGTGCGACAGGTTAGTGTGGAGCGCCGAGAGCGGAATCAAGAGTGATGGTCGCTTCCTCCGCTTCAAGCAACACTTTCACTTTCGCTTTCGCCCTCTCGCTATCGAGACGGGAGACCGCAACCGCCAAGACGAGAGAGAGGGGGAAGGAGAAGGAGAGGAAGACCCGCACTCATTCACGTGTGGCGCGCGATCTTCCTTCCCGCTGGTGTTAAACCCCTCGGCGAGCGGTCGTCTGCGGCGAGAGGGCGAGAAAGAGGAAGCGGCCGTCTCCACCGTCAAGCGAGTGCGCTACCTGTTGCTGCTGCCTGTGGGGGTCGGTCGTAGCCTGCCGCGAGCCTGCGTCGAGCCGCGTGTATCCGCCTGCGAGAAGAAGTTAGAGTCTCCTTTCTCTGGGCTTGCGTGGCCTCAGTCGGCGTCTCGTTGTGAAAAATCCCCCCTCGCCGGTTGGTCGAGTCTGTACCTACCCGGTAGACTTTTTCGGAGTACTACCGAATACAAGCCCTTCACAATAGTAGCCCCGTCACATTTTAGAAGTTGGATTGAAAACTAACATAAGATATTCTTCTGGGCATATTTTAAAAGCCCGCTCTAGTGCGTCCTCGGTGTTGATCTATGTATCTGGTAAGAGCTGAAGGAGCGGGAGGTGATTGATGATCAGCAGTCACGATTTCCTTCTTTCAGGTATTCGTGTTTTGGTCAAGCAGCTTTCTTAGGTGGCTCGCAGCTAACTGAATGTGGTTGATATCAAGAAAAACGCTGCAACCCCATCCAATGCAAGCTGAATATGAATATCTACAATGTTTTACAGCAAGCAAATGGCGGTGTACAGTGCATTCCTTGGTTTTCCCTAAGACCAAAGCTGCTACTTACGTGTGCAGATTTAGACCCAGCCAAGCCAAAACAGTTTTTTGAAACGACTACACTTCGTACACAAAAAGGTTTACCGGGTAGTCATTGCCCCCATCTGTAGTTGTCCACACGTTAACTTCGACGCTTCAACCTGGATCGCGCCTCGCTCGGATCGCGGTCGACATACTAGCGAGCTGCGACGGACGCTGACGGGCTGCTGCATTCGGCTGGTGGCAACGCACACTGCTGCTCTATTGAAGTGTGGAGGGAGACATTGCAGACGATCAACGGGTACATGGACCGAGAGCGCGGGAATGACTCATGCATAATAATAGCTGGAGGCCACCTTGCCGCACCAAACTTCAGACCGATCAATACTCATGTATGCATCGCGCGGCCATGCGTGACGCCGACCGTGTCGATACGCTGAGCGGGTGGACCATTCGAAGACTCCCTCACTCACTCGCTTGCTCGCTCGTCTGCCTGGAAGACGCTCTCTGGAGCAGATGCAGTTGCCAAAAAAGGCTAGAGCTCCAGCGGCCTCGCTGCTAAGGTGGTCAGGGTGGCGCGGTGGATTCGACGTTGCAAACTGCGATGGAGCACAGATAAGACTTGTGCAGGCTGCAAGTTTTGCTGGAGTGTGCCGGGTCTTGGGCCAGAGCGAGGTTCGGACGTCTGGCCATCTGCGCGCCGGGCTCTGGGAGGAAAGGAAGCGTGGAGCCCCGCGCTGCATCTTGCCCGGCCGGCAAGGTGCCGCGATGCCTGACTAATACGGGTCGGGCTAATGCGCACGAGGAATACGAATCGCGGGAGCACGGGCTCAACGTTTCGATTGACACGAGCGCAGGACGTGAGACGGCTGCTTTTGCGTGCAATGGGACGACGTGTGCGATGCAGTGGTTGGGCTCAGCTCGGGTGGGTCAAACGTAACTGCGGAGCAAGGCAAAACCAGAGCATGTATATTGTGTGCACACGGGGAACCAATGTTTTGGTTAAATAACAGCGATAGCGTGAGGTGGTGCGCGGTTCGGAGGAGAGAGGGGTATGGTACACTTCGTCCCTTGAGCAACGAGGGAGCTTCGTCTACGGAGTAGCTGGAAGGCGACGGTACCGAGCTTGCGGCGAGGCAGCGTCGAGCGTAGAAGGTCTGCAGAGCAGCAGCGAGCAACGTGCCAAAACAAAATATCGCCCCAAGCTCATGCCGTCTTGCCCGCGTTGCCGTTGAGACTATCGGTGATGAAGCTGCTGGGGGGCAAGTTGGGCACGGCCGAGCTGGCGCGGTACCCGTCGAGTTTGCCGGGCATGAGAAAGCTAATGGGCGGCAAGCGCGGTGTTCCTGCGGATGCTGGCGGTGCTAGTCCAGCCAGGCCATTGGGCTGCACGCCTGTAGCAGCATATTGCGAGTTCCTGAACGCGTCCGAGGCGTTCTGGTCGTAGGCGAACCGGCTCAGCGGTGAGACGGAGGATCCGCTCGGGAACGCGGCCTCGAGCGACGTAATGGAGTGCAGGCTATGCCGGCGCGCGCTGTCGCCGCCGACGCCGATGCTGCCGAGCTTGGCGCGCCGCGCGACGCTGACCATGCGGTGCTTGCGGTCGCTCTTGCGCTGGTGCTCGTTCTGCCGGTCGCGGTGGAAATGGCATAGGGTATGGAGCTGGCCGTTTCGCTTGGTGGCGCGCGGGTTGGAGCACTTGCCGGACTTGTACTTGCAGAGAAGCTGCTGCTGCTCGCCGGCGCGCGGCGAGCTCAGGGCCGCGAAGCCGTCGTCCTGGCTGTTCATGAGGTGGTGGCTGCGCTTCAGACGGCGCTGGCGGTAGAGCTCACTGCCTCGGTCGGCGCTGTCCGGCTGCAGTCCGGTGTCGAGTTGCTCGCGGTCCGAGTTGTGCATGCACGTGCTGCTGCCGTGCTGTGGGGTGCTGCTGTGGGAGGGCTATGCGTAAGGCTGAGTAGCGGCGGCGGCGGCTGCTGCTACTTTGCGGTTGCTCACGCTGATGCGGAAATGGGCGGCTGCTGCTGCTGCTTGCTGGCGACGGGCGAGAAAGCAAAGTGAGCGTCGGTGCGCTGGATGCGACGGCGCCAACCACCGAGCGCGGAGTCAAGTGCGTTGTGGCATGCTCGACTGGGCGCGGGTTCTGGTTGCTGGGGGCTCCAGCGGCTGCTGAACGCAAAACGTGCAAATCCGGAAAACTCAAAAACCGTCCGCGAATTAAGTCGGCGGCGATGCTGAGAACAGCTGAGTACATGCAGAGCTCCTGCCTCTCCATACCGAGGAGCTGCGCGCTGCCTGCACGAAGCTTCCCCGCGTCCGCCGGCGAGCGTCTCGGAGAAAAAAGTGCGGAGCTTGGCGGCGCCTCGGAGCATCCATCTCTGCCAGCGGCGATGCTGGCCAGCAGCGGCTTACCAAAGCGGAGTCGAGTCCTGCGTGGCGCAGCGAGCCATGATTGCCGAAAAGTCCTGCTGCGAGGCGAGCTCTGGGGCGGACGCTGAACCCGCCACTGGTTTCTTCCGTTTTCCTTTGGCTCGGCGCCCAACACTCTGGTCGCAGTCCACCGAGCATAGCTATTGCGATCAAGTGCAGTGCAAAGTTCAACAGCAGTGGCCCTTCGAGCCTCGCTTGATGCAGCAGGCCACCGGCGGACGGGTGCGGCGTCGGATCTTCTGGATGGCGCTCACCTTGCGTGGAAGCCCCCATTCGTCTGCTGCTGGTGTTGTTGCCGGGCTCGTCCGGCTCCATCTTCAAAGGTCAAGTGCAAGAAGATGCAGTCGCTTACAGTGTCCCGTTTATGCTTAAATCCCTGTTAATTCGTATACCTCTTCACATCAGATACTATCATTTATGTCGGTTTGATAAAGTTATCATTTGCTAAAGGAATCTGAAAGATAAACCCTCTGAAATAAGATAGATGGATCCATCGCTGGTGAATAAGACTCCGAACCAAACGTTCCAAGGATTGCGATCGTACGATGCCGTTTACGGCATGGTTTCGTTCGCGTCAAGCAAACGACAGACAGGCTCTGGGAGCTGCTGCTTTCCGGGCAAGACGTCGCTGGCGGTGAGCTGTGGCTGGGACCGTCCGCGGATCGCGGCCACCGACGGTTTTGATCGCTCGCTCGCTCGCCCGCGTTGTGCGCTCGGGCGGGCTCCGCTTGGCCGCTTTCTTTGCGAGAGTCCGGGGCGAAGCTGGTTCTCGGGCAGCACGATGACTTGACAGACACCGGCCCCTTCCGAACTCGTGGGTGCGTGACTCACGAGCGCCCACGAGACCGATCCAGTCACCGGCAAGCACTGTCCGAACCGGTGGCATGATGTAGCGCTCGTGTACCGCGGCCAACGTGGCGCGGAGCACGACCTGCCCGGCGCTTTGGCGCCGCCGCTCTGCGCGCAGGGCCTTATCGGCCGGCGATAAGTTATCGGCCCAGGTGGATCTTGGCGCTCGTCGCTTCGCGGCGAGAGAGCTTGTCTCATGCACGGAGTAAGTCCGCCTTGCCAACGGCAACGGCAACGGCGGCTTGGCTCCACGCGATGCCGCTGGACTCGGTTCCAGCAGCAACAAAAGCTGGAAAGAAGAAGGAAACGCCGCGAACGCTCGGCGACATGGGTTCCTTTTGCCGTCTTGCCAGTCGAGCCGCCGCCGCAGCAGCAACGAGAAATTCCCTTCGCACTCGACCCCGCCAGCGCCACGCTTGACAAGTGCTCGCGGATCCAGCGCAGCGTTATGAGCACTCACGTGCGCGCCATGCCCGGTCTGCGGGCGGAGAGCGGCCTTGGGACCAGTAAAAGCGAGCGGGTGCCGCAAAGCGAGCTCGCCGTTACGTGGTACACCCAGCTGCTGCAGCGTGAATAAGATGCGGGTGCCGGCCGTTGCTGTGGCTGTGCGCAGCGCATGTGGCGGGTGGCTCTGTGCGCGTCATACCCGTCTTGCTGCTGCAACCGCTGGATATCGGATCGGCGTGGAGACTCCCACTGTGGTGTGTGGAGACCGCTCGTGAGTGTCGAGACGCCGGAACGCCCGCAATAACATTGCGCCGACGCAGCCGACCTGGCCCGTGGATGGCGCGCGCCTGATTGTTTCCCTGTGGTGCTTGCTTGCTCGTCACGCAGTCTAGACTGGACCAGCCTGCCGCTTCTGGCGGAGCTCGAGCGTGGCGTGGGATGATTCCGTCAGTTGGCGGCGGCGGCGGCGGGTGCCGAACGGATGAAGGACCGATGACGACTTTCGCCTGGCGTGCTGCCGCCGGTCAAGATCGAGGCACTCGACAACCAGAAAGAGCTGCCAGTCTCAGCTGCTGTCAACCGCAGCGGCGAAGGCCGCCATCGATCGCAGTCCAGACCAAGCACCACTTGCGCCAGCAACTTCAGTCGGGGTGGACTGGACGGTATCGACACTCGGCTTCCCGCGCGAGCGGACATCTGGACTGTCGTGACTAAGCACGCGCAGACGAGCGATAAGATCCGCGTCCTGTGGCCCGCGCGTACCGGTATTGTCGCCGACGCTCGCTCGCTGGGCAAAGACCCTCGACCGCCTGACTGCAGCTGAAACGTGGAGTCCCCTTTCAAGCTTCGGGCCAGCGCTTCCTCGAGCACGACCGCGTTGGACATTTATCGCACAGACAGTCGGCGCACAAGTCCACCAGCTCCGCTCGCAAGCTTCACAGCTTACCGTTGCCCCTCGCGCCGCACGCTTTATGAAGTTGATGGGTGTGCTCGGACTGAGCCTCCATGCTGCTGCCTAGCGTCGATTCGGTACGAAAGCTGCCCCCTCTCCAATTTTCCGGCAATCTGCACGACGAAGCCCCAAGCGATGGGAGGCCAGTGCTCCGCCCGAGATCGTCGAGCTGACTGGCGTAGTGCACGTCGTAATGGGCTGGAAGGCTCGCAAGCCCCAGTCGAGCGCACCCTGCTGGTACCCTGAATAGCTTTCAACTTGCTTTCTTCGTGGGCTACTGAACGACGTGGGCGGCTGCAATCGGTGTGAACCCTCGTCGGCACCACGCCAGGGGACTTGCAGATTGTCGGCTGCTTTGACTTGCTTGTTGTGATGGCGAGCTGCCCCGTGATGACGATTCTTGGCCCAGTTGGGGTTGTCAAGGCACCGTTTTGTTCCTGATTGAACTCCCTCCCGTACATTCCGCTTCATTTTGTTGCAAACTCCACTTTCACCCGTTCCTCGACGAACTTTGGCACTGAGCAGTCCTTCATCCATTGCTTTCCGCCCTTCTGTTGGGCAGGGGCGGTATGTTCCCTCATCGTCCGCGTTTTCTTCGATGTCGCCACCCTGCCTTCTCCTCCTCTACACCTTATTTGCCTCAGGAAATACAGGGCTGCAACACCCCTTGTCTCAGTTTGCCAACACTCGCCCACCGTCTTAGCGGAATAGTTCGATGGTTTTTCACACAGGGCACACCCACGCGAAGTCTCCACGTTCGTACCAGTTTTTGATTGCCGCTGCTTCACGTGTGGTTCGCTCCGTCTTGGATATATTGTTTCCACCGTCACTACTCCTGCACTGATGCCGTAGGTTCGTGGTCTCCTTGTAGATGCTGCTACTGATTCCATGGCAACGACCCTGTTTCAATACCATACAATCGCATTAATACTTAGTGCTTCATGGACTCACTTCCTTCAGCTGAAAACAACGACAATGGCCCCAAATGACTTCAGGGCAATTGGTCTGCCACCGCTTTTGCCGTTTGCGCCATCGGAAGGAAAACAAACAGTGACAAAGGCTAGTCGGCTCGGCAACGATTTCTACAAACGCGCTTTGTACCAACCAGTGAACAGCTTTTAGACTTTTAGAAAGGGGAGCGTTTAACCAAATGAAGCGCTGTGTATTGTGCCACGTGGGGGGGGGGGAGGGGGGGGGCACACGTGTTTTGACCGTGTTTCGTGATTGTGTGGGTGGCAGACTCTTGTGGCAACTTCGCCCCGAACTGTGCATGCCTCCCCCAGCTTGGACAACGGCCTCGATTCCACGCTAAGCTTGTCGGGATGTGCATGCCCTGGATGTAGGAGGTCAGTCTGTGCAAAGGTTTCTCGCTCCTTAATGCGTTGCTGTTTCTTGTGCCGATCTTCCTGCAGCACCTGAAGGTGCTAAGTTGAAGTTGCCGCAAGAGTGTTGGTCAGTCCATCTTCTACTACTGAGCATACTACTCAAGTAGACCTTACTCAACAACTTTCTCTCTCGGCAGCAAGCGGCGGCACGAATCCTCTAAAAAAAACTGTGGACGATGCCAGCTTGACCGGTATTCCCGGGCCGACAGGCCCGACGGTTTCCGCCACCCGAAGGGTGGCGGGCCGCCCGCCCGCTCGAGAGAGGCTCTAAACAATAGTTTTCAAGGTTCGCAGTCATGGTAGACAGCGCTGCACGTGATGCCGTGCAAGAGGCCATTGCGCTGAGAACTTTCCCCCCTAAGCTGTGTCTACCAGAACAACAGAAAAGGAGTTTGCTGTCAACGTGGCTTTCCTGTCCAACATTCACATGGGCACCGGAGTGCTTGACCGAGACGCGCAAGCCCTTGTGCATTGTTGAAAACTGCAGATGCACGCCAGCTGTAAAGGAGTACACGAGTCGTACTGTGCACGATATCGAGCACAAAACGACGTTGTATTATGCTCGTTATGCATGCAGGGGTGTTGGTAAAGGGCGAACATTCTCTACGATTGATGACGAGTACATTTCAGCGTCAAAGACTACCCTGCTCGAATTTCCATACTTCTAACTTACAAGTCTGGTATATCTGTGAGAATGTTTGATTTAGTCTATGATAGCATGCTGACAACAAAAGGAATATCAGGGGCAACTCAAAACGTGACTAGAAGGCGGCAAAAGCGATTGTACGAGATCACTGCTAGAGCCGCGATGGCAGTAGAGGCTCGCCGCCTTGAGAGTCCTTCTTTCGCACCCCCCACGCTTCCTACGGTGGAGCAGTACATGGCTAACAATGCATGTCTTGACGAGGAATCTCTACAGCAAATATGGCTGGCTCAAACTGAGATTTGTTCTCGTTTGTTTGAGGCACAGATGGCTCAGTCTAAGTGCGCCCGAGTCATTCGTTTGGACCACTCACAGAAGTTCTGCAGCAAGTTGAAGGTGTTTGAAGCCAATGGTAGGAAAGATCAAGTTTCTTCTGTGAGAATGCTGCTTCTAGTTCAGAACGAGGTAGGTCAGATTGTAGCGAGAGGTCTTACCCGATCCGAGAATCATGACGAGTCAGCAGCCATTCTGCGTTCGGTCATCCCAAAGCTCGATGGGCAATCAAACTCACCTGTGGTGTGTGTTACTGATAACGCTAACCAAAATCGTGGTATGATTCAAAAGGTATTTGGTGGCAGTGTTCTAACTAAACAGGATCCTTTTCATGTGATTCAACGATTTACTGAAAAATTGACAGACCAAGCTCAGCGGAAGTCACTGGCAAAGCAGCTCTCTCAAGCGATGTACGATATCGGAAATAATATCCGTACGCCTGAGGTAATGGTCGACCGCTGCTCAGCGGTATTGCGCCGTGTCCAGCCTTCAGACGTGCGAGTCAGCACGCCTATTTGGGAAAACTGCATCGAGGTGAACCTCAATCAGATTCGAGATGGCGACTTGTATGTAGAGGACAACGAATATCTCGAGAGAGGCAAGAAAGTTCGCGTTGTCTCCACTAGTCAACTCGAGGCAATGCACTCAAAACTGCGTAAGCTGCTCGACCGGATCGTATCCATCCCGGTCGGTCTTCGCATTCTTGATATTTTTCTGCTGCGGGTAAGAGTATATTACACAAAGATGTAATCGATGCAACACTAATTTTTTTCATGTTCGGCAGCACAACCTTAAAACTGGAGCCAAATTCAAGCGCAACCCACATTTTGCTGAGTTCGACTTCATTTCGCTGTGCCAAACCGCTGTTATGTGTCGAGGGCTGCTGCCGGAGTCCCCGCAGATCGAGTTTATCCTGCAACTTTTGGCGTTCCAATTGCCGGAATCGTCCGCGCAAGAACGACTTCGTCCTGGGGCTGAGGCAACCGCTAATCGGCCATGGGAGCGTGTGTACAATTTGATGTCGATATCGACGTCTGGTATCGAGGCTAAAATGCTCCGCAAACGAGCGCAAACCTCCGACATGAAGCAGTATCTGTAATCGGCGTACGTTCAGCAAAAACTTGTTGATCAGCAGGCATTTGTCCTACAGCTTGGCCTGGAGCCGGAATACGAATCTACGGCGGAGTTTTCATCGAATGAGTTTGCGTTGTTGGAGGAGGTGCGTGGCGAGCAGCTAGCCCTGGACGTTAAAAGGTTCTGGTGGAACCAGTGTCCGGTCGTGGCAACGGTTCTCTTTAACGCAGCGGTGAGCAAGATCGATAATCCAAGCTTGCAGCTGAGGAAAAGAAGTTTTCGCACAATCGAAAAGTATCTTGCTGCAATCGATGTCAAGCTGCAGTCGAAGAGCATGCTCACTTCAGCTCCGACATGTATTATGCTGCCTTTGCTGAACACCAATGACGATAAAGCCAAATACGAGACTAACGACACCAAAAACTCAGCAACAGACGAGTGGCTTCAGAAAACACTTTTCAGCTTGTTACGAGTGAAGGGTGTCATCAAGCACAGAACACAGGTTTTCTGCAACATTTACGACTTGGCCGGATACCTGTGCCCCGACATCACCAGGAAGACAAGGGACTGGCTGAAGCGCCGATGGGGTGCTCTGCGGGCTACTGAAAATCGTCTCAGTCGCATGAAGATTGTTTTGCGCGTCCCGCCTGAAATGCTGGAGAGAGAGACCAAGTCGGAGCCTTGTCCGGCAACCAGTCTCCCTACGGCAGCCTCTAACGATGATCATCTTCCCATCAAGTCTAGCGACGCCCTCGGTCAGAGCGCTCCCATCGACTCCGACACTGCACCTTTAGTCACGCCCCCGGTACCAGACACGCTCGAGCTGACGCAGCCCAACGCTGAAAGCAGCGAGGTGGAAAGCGCCGTCACATTTACGTCCGCAGCCTGGGCAACGCGGCTCTCGTGTCCCCAACCAGCAACTCAACCAACAGCAGAGCGTGAAGAAGGCGCGGTTTCAACACTCCCAGAGCTGCCAAGAATGCCGAGTGAACTAGCCGAACTCGAGGTAATTGATGATGCCACACGAGAACGGTTGCGGCAATACGCGGCAACAATTCCGAGGACGAAAGGCAAATGGGCTAAAGTCCTTCAGGTGTACACCAGGTCCAACCCAGCCACCAGTCTCAGCGCAGAGAATCTTCGTTGCCGCCTAAAAGACAAGCGGCATGCACCGTCAGCATTTCCACGCCCAGATAAATTGCAAGCCATACCCACCAGTCAGCCCTCCACAGGCTCCGACGCAAGTGTCGATAATCGTGAGATTCCCAGTCAACCACTGCCGGAAGCGAAGAAGCGGCCAGCGTGTGAAAGCTGCCGGACCGCCAAGCGAAAGTGTGGTCCAAACAGCAGAAATGTAAAGTGCCAGTACCGGCAGCAGTCAACCCCTACGATAGCGTCGTTTTTTGCAGCTCCATCGAGTCGCACATCATTCGACCAGTGAAGCTACGAGATGCAGCAGCAGAAACATTTGACGTCACACAATACATTACCAACTCAACGCCGCAGTAGATGTTTGACAGTAGTTGGTAGATATTACGCACTTACAATTATCTCCACTGCTACCCTCCACATCATGGGCGGCGGAACCTAGCAGGGTGAGGTTAGCGAGATCAAGATGTCCTCGCAGACTCCTTGGATACTGGTGGACGCAGTCTGCTGCTTGCTGCTGTGCGGAATCAGCGGTGCGGTGGCTGCGTGGAACTCAGCGTGGCCGTAGCTGTCGGGTGTGACGCTGGTGATACCCAAAACGAAAGGCTTGCTACCCATGACCCACTACACGGCCTCGTGCACCTGCAGCACAGGCACTGAGGCCACATAGCTCTGCTCGCCGGCTTGAAGCTAGCTATACAGTGTCCACATGAGCTCCGCTATAGCTTCGTTCATGAGTCGTGCCATAGTCGAACAAGTAACCTACTGGATGCAGCAGCAGAAACAATGAATATCACGCAGTACATCACAAAATGTCAGCTCTTTGTTTAGCATCACAGTGTAGATAGATATCGCACACGTACTTACTTCGTGAGCGCCACAGCGTGGGCATCGGGGCCTCGCAGCAGGAGCGAGAAGTTTCTGTCCTCGCTTGTTGTGGCGTACTGCAGTGAGGATCGTTCAAATACGGTCGGCTGTTGCTATTGGTCAATTATTCTCGGGGTGAACAGTACATCTGTCAGTACAGCAAAGCGGTGATCAACGGTGCATAACGGTGGTCAACGGTGCCCGCCGGTCGCAGTACAATCCCACGAATTCCGGTCAAGCCACGATGCCTTCAACGTCACTCAAGGCCAGGCATGAGCAGCCCAAGCCGCACCGGCAGCGCGTCGTCGTCAACCACAGCGAGTACAGCCAGGGCGGCAGCGACGACGGAGAAGACAGTGAAGAGGAGGACGATGGCGACGACGATGTCTCCCACTGGAGCGGGAGGTTTGACGTGGAAGGGCTTCTCGACTTGGGCCTCGCTCGCTACACGGAGAAGGGCATCAAAATGCTCTGCTTGCCCTGTCTGGAGGACGGTGTGGAGCAACTGAAGAAGCAGATGCAAGAGCTCGAGGCGGAGCTGAAGAAGCAGTCCAAGGACCACAAGAAGCAGTTCGAGGCGCTCGAGGCGAAGCACGCCAAGGACAAGGACGAGCTGCTGAAGCAGGTCAACGCCAAGCTGCTGCGCGCCCTGTCAGGATCGTCTTCGACGAGAGCGGCCACCGCCGGGAAGAAGAATGCCAGCGATCTCCCGCGAGCGAGATCGACATCAACCGCCCTCAACTCCTCGAGCACCAGCTCCCACAGGTCCAAGTCGGCAATCTCCAGCTCGTCGAAGCAGTTCAAGGCCACCACGCCCACGCCGGCGACGACCAAGCGCGCGGAGTCTGAAATCGGGTCCAAGTCCAGCCGGAAGAAGACGAAGAGAAAATCGAGCAACGTCGACGACGAGGACGACACAGAGTCCGATGCCGACAGCCCGCGCAAGACGAGGCCTAATGATTGGCCCTCGCAAGCGCGCAACCCGCGCCAGAAACGCCATCGTTGCTCGGGGCCTGCCTCTCACTAAGGCAAAGTACGCAAGAAGTAATGCACTCGGTTTATCGTTTACCCTACTGAGCACATCGAGAGCTCTTCTTCGACAGCTCTCGCCTGCCTGCCGCCCCAACGTCCACCGCAGGAAGTCAAATCGCTTGCGCCACGTACTTGGCGGCGGTGACGCGCTCGAATGACGCGGCAACCGAACTTCAACCAGACGTCCATTGGCCATAAATAGCAATTCACACTTTTCATTGGTGGATATGCTGCGCATACAGCTTTTTCGGGACGCAGCGCAATACTGAGCAACTGTCTTTTGAAAGGCGTCCCAGTAAAACTGGCCCATACCAGGGCAGCTCCGGCTCCATACTCCAGCGCAGTGAGCCATTCCCCCCCCCCACCTCCGCGATGCTGGTCGAGACGCTGCGGCGGCGAGCGGCGCCGTCGCTGTCGCTCATGACGTTCAACCTGCTGGCACCGTGCTACTTCCGGCACGGCGGGCGGCTGGAGAGCGACGACCCGACGGCCTTCCTCTCGCGCGCGCAGGCCGCCATCCACGCCATCAAGCGCGAGCAGTGCGACCTCGTGTGCCTGCAGGAGTTCTGGTTCAACCGCGAGTACCAGCGCGCCTTCCGCGCCGCCTTCCACCCGACGCACTACCTGCACTCTGTCAAGCGGCCGGGTGACAAGCAGGACGGCCTGGCCGTCTTCGTGGACAAGCGCAAGTTCGAGCTGCACTACGTGGAGAACGTGGACCTCGTGGAGGAGGCGGGCGACCGCGTGGCGCTGCTCATGCATGTGGCCACCAAGTGGAACCGCGCGCGCGCGCCGCTGCCGCAGCGGTCCTTCATCGTGGTCAACTCGCACCTGACCTTCCCGCACAACGACATGTACGCGAGTTTGCGCCTCAACCAGATCGACCGCGTGCTCTCGGCCGTGCGCAAGTACATCGCGCGCCAGGACCTGCACGACGTGCCCGTGCTGCTCTGCGGCGACTTCAACGACTACAACGACCCCGTGTACCGCCTCGTGACCAAGCACGGCTTCGCCAGTATGTTCGCGCAGCTGCACGGCCGCGAGGCGCGCATCACGCACTGCAACCACAACAACCGCGAGGTGGGCGTCGACTTCATCTTCGGCGCGCGGTTAGAGAGCCCTCCGCTCAAGACGGACGCTCGCGTGATCGAAGGCCTGCTGCGCGACAACAACGACGACAACGATGAGGACGTTGCGCCCTGCGTGCCCAGGCTGCAGCTCAAGCCTGTGGACTGCCACCTGGTGCCGCGCCGCCTGCCTGACGTGGTGAGGCTCAAGCGCCCGCAGTTCGGCCACGACTGGCAACACGTGCAGACACCCGTGCTTCTGAGCGACGAGGAGGAGCTCGTGGACTACTGGCGGATGGTATCGGACCACCGGCCGCTCGTGGCCAGGTTCGACATGCTGGACGGCGTCGGCTGCAGCGAGAAGGTCGCCATCCCGTCCCTAGAGAACGTGAGCGCGCTGACCGCCGAGATGAAGGCGCGGCTGCAGAAGACCATCCCCTTGGACGCGGCCGCCGACGGCCTCACCCCGTAAGAAGGTAGACACCACGTGTGTGTCCGCCGGTAAGTTAATAGCGAAGAGTGTTTTTTTTGTCTATTCCTCTTCATGCGTTCTTAGCGTTGTTCTGCCTAGTTGGCGTACGGACCCAGCGCCTGTCGGTACGAAGTGACGTGGTGTAGCGCACGCAGCAGCTCCTGCTGGGCCTCCTCGGCCTCCTGGATGGCCAGCTCCAGGAACTGCCGTTTCCAGCGCTGGAAGCCCGAGCGCAGCAGCACGGACGTCAACTTGTCGACGAAGGCGCGCGCGTTGGCGGCGTGCATCGGAGTCAAGAAGCGGCGCTTCCCGGTCCTGGAAGCTGCTGGGTTACCACTGGCCAGTCGGTCGAAGGCAGTGCGAAGTTGCCGTCGAATTGCACTGCGAGCCGTGGCGTTGACGACTTTCCAGGCGCTGCGCTGCTGCGATCGGAGCAACTGGTGCTCGGCCACGAGCAAGTCTGTGAACAGTGCGCGCGCGATTCGTGCTGCGATGTCCGTCGTCGGCGTGAACTGCTTGGACGCGACCTGAAGCTGCGTAGTCATGCGTCTCAGCGCTCGAGACCCTGCGCGTACTCGCGAGAACCACATCCACAGGGCGAATTTGGTGAGGGCGTTGTAGTGGCGACGCAGGTGCCTATTCATCCGGCGTAAGAGCACGAGACGTGTCCGGTTCAAGGCGGTCCTGCGTTCCCAACAGTGGAAGTGTAGATGGAGAGTTCGTCGGTGACTTGCAGCAGACACAGCCCGTGCGTACCCCTCACGTCGCTCACGTTGGCTCCGAATGTACAGCTTCCAGTTGGTGAAGGAGTTCAGCAGGAGGTGCAAGTGTGAATAGCATTCTACTGCATTCTGGTGCTCAAGCTCTACTAGCACCAAGTTGGAGTGCAGCATGGCGGCATCTGCCTCGACTGCAAACGATCGCCAACGATTCCAGCCATGGACCAAGCGTCGGTGCTGCCATGAACGCCGGATCAGAAGACACAAGCGCAGCGCGTTCTGTTTGGCGAGACCAGTGCGGTTGTAGACTCCTCGCCACTGCCAGTACGTCTGGAGCAGCGTTTTCAGTCGCTTCCTCATCTGCATCGCGGCAATGGCGCTCTCTTGTTGTGCTCGCGCCTCAAGCACCGACCTCCAACTGGCCCAGCAGTTCTGAACCAGTTTGTGGTTATGTCGACGCTCGGACGCTGCAAGCTGCCGTTTGGTTCCCCGACAAGTTCGAGTGAAGGACTTCCACGAGAGGAAAACGCGCCGCTTAAGCCACTGCAAGGCGCACGCATGGACTACGCGTGCTGCCCACTCCGTTGCGTCCAGCTGTACTCGCCTCGCCGCATCAGCTGCGCGTAGCTGTGCAGTCGAATATTGCCAGTGACGGAGAGCAAGTCGCTGGCATCGCAACGCTATTGACTTCACCAGGGACTGCAGCGCTTGAGTTTGCCGAAGCTTCTGCCCCCACACCTCGAGTGCGAGCGAGACGCGCGACTTGCGTCCAAGCTCAACCATGTGATAAAGCTTCCTGGCCGCTGCTCTAACCAACCGCTGCCGAAGCGCATTGTTCTGCTGTCCAAGCTGCGCGGTCCTTAGCAACAAATTCTCGTGTTTGGCTTCCAACGTGGTGATCTGGTTGTCCCGGTCAGCTGCTGCATGCTGCCATTGCGCCACACGCTGGGCGTCAAGTAAACGGTTAGCGTGTTTTGTATACGACTCCCAACGCACCCAGGCATCCTGGATGGCGCAGACGACCAATCTGTCGAAGATGAAGTGCTTGACGTCTACGGAGCGGCGAGTGAAGATCACCCACGCGGTCCAGATCCGTCGTCGACGACGAGACTCCCACAATTCCTGTCGCCTGCGCAGCTTCCGTTGCAGGGTTGCTCTCCGACGCGTGAACTGTTGCCAATTGATGAAGCAGCGCCGCACACTCCGTTCCCGAGATCGCTCGTGTCTCTGTCGGATCATTGATTGCTCCTTTGCTTTGGCTTTCGCGTATCTGATCCAATGTCGGAAACACCGAGTGCACAGATCGGAGTGTATCTTCCGCCGCAGGACGAGTGTGATCCCGCGTATCAATTTCGCTTGGCGCTCTCGCTGTCTTGCGCTGTAGACCGAGTACGCTGACGCAGCCACGACCGACTGGTGCCGAATGATTTCGTGGTGGTGATGGCGAAGCGCTGAAAGTCCTCGCCGCCACCGCCACACCTCATACACTCTGACCAATCGGATCAATTTGTCGTCAGCATGCTGCACCCACGTACTCCACTTCATCCACCGATAGAAGCCGTGATCGAGAAGCTTAAGCTGCGTCCTACTCAGCATTTTCGCGAGGAGATAAACTCTGCGCTTGGACTGAAGAATAATTGCACGCCAGGAGCCCCAAACGCTGCGAAGGAGGCGACGAGTGCAGCGCTGGGCGAGCGCAATCCTCTGCTCCACGATATATCGCCGGCGTTGCTCCGCAAAAACTTTCCAGCGGGCAAAGTGCGCCTCGAGGCATGGACGCTGCCACGACAAGAACTTGACGGCTGCTATGCGCTGTGCGGTCGCCTCTCGCTGGCGTGACATTGCCAGCTGCGTTTGCTGTAGGTGCTGCTGGTGTGTAGCCACGAGTGTCCACCTACTCCAGCGGTCGAGCGCAACGCGGAGCTCCCGAGCTTGGTGGCGTCTTATTACGCGATGAATCAGCTGCTGGCGTTGATTCTGCTGGTCCACCATCGTTCTCCACTTCTGGAAATGCCACGCGGCGGTCGCCTCAATTCGCCTCTCGAGCACGTCACGCAGACGACGCCGAAGGCGCTTTGTGCGACCAAGATGGTGCTTCCACGCTGCGAACGCCGACGTCTGGCAGCGCCTTTTGTGATGTCGCATCGCTAGCGTTTCCTTGAATGCCAGTATGGACTCGGTCAACGATGCCTGAGCTTCTGTCAATGCTGCGTCCTTTGCTTGGAGCCTATCGATGCGCTTCCAGTGGTTCCAAGCGTGACGCAAGAGAACGTTGCGGCATATCAAACCAGCGCGTCGAGCTCTCGTCGATCTTCGATCGTGCTGATGGCGCATGTCCATGAGTTTGGACCACGCTGCAGCTTTTAGCCTCCGAGTGGCGATTGCAAGTAGGCGTTCAAGGCAGCGATGCGTCTGCGTGTGCTTCATCCACGCGCTCCACACGTTTTGCAACAACCGCAGCTGCTGCTTCGACGCAATGCTCTGCAAGTTTCACGAGCTTTCCTCCTCCTAGCGGCGAGGGATCTCCACGAGGTGAACACGAGGCGACGTTCCCGCTCAGCTCGAATCTCCTCTGCAAGTGCCATCACCCGGTTCTCGGAGCGACGGAACAGCTCAGCGCTGACCCTGTCACGCTCAAAGAGCGTTTGCTTGTGCGCCCGACGCTCCCACAGCCTGAACGCCTGGCGCTCAACAGATAGTCGGAGCCTGTTCAGCACGTGTTGTAGCACTCGGTGCTGCTTGGTCAGAGGAGAGCTCGTGATCTTCCTCTGCCATTGACGCATCGAGGATTGGAGCGCCATGTATCGACGTTTTTCGGCGAAGAGAGCTCGTCGACGTTGCCGCCGCTTGCTCTCAGCAGCAATCGATCGCCACTTCCGCATCATGCGACGCAGTGCATTGCTCCTGGTCATGGACTGAAGCACACTGTCGACGCGTTCTTGAGCTCGGAGCGTTGAGGTCTGCAGCGTTGCGATGGTCTCACGCAACGAGGCTCGTATCCAGCGTTGCCATTTGTTCCGTAGGCGCTGAAGATTTCGGCGCTGGTTTAAACGTCTCAGAGCTGCGCGTCTCCGAGCCATCAACGCCGAGTGGTGATGCCAAACCTGAAGGCATTTCCTCCCACGGGCATGGCTGATGTTGTTTCGGAGCGCTCGAACGATCGCCCTTCCTCGAGACCGACTCCGTCTCCAATGAGTCTGCCATGACGTGAAGGCTGTGGCTACAATCGTTCGCTGCAAGGCGCTTCGAAGCCCGGACAACGCTCTCTTCTGCTGGGACTGGCGCTTGTGCAAGCGGAACGCGACGAACCCGATCCATCGACGCCACAGTCGCGCTATGAGCTCGTGGTCAGCGTCTTCTCTCCTGGCCGACAGCTTCACGTAGTGGTCGTGCTTCTGCCTCCATAACCGGAAAGCTTGGCGTCGCCGCTTGTCCGTCGATCGCTGGATGAACTGTCCGAACCATCGCACGCGCTGCTGTCGAAGTCGATACAACTGGCGCCAGGCACGGAAATACGAGCGCTGCTGATAACGCGCGAGTCTCAGTCGAAGTCGTTCGTGAGTGCTGCGTCTCCAAGAGTCGAAAGCGACCTGAAGCGCTCGAAGCCGTCGTGTCAAGTGGTAGCGATGCAGCTGGTTACAGCGCACAACCTTGCCGTCGTTGAAGTGGCCCCAGAGTTGGAGGGCAGCTCGGAGCGCCTTCACTCGCTTACGAGCTGCCAGTCTTCTGAGAGAGCGCCGCTGACGCGCGCTGGTTGCTGCGCGTTTGGACCAGGCGTAGAAGACCCGACTCAGGAGCTTCTCGTGCTTCTTGTCGGCCATGAGCAGAGCGCACGTGATCTGGTACTTCAACGCCACCCTCCTGCTGCGTCGGATCTCCTCTTGGCAGGCGGCCCGCATCGCCTCCGCTTGCTGGGAGAACTGCCACAATTCGACATGAGCTATCGCGTTACGCTCGGCAACGGCGGATCGGATGCGGAGACAGACCCAGCCCCTTAGCAGCCAAGCTCTCCGCAGTTTCGACAGCAGAGCACGCAGTCGAAAGCGCTGCTGCCGTCTACGCTTGAGCGCGTGAGCAAACAGTCGGAAGCAGTTGGCTTTGATGACTTCATCTCGATGAGCATCCCCCGCAGCTATCGCGCGCTTGACGCGTCTGGCTCGACCTGCTACGCGCTTCCACGACGTGAAGAGCCTTTGCGTTTCTCGTCGAAGATGCTGAAGCCGTTGGAAGCGGAGAGCGATGGCGTTCTTCTGCCGAGTGTGAAGCACCTCGCACCTCAACATCATCAGCGTCCGATGCTTGCACTCCCGTCGCTTGAAATCCTCCAGTCGCTGGGTCTGCAGCTCCGTGAATCGTAGCTGACGCTGCTGCTCTCGGATGTACGCGGCGTGCAGCTCGCTGGCAGCGGAGGATTGGACCTCCTCTCGAAGCTTCCGCTCCTCTTCCATGGCAACGTGCGCCGTCTTGAGGACTTCGGACCATTCGTGAGCCGACACCTTGGCACACCGCAGACGCAAAGACGTCAAGCCGAGCTGCTGGATCCTTCGACTCGTCCTGGCGAGCACTCGACGCACCAGCACCTTTTGCTGTCGGACAAGTCGCGCGCGTGACCTCCACGCAGCAATCACAAGACGCAGTAGGCGCTCCGACGCGAGTCTCACGGACTCTCGGTGTCTTCGCTTCCAGCGCACAACCCGCTCCCAGTTCCGCCACACCTTCCGCAGGAGCTGCCAGCGCACGAACTGCATTGAGTCGCTGCTAATGAGCATTGGGTTTATGTGCCCCGTGCTTCGAGTTAGAGCTGTTGCCTGACCGCTGACTATCGGATGAACCTTAGCGCTCCCCGAGCTCTTCCCGTTCACTACGCAGTAGCGTCTCCACCTGTCCAAGCCTCGTCTCAAGACTCTCCGTCGATACCGAGCGATCAACCTCAGTATCGCCTCGCGACGCCGTCCTCGCATCAGAACTGCGTGCTGCAGCGTCTGGAAGGCGTCACGCTGCTGCCTCTCGCGGACTCTTCGGTTCATCATCCGCAGCGCCAAGTCCACGTACCGCTGCCGCTGCTGCTTGCTCTGCTGGTGCAGGGTCTCGAGCTCCGCTCTGCGCCGACCTTGAGAGCGCTGCACCGCCTGATCGGCGACGCCTTTGTTCACCTCCACGATCGTCAGCAGGTCCTTCACTTTGGCCTTGCTCGCGTCCAGCTCGGCGGCGCGGACGTCCGACGTCTGCAGCGCCCGGGAGAGCTGCCATTTGAGCCGCCGCCGCTCCTGCTCGAGCTCGCGCAGCACGGATTCCTTCACGTACACGCACGCGTCGTCGCCGTCATCGAGAGCCATAGCCGCCCGGCCGTCTACATGCAGAGCTGAGCTCTGCTAATACAAGAGCCAAGGGCCCGAAACGAATGGTGACTCGTGGCAGACTATGAAACGAATGGGGATCGGACGTGTTGAGTGAGTCATACGCGGCTGACAACAACTTGCAACTGATGGCGGGCTGGCCGGCGAACACGTTCGCGAGGCTTGACTTTTAATACGACAATGGAGCTTCGCGCTTCAAGCGATGACGAAACCTCATCAGTTCATCAGAACAAGCGGCGGTGGTTTCTGGCATGAACTGAGAATTGCCGTCACGTGAAGGTGGACGGGGGACGGGGGGGGGGGTGACAACGCGAGTGTTTCACAGCATTGTTCGCTTGCTGCTACGAATTGTGACCCCTTGGGGGTTTTGCTCTTGTCGCTCGAGATGCCCCCCCCCCCCCAAAGTACTGGGGAGCAAGTATTTATACAAGCAACCAGAGTGTTCACAGCAATTGGTAAGATGCGGTGCGTGTCCTAAGTCCTGTTCGTACCGAGCTCGTTTAGCTGGTTATTCTCGGCCGCCGTGTTCGCGCCAGTACCTGCGCGTGAGCAACATCAGAACTTGAGGCCTGTTTCGGGGCCAAAACGTCGATCACCTCCGTCATGATCACACGGCGGCTTCAGCTCTCCCCCGGGAATTTCGTCACTATCCACCATGGGGTCGGTCGTGTCCAGGCTGCTGGCCAAAATGTTGCGTGGTAGGCCGTCGAATGCGCATCACAGGACGTCGACGTCGAGTTCGCGACGGGGCTCAACCGCCTCCCACTCGACACCAACAGCGATTCCGAAGCGCCCCAAGAAGTTTTCCTACTCGGAGGTGCGTCTCATGAAGCAGTACCTGCCGTCCTTCGTCTATTATGAAAAGTCCACGGAGAAGCACCGACAGATCGCCGCGCAGCACTGGGAAAGAGTCTTCAACGCTCCACCCCCGCGTAGAATTCCATGACGGCGACCGACGTCCCCGGCGGCGCAAACAAGGAGCCAAAGCACCTGAACAAGGCGCAGAACAGCAAGATCACGGAGCTCTACGACGTCTTTTACGCCTACCTAGAGGAGCACGGCGGGGACCTGAAGCACGTGTTTCGATCCTCCATGCACGTCCGCGGCCGCGTGCTCGTGCACATCAGCGCCGGCATGCGGACCATGCTGGCGTCGGACAACATTGCGGACAAGATCCTGGCGCTGACCAAGACCCACCGCCGCTTCGGAGTGAAGCTCGAGCACTACGACTGCGTGGGGAGAGGGCTCGTTCACGCCATGGAGCGCACGTCGGGCGCCAACTGGAGCCCGGAGATCGACGACGCCTGGAGGCGCATGTTCTCGCACTCGAGCGTCATTCTCATCCGTTCGCAGAGGAAGGACGAGAGGATGAACGCCAAGGAGTTCGCGCGCTTGGCCAAGGCGAAGGGGCGACTGTTGAACGGAGGCGCGTCGACGTTGGTGGGCTTGAAGCTGTCGGGGTTCTCGCTGAGGATGGGCACCAAGTTTTCGAGCACGTTCTCGTCGCGGGTCTCGACGGCCTTTTCGTCGACTGCAGAGAAGTCGAGCAAGCGCACGGTCAAGAGCTCGAGGGAGCGAGGCGGTGGTGTCGTCCACCCCGGAGGGGGCAACGCGGCTGCACTCAAAACTGTCGAGGAACAGTTCACCGACCTGAGGGACCAGTTGAAAACACAAGAGTGAGCAAGTGATTAATAGACGCGCTTCATCGACCCAGGATGGGATCTTGAGCGGAGCATACAACTCGCTGGTAACTTCCAGTCGCCTGATCAATAAGTAAGTGCGAGGCTCTCGTGGCGGTGCAGGCGCCAACCTCATGCTGTTCTGATGTCACTCACTTCCCGTGAGCTTATCCCTAGCCGAATGAGCTCGTGCAGCTGAAGCTATTCTGAGTCCTGACGGGGAAGGAGTACTTTTTCGATCATACAGCGCTGCACCCGAGACAACACACAGTCGCCATGACCTGGCATTCAATCACACGAAGATGTAGAACAGCCCCTTCCTCTCAAGGACAAGCAGTATCCTGGCTCCTGGGAGTTAAAGACAAGTGCTCATGAGAGCGAAGACGTTAAACAGTATTTCTAAGTTACCCCCATTAGTTCGAGGAGCTGTCTCGAGCTGCCTGGCGAGACCAGTAGTTCGTACGTAGGGTGACGGATGCACGCTGCAGATGTACACACGCACGCACACGCGTTTCGAGGGGGACGATCGCGATGAAAAACTCCGAACTGCAAACTGCATAATGAGTTGTACCATATCAATCAACATGATGATTCTTCAACAGGGCCGCCGATTATGGCATTTTTATTTATGTAAGCCAAGCTGGCTGATAAATAATGGTCGGCCTGCCAGAAAGAAGAGGACATAAATAATGTCATGCAGAAAATGTGTCTCATAAATAATGTTGAAATATCATGATCCTGTATTACTTAAAGTGTGTATTGGTCTCTCTAAATTTCAAGATTTGTTTCTGATAATTTGCCCAATTACAATTATTGCTAGGACCTCTTGACATAAATAATGTTATGGCCAAGCGAAAACGGCCAACATACATTATCCATACTTATTTATGGTCATTATTTTTATGGCCATGCTATTTTCGGCGGCCCTGTTCTTCAAAGCATCAGATGCCCCACCTTTCTTACTGTAATGGCGATCCATAGTTTTGTTGAGCGAGACGCTGCCCCACCCTCCCCACGCTCTGTTCTGCCGTCGTTGCGTCCGGTGCCGTCCTACCTCGGTATATTCCTGGTGCATGCCAGCATCGTTAATGATTAGTGGAGCAGCATAAGAACCTGAGGCGACCCAGGCTTCTGGGTTTGAAGACGCTACAGCACCCCTACCTTCCCTCGAAAAACAGGCCACCCCCGCTGGAAGGCACAGTGCCATCGTTCGTTCAGGTGGAGGAAGCGCGTGACTCGCATCATCGTAGTGGTGGTGCCTTCAGGTGTTGGTCGACATGGGGTCGGGCTCCTCGCGTCACGGGCCGCCGGCTCCTGCCGACTCGGGCAAGATCAAGCCCCCCAAGAAATTCTCGTACGCGGACGTCCGACTAATGAAGAAGTTCCTGCCGTCCTTCGTCTACTACGAGAAGTCGACCGAGCAGCACCGACAGATCGCGGCCCAGCACTGGGACAAAGTCTTCAAGGACGCCCCTGCGCAGCGCACGAGCCATGTTTCGGCCACTGCGAGCATGCACAAGGAGGCCAAACACATCACCAAGGCCCAGAACAACAAGATCACGGAGCTCTACGACGTCTTCTACGCGTACCTGGAGGAGCACGGCGGCGACCTGAAGCACGTGTTCCGGTCGTCCATGCACGTCCGCGGCCGCGTGCTCGTGCACATCAGCGCCGGCATGCGGACCATGCTGGCGTCCGAGAACATCGCGGAGAAGATCCTGGCGCTGACCAAGACACATCGGCGGTTCGGCGTCAAGCTCGAGCACTACGACTGCGTGGGGCGCGCGCTGCTGCTCGCCATGGAGCGCACTTCGGGCGACAACTGGAGCCCGGAGATCGACGACGCCTGGAGGCGCATGTATTCCCACTCGAGCGTCATCCTCATCCGCACGCAGAAGAAGACCGAGAAGCAGGCCAGCAAAGACTCCAAGCGCGCGGCCAAGGAGAAGGACAAGTTCGCAATGGTCAACATCGGGCCGTCCTCCAACCTCGTCATCACCAAAACGGGCCGCGTCAACTTCTACACCATCATGACCTCGCTCCGCAGCCGAAGAGAGGGCGGCAGCAAGACCAGCGCCAAGGTCACAGGAGCTCAGAGTGAGCGGGAGATCGGGCCTCGCAGCCCGATAATCCCCTAGTCACCTGTTCAACAAGGTTAGTGTCTCCCACCCCAGCAGGCACCGACACCTCCAATAGTCTAGATGGAATCACAAGCAGTGCGCGATGGATATCGATTATGAACACGAATAAAAGCCAAAACATATCAACCTCACCGACTCCCGTGTACATGATACACAACCACTTATGTAGTTTAGTCGGAGGAGTTCCCACTACGCCGTCGGAAACTCGAGCCGCCAGAGCTTGGTCGAGCAGGTTTGCCCACTGCAAAGTCATCTCCGCGAAAAGAGGACATGGACTTCAAGGGTCGAATCGACGAGCTGGACACTCGACTTTCCTTGTCACCGTCGTCGTACTCAATCACGTACGTTCCGTCAGCGTTCGCCCGGGAGATCGTTCCCTTGAAGTACTTGTCCTTCCCCATGTATCGGGCCTCAACACGCGTGCCGACTCGATACGTAGGGCTAGACTCAGCGGCACTCGACTTTGCCTCGCCCTTAGCCTCTGACTTCGACGACGCATCCTCCTTGCTGCTCTTACTCGCTGCTGCACTCGCAGCCTTCACCAACCGGATATGCAGCGAGTGAACGCTTGCTTCGTACTCTCCATCATCGTACTCAATGGCATAGGTGTCGGGAGAACATACACGAGCAATGGTGCCGGGATAAAATTTGCTTCGATCTTTGTACTGGGCCTCGACCTTGTCGCCCTCTTTGAACTTCCTGGCCTTCGGGTCGTCGTCGCTGTCGCCGCCGCCCTTCTTGCCCAACAACCGGATCAGCTCGGCCGCCACACCCGTCTCCTTCTCGCCGTCGTCGTAGTCGATGTCGTACGTGCCGTTCAGGCGGCAGCGAGAGATCACGCCCGGGTAGAACTTGCTCTTGCCCTTGTACTGGGCCTCGACCTTGTCGCCCTCTTTGAACTTCCTGGCCTTCGGGTCGTCGTCGCTGTCGCCGCCGCCCTTCTTGCCCAACAACCGGATCAGCTCGGCCGCCACACCCGTCTCCTTCTCGCCGTCGTCGTAGTCGATGTCGTATGCGCCGTTCAGGCGGCAGCGAGAGATCACGCCCGGGTAGAACTTGCTCTTGCCCTTGTACTGGGCCTCGACCTTGTCGCCTTCTTTGAACTTCCTGGCCTTCGGGTCGTCGTCGCTGTCGCCGCCGCCCTTCTTGCCCAACAACCGGATCAGCTCGGCCGCCACACCCGTCTCCTTCTCGCCGTCGTCGTAGTCGATGTCGTACGTGCCGTTCAGGCGGCAGCGAGAGATCACGCCCGGGTAGAACTTGCTCTTGCCCTTGTACTGGGCCTCGACCTTGTCGCCTTCTTTGAACTTCCTGGCCTTCGGGTCGTCGTCGCTGTCGCCGCCGCCCTTCTTGCCCAACAACCGGATCAGCTCGGCCGCCACACCCGTCTCCTTCTCGCCGTCGTCGTAGTCGATGTCGTACGTGCCGTTCAGGCGGCAGCGAGAGATCACGCCCGGGTAGAACTTGCTCTTGCCCTTGTACTGGGCCTCGACCTTGTCGCCCTCTTTGAACTTCCTGGCCTTCGGGTCGTCGTCGCTGTCGCCGCCGCCCTTCTTGCCCAACAACCGGATCAGCTCGGCCGCCACACCCGTCTCCTTCTCGCCGTCGTCGTAGTCGATGTCGTATGCGCCGTTCAGGCGGCAGCGAGAGATCACGCCCGGGTAGAACTTGCTCTTGCCCTTGTACTGGGCCTCGACCTTGTCGCCTTCTTTGAACTTCCTGGCCTTCGGGTCGTCGTCGCTGTCGCCGCCGCCCTTCTTGCCCAACAACCGGATCAGCTCGGCCGCCACACCCGTCTCCTTCTCGCCGTCGTCGTAGTCGATGTCGTATGTGCCGTTCAGGCGGCAGCGAGAGATCACGCCCGGGTAGAACTTGCTCTTGCCCTTGTACTGGGCCTCGACCTTGTCGCCTTCTTTGAACTTCCTGGCCTTCGGGTCGTCGTCGCTGTCGCCGCCGCCCTTCTTGCCCAACAACCGGATCAGCTCGGCCGCCACACCCGTCTCCTTCTCGCCGTCGTCGTAGTCGATGTCGTACGTGCCGTTCAGGCGGCAGCGAGAGATCACGCCCGGGTAGAACTTGCTCTTGCCCTTGTACTGGGCCTCGACCTTGTCGCCCTCTTTGAACTTCCTGGCCTTCGGGTCGTCGTCGCTGTCGCCGCCGCCCTTCTTGCCCAACAACCGGATCAGCTCGGCCGCCACACCCGTCTCCTTCTCGCCGTCGTCGTAGTCGATGTCGTATGCGCCGTTCAGGCGGCAGCGAGAAATCACGCCCGGGTAGAACTTGCTCTTGCCCTTGTACTGGGCCTCGACCTTGTCGCCTTCTTTGAACTTCCTGGCCTTCGGGTCGTCGTCGCTGTCGCCGCCGCCCTTCTTGCCCAACAACCGGATCAGCTCGGCCGCCACACCCGTCTCCTTCTCGCCGTCGTCGTAGTCGATGTCGTATGTGCCGTTCAGGCGGCAGCGAGAGATCACGCCCGGGTAGAACTTGCTCTTGCCCTTGTACTGGGCCTCGACCTTGTCGCCTTCTTTGAACTTCCTGGCCTTCGGGTCGTCGTCGCTGTCGCCGCCGCCCTTCTTGCCCAACAACCGGATCAGCTCGGCCGCCACACCCGTCTCCTTCTCGCCGTCGTCGTAGTCGATGTCGTATGTGCCGTTCAGGCGGCAGCGAGAGATCACGCCCGGGTAGAACTTGCTCTTGCCCTTGTACTGGGCCTCGACCTTGTCGCCTTCTTTGAACTTCCTGGCCTTCGGGTCGTCGTCGCTGTCGCCGCCGCCCTTCTTGCCCAACAACCGGATCAGCTCGGCCGCCACACCCGTCTCCTTCTCGCCGTCGTCGTAGTCGATGTCGTACGTGCCGTTCAGGCGGCAGCGAGAGATCACGCCCGGGTAGAACTTGCTCTTGCCCTTGTACTGGGCCTCGACCTTGTCGCCCTCTTTGAACTTCCTGGCCTTCGGGTCGTCGTCGCTGTCGCCGCCGCCCTTCTTGCCCAACAACCGGATCAGCTCGGCCGCCACACCCGTCTCCTTCTCGCCGTCGTCGTAGTCGATGTCGTATGCGCCGTTCAGGCGGCAGCGAGAGATCACGCCCGGGTAGAACTTGCTCTTGCCCTTGTACTGGGCCTCGACCTTGTCGCCTTCTTTGAACTTCCTGGCCTTCGGGTCGTCGTCGCTGTCGCCGCCGCCCTTCTTGCCCAACAACCGGATCAGCTCGGCCGCCACACCCGTCTCCTTCTCGCCGTCGTCGTAGTCGATGTCGTACGTGCCGTTCAGGCGGCAGCGAGAGATCACGCCCGGGTAGAACTTGCTCTTGCCCTTGTACTGGGCCTCGACCTTGTCGCCCTCTTTGAACTTCCTGGCCTTCGGGTCGTCGTCGCTGTCGCCGCCGCCCTTCTTGCCCAACAACCGGATCAGCTCGGCCGCCACACCCGTCTCCTTCTCGCCGTCGTCGTAGTCGATGTCGTATGTGCCGTTCAGGCGGCAGCGAGAGATCACGCCCGGGTAGAACTTGCTCTTGCCCTTGTACTGGGCCTCGACCTTGTCGCCTTCTTTGAACTTCCTGGCCTTCGGGTCGTCGTCGCTGTCGCCGCCGCCCTTCTTGCCCAACAACCGGATCAGCTCGGCCGCCACACCCGTCTCCTTCTCGCCGTCGTCGTAGTCGATGTCGTACGTGCCGTTCAGGCGGCAGCGAGAGATCACGCCCGGGTAGAACTTGCTCTTGCCCTTGTACTGGGCCTCGACCTTGTCGCCTTCTTTGAACTTCCTGGCCTTCGGGTCGTCGTCGCTGTCGCCGCCGCCCTTCTTGCCCAACAACCGGATCAGCTCGGCCGCCACACCCGTCTCCTTCTCGCCGTCGTCGTAGTCGATGTCGTATGTGCCGTTCAGGCGGCAGCGAGAGATCACGCCCGGGTAGAACTTGCTCTTGCCCTTGTACTGGGCCTCGACCTTGTCGCCCTCTTTGAACTTCCTGGCCTTCGGGTCGTCGTCGCTGTCGCCGCCGCCCTTCTTGCCCAACAACCGGATCAGCTCGGCCGCCACACCCGTCTCCTTCTCGCCGTCGTCGTAGTCGATGTCGTACGTGCCGTTCAGGCGGCAGCGAGAGATCACGCCCGGGTAGAACTTGCTCTTGCCCTTGTACTGGGCCTCGACCTTGTCGCCCTCTTTGAACTTCCTGGCCTTCGGGTCGTCGTCGCTGTCGCCGCCGCCCTTCTTGCCCAACAACCGGATCAGCTCGGCCGCCACACCCGTCTCCTTCTCGCCGTCGTCGTAGTCGATGTCGTACGTGCCGTTCAGGCGGCAGCGAGAGATCACGCCCGGGTAGAACTTGCTCTTGCCCTTGTACTGGGCCTCGACCTTGTCGCCTTCTTTGAACTTCCTGGCCTTCGGGTCGTCGTCGCTGTCGCCGCCGCCCTTCTTGCCCAACAACCGGATCAGCTCGGCCGCCACACCCGTCTCCTTCTCGCCGTCGTCGTAGTCGATGTCGTACGTGCCGTTCAGGCGGCAGCGAGAGATCACGCCCGGGTAGAACTTGCTCTTGCCCTTGTACTGGGCCTCGACCTTGTCGCCCTCTTTGAACTTCCTGGCCTTCGGGTCGTCGTCGCTGTCGCCGCCGCCCTTCTTGCCCAACAACCGGATCAGCTCGGCCGCCACACCCGTCTCCTTCTCGCCGTCGTCGTAGTCGATGTCGTACGTGCCGTTCAGGCGGCAGCGAGAGATCACGCCCGGGTAGAACTTGCTCTTGCCCTTGTACTGGGCCTCGACCTTGTCGCCTTCTTTGAACTTCCTGGCCTTCGGGTCGTCGTCGCTGTCGCCGCCGCCCTTCTTGCCCAACAACCGGATCAGCTCGGCCGCCACACCCGTCTCCTTCTCGCCGTCGTCGTAGTCGATGTCGTACGTGCCGTTCAGGCGGCAGCGAGAGATCACGCCCGGGTAGAACTTGCTCTTGCCCTTGTACTGGGCCTCGACCTTGTCGCCCTCTTTGAACTTCCTGGCCTTCGGGTCGTCGTCGCTGTCGCCGCCGCCCTTCTTGCCCAACAACCGGATCAGCTCGGCCGCCACACCCGTCTCCTTCTCGCCGTCGTCGTAGTCGATGTCGTACGTGCCGTTCAGGCGGCAGCGAGAGATCACGCCCGGGTAGAACTTGCTCTTGCCCTTGTACTGGGCCTCGACCTTGTCGCCCTCTTTGAACTTCCTGGCCTTCGGGTCGTCGTCGCTGTCGCCGCCGCCCTTCTTGCCCAACAACCGGATCAGCTCGGCCGCCACACCCGTCTCCTTCTCGCCGTCGTCGTAGTCGATGTCGTACGTGCCGTTCAGGCGGCAGCGAGAGATCACGCCCGGGTAGAACTTGCTCTTGCCCTTGTACTGGGCCTCGACCTTGTCGCCTTCTTTGAACTTCCTGGCCTTCGGGTCGTCGTCGCTGTCGCCGCCGCCCTTCTTGCCCAACAACCGGATCAGCTCGGCCGCCACACCCGTCTCCTTCTCGCCGTCGTCGTAGTCGATGTCGTACGTGCCGTTCAGGCGGCAGCGAGAGATCACGCCCGGGTAGAACTTGCTCTTGCCCTTGTACTGGGCCTCGACCTTGTCGCCCTCTTTGAACTTCCTGGCCTTCGGGTCGTCGTCGCTGTCGCCGCCGCCCTTCTTGCCCAACAACCGGATCAGCTCGGCCGCCACACCCGTCTCCTTCTCGCCGTCGTCGTAGTCGATGTCGTACGTGCCGTTCAGGCGGCAGCGAGAGATCACGCCCGGGTAGAACTTGCTCTTGCCCTTGTACTGGGCCTCGACCTTGTCGCCCTCTTTGAACTTCCTGGCCTTCGGGTCGTCGTCGCTGTCGCCGCCGCCCTTCTTGCCCAACAACCGGATCAGCTCGGCCGCCACACCCGTCTCCTTCTCGCCGTCGTCGTAGTCGATGTCGTACGTGCCGTTCAGGCGGCAGCGAGAGATCACGCCCGGGTAGAACTTGCTCTTGCCCTTGTACTGGGCTTCCACAGGTTGGCCAACTTTAAACGACGGTTTGGTTGCAGAGGAAGTCTCGATCGCAGGTTTGGGTGTGGTTTTGGCTGCTGGGGCGGAGTCTGCTGCGCGTACGTGCAATGCCGGCACCGCAAGGACCTTTTCGCCGTCATCAAAGGTGATGTCATATGACCCGTTCAGGCGACAACGGGCCACTACGCCAGGGTAAAAACCATCCTTCCCTTTGCGTTTTGCTTCGATCTCCTGTCCTTGCTTGAACTTATGTTTTGGCTGAGCACAAGAATCGTCGCTTGTTGTCGGTGCACTTGGTCGCTTTACCAGTGGCCGTTTCGGTCGAATTGGTTCGTCCTCACTGTGGACAGGCTTTGGCTTCACTGCCGAGCTTGCGCCGGCGCGAATATTTGCCCCAGGCACGCGTTTCTCCAGATCGCCCGACTCCAGCTCCAAGTCGCAACTTCCATCAGCGTTCACACGGAATACAATGCACTGCACGTAGTCCTGGTACCCACGTAACTTGGCCTCCACTTTTTGCCCCTTTGTCCACGTGACCTCGGATGCAGATACGTCATCTTGCTTGGGAGGAGCAGGGCTCGGTTTCTTCGGGCTCGGCTTCTTTGGCTCTTCACGTTTAATATACTTCGGCCGAACACGTAGCTCCACCTCTCCGTCGTCATACTCGATGTCGTACAATCCGCCAGTGCGGCACTTTTTGATCTTGCCAGCAAAATAGCGCTCTCTTCCTTGAAACCGAGCTTCAACTCGGTCGCCAGGCTCATACCCTGGATCCTTTTCGTCGTCAGAGTCCTTTGCTTTCGGTTTCTTCTTGGTCTCCTCTCCATCTGACAGATCCCGAGCCTTGATAACGCGTGCGCGCGAGATTTCGAGAATGCAGCTTTCCTCGACGTTCTTCTCCAAGAACCCACTATCAAACTCGATATCGTACGTTCCATTTGTTCGAACCCGCGCGATAACACCGACTTCATAGCCTCTTTCACCCAATGGTATGGCTTGGATCTCTTCGCCTCGTTGAAACCGAGGCTTCTTCTCCTCTTTCTTCCGGGCTGAACGGGAACGTTTTTTCTCGGATTTCCGTCTGCTAACTCGACGGCGGCCAGACGAACTCGAAGAGGAAGAAGACGATGAAGAAGAGGAGCTGGAGGAGGAGCTTGACACGTAGCGCTTCTTCGATCTCCTCTTCTTTTCGGCCCTCTTTTCGGCCCTCGACATCTTTTTGTTGCTTGCATTCAGCGGCCGTCCACACATCTCGCAGTCCTCCATGTCGTAGTTGTTGTCGAACTTGCAATGCAAGCATTTGATGTACCCTTCCCCGCGCAGCCCAGGCCGCGGCTTCGAGGTCTCGCATATTTCGCAGTGAGTGGCCCAATCGGCGATCTGCTGGTGTGCGCAAACTCGGCAGACCCATCCAAGCCTCGCCAAAGGTGTAGCGAAATCAGGGCTAGCGGCAGCATGGTCCACAACTCGAGGGGCTTGGGTTGCGACCGGCACCACAGTCTGCAGTTCGTAGCCTCGCGCAGGGCTTTCTTGATCAAATGAATGAGGTCTGATTAGGAAGTAGTAACAAGGGGAGGTCACACTTTCATATCGCTGTATGCAAGCGCAAGAACAAAGCGTCACTTACCGTCCGCCTGACCAGCTACTAAAGCGAGGGGGGGAGCTCTCCATTCTGTGGCTGAGCGTTGAGCTGGCGGAGGCGCTCCTTGCAACCCCCACGTCCGTCATCTCAAGGAAACGCACGTACGAGACGGCCGTTGTGTCAGTCGGCTTCGCCAGTTGGATCATCAAGAAATGCAGCGTCGTCTCTGGCATTGAGACGCTGTAGTCTCTCAGGATAGTAGCGAATGTCGATCGAGGCACAAACCCAGTCCGGTGCATGTCATACTGCACAAAGACGTCTCCAAGCTCGATGCCGCTGTTCACCAGCACGCTCCGTCGAGCAGCCACCATGGACCGCATGTTGTCCCTGGAATGGAAGCAAAGTCCCGTAAGAAAATGCCTAGGCGTCACATGCACGGGAACAAAAAGCCACTTACAACTCCTGCGCGTCCAGCTCCAAGAACCGGCTCAACGACATGTAGTCGATCAGTCCCGACCCCGGGATACTGAAGATCTGGCTGATACTTTGCAGCACGTCATCGCGCAGTATCACGCCCACCCTGGCCAGCGCCTCCTGTATCGAGCCGAGACGGATTCCACCCGTGAACGACATGTCGTAGCACTGGAAGAACGGGCCCAGGTCGAGGTACGCTTGAGCTCGCACCAGTGCCTCTCGCACTTGTTGCTTCAGCTGCTGCGGTGTGGACACTGGGGAGACGGCGGAAGCAGTAGGCGAGTAGCTTCGAGGCACTGGGTTGCTCCACTGCCCTGGCCCATGCAGGCCATGCGCCATCCCCACGCCCGAGTGCTGCGGCATGAAGCTCGCGTCGTGCGTCGCGTCCATGTGGGCCACTGGGCTGATGGGGATCATCGGCGGCCCTCCTGACTGGTAGTGGATCGGCGACATGAGGACGCCTCCGCCTGGGCCGGCGCCGTAGTGGCTGTGACCGTGCATCACGGCACGGGGGGGCGTCGAAGGACGCTGGTACAGTTGCTGCTGCTGCTGGTACATGGGGTAGCTCGCACCGCCGTAGGGGTCGTAGTGATGGTGATGCGGCGGCGGCGGCTCCATCCTGCTCGGCTGTCTGTAGGCCGTCATGGGGGCTGGCACGACCTCCCGCGAGTGCGTGATGCCCCGCCAGTACTCGGGGTCCAGCGGCGTGGGGCGTCCGTCGCTCAAGTCGAAGTCGTCGTCGTCGTCCGAGCTGTCGGAGCGTGCCAAGTACGCGAGCGTCTCCATCTTCATCTGCTGTCGTGGCTTCGGCTAGTGCAGCGCGCCCCGTCGAGAGGATCGCGCCGGCCAAAACCGACCCGCACCAGGAATAACGTCCAGGCGGCGGCGGTGGTGGCGGGTCTGCATAGACCGAAGGCTGCTGCCAGGCGGGCCAGACCGCATAAGGCCAGTCAGCCCCAGCGCGCGGAAGCCGTCAGCGTTGCCAGCGCATTTCCGCAATTCCGCAAAATGCCGATTGGTATGTTTTTTTGCACATGGTAATACGGTACGGTACCTGTCACTTCAAGCGTCCACATCGATGGATCGGAGGACTCCGCTAGGACGAGGACGATCACTAGCAAAACAACTCAATTGACCGCTTTAGTATAGTTGAGGCGGCCTGCCTGCCTGCCTGCCTGCCTACCTGTCTGCAGTGCAGGCAAGTTTCCTGCACACCAGCCGCGGCCTCACTCGTACAGGATGTTGTAGCCAAAGTCCTTGTTCTCGTCGTCCGTCTTCTCGTGCTTGGAGCGCGAGCGTCTGGTGACCACGGCCAGCACGGCGGCCACCAGCAGCACGGCGGCACCTCCGACCACGCTCAGGAACGAGGTCTGCGTGCTGATGGCGTCCACGTCGTTCGCGTCGGTGGCCAGCAGGGCCGTGGCCGTGTTGCCGTTCTTGTTGCCGGCCAGTCTGTCGACCAGGTCCTTCAGTTTCTGCTCCTGCTGCGTCTGCTCGTCGTCGAACACGTCTGCGGCCGGGCTGTCGGCCACTAGCTCGTCGTGGATCTCCGTCGCCACGACGGCCGTACCGTCGGCGAGGAAGTTCACGAGCTGCTCGATCTTGTCCTGCTGCGCTGCGTCGCTGGCCAGGAAGCTCTGCAGCGCCGCCAGATCCGCGGACGCGACCGGGTGGTCTGCAGGGAACGCCGGAGCATCATTGTCATCGTCGTCGTCGTCGTCGTCGTTGTTGTCCTGCGCCTGCAGCTCTAGCGGCGGCGCGAGGATATCCAGCAGCGCATCGAGCTGATCTTGCTTGGCCTGTTGCTCCTCCGCGAACACGTCGGTCTCCGCGAGGAGGTGCTGGCTGTCGGCGGTGAGCACTTGCATTGCGAGTAGCAGCAGCAGCAGAGGAGCTCAGAGCTCGAATGGTCCTTTGACACGCATGGCCGCGTCGTTTCGACCAAGATCTCATTGAGTTGCTCATTCAGGGTGCAATACCCGAAATTAGCAACTACAGTGCCGTATCGGACCACAGGACGATCTATCAGGCAGTTGGCGATGGCGTTCCGGGGCGTGTTGCTGCAGCTGGCCGAGGCCGAGAGCGAGGCGGGTTTCCGCGTGGTGGCCCCCGACGCGGCGCTGACGCTGCCACCGCGGCCGTCGCCCGCGCGCGAGTCGTTCCTGACCAAGTGGAGCCAGCAGAAGCTCGTGGTGGCCGATGCCGTGAGTGGGGGATTGCTGCAGGTGTCGGGCCTGGCCACTGTGGCGTTGCAGCCGCAGGAGCAGTCGGTGCTGTGGGGCGTCACGGCCCCGTTCCCGCCGCCCGAGGCCCGAACGGTGGGCGCCGCGCCCCTGGACAGTTACGCGGAGGCGGCGCCGGCCGTCAAGAAGACGCACGTGCTGACGGCCGCGGCCAGCCGCAAGGATTCGGCGGCGGCACACAAGGACGCGTCGTCGTCGCTGGCTGCGGCCGTGGCCTCGCCCAGTCTCATTGCGCGGGCCGACGCGCCGCCAGGCCACACGCTGCTAAGACCCCACGCAGGGTCCGAGCCGCCCGCGCGCCTGTGCTTCTGCTTCCATTTCCGTTCGAGCTTCGAGTACGAGCTGTTCGCGCGCACAGTGGCCGCCTTCACGCGCATGCAACGATATGCGCTGCTGCAGAGCTCCGTGGTCATGGAGATGGAGATCAGCCAAGAGTACAAGAAGAGCAAGGCGCTGGACGGCGTGCGAGTGCAGGCTGCGGCCTTCAAGGCCAAGAAGCGGCAGGAGAGGATCGAGCTCCTGAAGGCCAAGCGAGTGGAGAAGAAGCCCGCAAAGCCAAAACCACAAGTGCAGATTCAGACGCAGACGCAGTCCAAGCCGAAGGCCAAAGCCAAGGTCACGGTCGCCACGCCGCCCAGCACGATGCTGTGCGTCTTGTGTCGCATCCAGAGGAAGCCCGACGCGCCGGAGTACCCGAAGCACCCGTTCGTACTCAAGGTTCGTGATGTGTTGCTCAGGTTGATGGCGCAAGTAGTTTCGTGCTAATGGTTTCGTGTGTGCTGTGACTGCTGGATAGGACGGCAAGGGCGAGGTGGTCCATATCTGCAAGGTCTGCTTGCAGCGGGTCCTGACGCAGCGACTACAGTCACCGCCGGTCGCAAAGGGCAGTCGCGACAACTTCTGCGGCCTGTGCGCCCGGTCGACAGAAAAGATGACAGCCAAGTCGATCAAGGCATGCGCGCACAACATTTGCACGCGCGTGTATTGCATGCCCTGCATCGACAAGCTCATCGGCAAGGCGCAGGCACACAAGGTGTGGCGGACGAAGAACTGGCTGTGCCCGAACTGCTCCACAGATGATGATCATGACGTTGCTAGCGAGGAGGCAACCAGCGCCGATGCTGTGCCGGCCGAGGCTGTTTCGAGTGCACCGGCACCCAAGCAGAAGAAGCGGAAGCGGCGTAACGAAATTGAGGAGAGCACCGCAGATGAAGATGACCCAGAACCGCCGATGCTAGCCAGCTCTGAGCCAGCGATGAAGCCGCTTGACTACGTGGTGACGTATTTCAAGTTCTTGCTGAAGCGCGAGGTGAAGGACGAGTTCAAGGAATCGGAGGACGTGTGCTTCTGCTGCAAGGACGGTGGAGATGTGATCGAATGTGACTGGAAGGGGATGAATGGCGCCTTTGCGCGCTGCCCGAAAGTGTACCACGAAGGTAAGCTAGCCATGGATTTCCCAATGTCATAGCTGTAACTAATTATTTTTTTTTCCCTGTGTGTGAGTGTAGACTGTTTGGGATACGAAGTACCAGAGGGCAAGACGTGGGTGTGCCCGCGCCATCGCTGCCAGGACTGCGGCATCATTGCTCTGTATTCGTGTAGATTTTGTGTCACGTCGTTCTGCGAGGTAAGGCACTCGATACTTCCCGTTAGCGTGCCTGAAACAATGCTGACCCATGCTTGTGGTACCGTAGGATCATCTGCCGAAGGATGTCAGGAAGCTTGGCCTAGCAACGAAAGATATTCCCACGTCAACGTATGTTATGTGTCCGAGGTGCAGTGAGCAGGCGCAAGATGCCTTCGAGCAAAAGAAGATTGGGTCCGATCTTCACTCCAAGCTCCTCCGTCGACGTGCCGGCAAGCGTTGATGATCAGTATTATTCGAGATTTCCTCGTCGGTCTTATGCGCTCATGAAATTCCAGCTATCTAAACTATTCCTTGTCATTTTGGCACAACTTGCACCTTTTGATTGTGCAAAATGGTGAGGGGGGATGCTTGCGCAGGTTAAGACAAGATGAAGCTCGTGTTGGAGTAATCCTCCAGGAGCGGATTGTATCTGAATGGCAACCAAACACGTCAGCCGAGTCCAAAGGCTCACGACAGGTGCTGGTCACGTACCTAGTGATCGTCTGGGTCTTCTGTACATCAGCAAACTCCTTCAAAAACTCGGAAGACTTGACGACCGATACCTGTCACACACGCAGCATATTGTCAAGTCTCGATATTGGACGATCTCCCCTCACAAGGCCACCTACCTCATCCGGCTGTCGCTGGAGCGCGGAGCAATATGCCTTCTTGAGTCGCTCAAAGTCCGTGGCAAAGAAAATGTCGGCGATTCCACCTTGCACCAAGTACGTGTCGTGGTCCTTGGTCTCGCCTGTAACCTTGGACGCGACAAGGGGTGCGTTGCCAGCGAAAAGCGTGCCAGACGACGTCGCCGTGGGGCTCAGCGGGTGCTCGATAGCTTTGATCGGCGACTTGTCGTCCAGGTTGGGCGCCGGCAGGGAGTCGAAATCGGCTGCGATCAAGTGGTGCTTCGGGAAGGCCGTGCGCAGCGTGTTCAGCAGCTGCATAGCGCCCGTGGGGACGAAGGCCGAGTGGAGCACCGGGTCGTCCTTGCGGAGCATGCGGCGCACGCGTTGGGCCAGCCCGCTCTTGTTCTTGTACGACACGCGCAGCGGCAGCTCGCAGCCGAAGTAGCGCAGCGTCTGGCGGATGAGCATGTCCTTGACGGGGCGCGTGGCCTCACGCAGCAGCGGCGCCGCGTCGGTCTCACCCTGCTGCTGCTGCATCTGCACGACGGTCTCGAACCACTTGCCGTTCTGCAGCGTGACCTTGTCGTGCGGCAGGTTGTCCAGCACCTCGAGCGCCAGGAAGAAGCACTGCGAGTTGACGGGCGCGTGCGTGTCCGCGAAGGTCAGGATGTCCTGGTTGATCACCGTGCACTGCTGCGGGTGCGCGGCCTCGACGCGCTTGCGCTGCCTCTCGGCCATCACGGGGCTGATCTCGATGAGCGTGTACTTGGTCTTGGCGTACACGTCGGGCGCTTGCTGCTGCAGGAAGTCGAGAATGTGCCGCGCGTTGGACCCGGAGCCGCCGCCGATCTCGTAGATCTCGAGCTGGTCCTGGCGCAGGAAGGGCGAGTTGAGCATGTAGCGCGCCAGCGCCTGCGAGTAGTGCGGCGCGAAGACCTCCACGGGCGTGAGCCACGCCTCGGGGCTCTCCTTGTACAGCTGCGCGACCACGTTGCGGTACTCGCCGGCGCCCCAGAGGTTGCCGAAGTCGATGCCCTGCGCTGGCGCGTGCAACACTTCGCGCTGCGCCGTCGTGAAGTAGCCGGCCTCTTTGGCGTAGAGCGACGCGTAGATGAATTCGCGGGTGAGCACGCCCTCTTCCTCAGCGTCTGAGGCGGCAGCGGCACTGGACGCCACGCCGCGCGCCAGGCAGGCAGCCGGCCGCAGCCGAAGGCATCGAGCAGCGGCAGCCCCAGCAGCGCTACCCATTTGTCAATCACTGAAGTGTATTAAACAAAAACTACTTGAGTTCCATACATAACCCGGTTAAATGGAGATATTTAACTTGATCTAACAAACAGATATAGGGAGAAGGTGAGGGAGCGGAACCGCTACACGCAACAGCTACAATAGGACCATGTCGAAGGCGTGCACCCTGGAGAACGGCGTGCTGAACCTGGCGGTGCTGCGCGAGGACTCGCGGCGCGAGCTGTTCTCGATCCTGGACTCGATCGGCAAGGACATCTGCTTCGTGCTGGACCCGGAGCTGAACGGGCCGCTGAACCACGTGCTCGTGGACGGCACGGCGGTGCTCAAGGACCACGGCGTGAAGGACTTCCACGCGTTCGGCAAGACGGTCAAGACGAGCTGCGAGTTCGTGCTCTTCCTCGTGCGACCGTCGGTGCGCGCCATGCGCTACGTGGCCAAGTACATCCGCGACCTGGGCGCGAGCGGGTCCTCGTCCAAGAAGCGCTTCCACCTGTACTACGTGAGCCGCCGCACACTCGTGTGCGACGAGGTGCTCAAGAAGGAGGGCGTCTTTGGCAGCCTCAGCGTGGGCGAGTACAAGCTGGACCTCATCCCCTTCGACGACGACGTGCTTACGCTCGAGCTGGACGCGTGCTTCAAGGAGTTCTACGTGGACGGGGACAAGACCAACCTGCACACGGTCGCGGCCTCACTCGTCAAGCTGCAGACCGTCTTCGGCATGATCCCGAACGTCAAGTACAAGGGCACCATGGCCAAGGTCATCTACCAGATGATGGCCCACTTCCGTCGCGAGCAGGAGGTGGCCGGCAACCCCATCGGCGTGCTGGACCCGGAGATCGACACGCTCGTGCTGATCGACCGGAACGTGGACCTCGTGACCCCCATGTGCTCCCCCATGACGTACGAGGGACTGCTGGACGAGATTCTCGGCATCACCCATGGGTTCATCACCGTGGACGCCGAGCTCATCGCCGACGACGACGGCCCCAACTCGGCCAACAGCAATCGACCCGCCCAAGTGTCCGTGCCGCTCAACTCGAACGACAAGCTCTACGCAGAGGTGCGCGACTACCACGTCGAGCGTCTGGGCATGAATCTGCAGCAGCAGGCGCGCGAGATCCGCGAGCGCTACGACGAGTTCCGCAAGAACCGCGACGCCTCCATCAGCGAGATCCGCGAGTTCGTCAAGCGCATCCCAGGTCTCAAGCAGAACTACCAGTCCCTGCAGCAGCACATTAACCTGGCCGAGCTGATCAAGAAGACGACCGACTCCAAGAGCTTCCGTGACCTTAAGGACGCTGAGAACCTCGTGCTCACGGGCGATACGATTTTCGAGCAGCTGGAGGAGCGGATCGGTTTCCAGGAGCCGCTGCTCGGCGTGCTGCGCCAGTTCTGTCTGCAGTCTGTCGCCGCGGGTGGCATCAAGACCAAGAACTACACGCACCTGAGTCGCGAGCTCGTGCAGACCTACGGCTTTGAGATGATGCTGGCGCTCAGCAACCTTGAGAAGGCAGGGCTGCTCAGCCGGCGCGATACTCTGTGGACCGAGGCTAGCGGTTTTGGACTCGCTCGGAAAGCCTTCCGTCTGCTCAACGAGGATGTGGATCCGCGCAATCCGCGCGACATCGCGTACGTCAGTCGCAGCCACGCCGCCGGGTACGCCCCGCTGTCTGTGCGCATTGTTGAGAGCGCGATTAAGCCGCGCGGTTGGAGCGCCGTGCAGGAAGGCCTGCGTCAGCTACCTGGACCTTCCGGAGAAGTCACGCAGACTACAAGCAAGAATTCGAGTGATGACCCAGCGGCGCCTGCTGCGGCGTCCAAGCTGGACAACTTCGGCAGCGAGGAACGCAAGGTGCTGCTCGTGTACTACCTGGGTGGTGTGACCTTCATGGAGATTGCTGCACTGCGTCATCTGTCTCGCCAACCTGACTGTGAGTTTTTCGCTTTGTGTCTGTCTCTTGTCTAGTGCTCACGTCGGTTGTGTTTTCTGCTTGCACAGGCCCCTACGATATCATCGTGGCGACGACTAAAATCGTGAACGGCGACACGCTGCTCAAGTCGTGCTTTGACAAGGAGGTGCTGCGTTTCCTGAAGCTGTAACCCATGCACGGCTGATGGATAGAGGGAGGCAAAAAGTATAACGTTTGCGTGGTTTTAGGTTTTGAATATGGTTGCCGCCTCCCTGATCATCGTGGTGGCGTTCCAACTGCGGGCTTGCCAGCATCATTACGCTCGAGCTTGCAGATGTAAATGGCCTCGTCGTAGTACTCAATAGCGTTCCCACTGCTGTCGTTGAAGCTCGAAGGACTCGAGTCTGCAGCGTAGACAGCAATGTTGAAGTACTTTGCAGCCGTCTCGAAGAAAACCTTTTCCTTGCTGAAGTTCACAACAATGGTGAGAAAGGTAGCATCATGCTCATCGACGTACGACAAGTGAATCTACTTACGCGGGCAGGCGTTGCTTGTAGGCAAGCAGCACGACGGCATGTTGTCGTGGTTTCTCGTCCTGCTGTCCGGGCTTCGAGGGGGTTGTCACGTCCAGCAAGGTTGATAGAAAAGCGGAGTGGGAAGCTGACTCGTACAGGCAGTCCGAAGCCACCACGACGTCGATCTGCCGGCCAGCAATGACAGCGCCCGCAGGCTTGCCCCTACAGCAACACAAACAGCTACGTGAGCACTCGGTGTGAACCCACAGAGGGCTTATCAATCGCGGCACACCAGCACAGCGCGTGGACAGCTAGACGTTCGCTGGTTGCGAGTGAGGCCGCCGGAGCGTGTTGGGCCGCAGCAGCTCGAGCATTTGAGCAGGTCAGCGGCACGACGCTCTCGAGATCCGTGAGCAGCAGGGAAGATATGTCGCCCGTGCTTGCGAGCGCCAGCCCCACCGCGCCTGGGCCTGCACCTAGCTCCAGTACATGTCGGTGCGTTGCGAGCTGCGGCTCGGCCTCGAAGAACGACACCATTGCCCGCGCCTGTTAATGTCCAAGAGAAGAGAGAAAGAGAGTCAAAGGGGGCAAGCGGCAACACCATCCCGAACGCACGCAATCCAGAGCAATGTACGCACGCAGTTCCACACGACGCCAGCGATGCCGTGCTTGGCCAGGTCCTGGCCGACGACCAACGACGAAGACGCAGCTTGCAGCTCCACGGTCGTGGAGGCAGCGCTGGCCTGCACGTAGTTGACGCCGAGCTTCGGGCCTGTCGATGAAGACACTGCATTCTCAAAGAGAGCCGCCTCCCAGTGCTCATTCCAGCGCGGCATCCTCGCTTCAACAAGATGAAGAGTCACGACGACGAGATCCACGCCATTTCGATACACAAACAATGCATGTATTAGAGCCACCAGGAGCTAGTTACTACAGGGACTATGACCCCCCCCCCCTTCGCACTAATCTGCCTACCATCTACTGCAAGTGTGAGGTGGGCTGCGCGCAACCCGGCCGGCCGGCCATGCTTACTCTCTCTTGACGCAACTTACTTCTGCTCCAGCTCGAGGCGGGCCAGGTGCAGCGAGCTCACGAGGCCGATGGCCGGGTGGAACGACGCGCGGATGTACTTCTCCACGGGCGGCTGCTGGCCGTACTTGTTCACGCGGGCCACGAACTTCTCGCGGATCAGGTCGAACAGCTTCTCGCGGCGCGCGATGCCGCCGCCGATCACGATCACGTCCGGGGACGTGATGAACGTGACGTTGATGCACAGGTTGGCCAGGTAGTGCGCGATCGTGTCCCACACGGGGTCGTCGTCCGTGATGGTGGCCAGCTCGCGGCGGTCCACGCCCGTGCGCGCGGCGATGGAGCCCGAGGCCACCATGCCCTCGATGCAGTCGCCGTGGAACGGACACACGCCCTTGAAGCCCGTCTCGACGTCCTGCGGCGCCTTGGGCACGATGATGTGGCCGCCCTCCGGGTGCATGAAGCCGTGGATGGCGCTGCCGTTCGTGCACACGCCGACGCCGACGCCCGTGCCCACCGTGATGTACACGGCGCTGCTGATGTCGCCGTGGCCGCCGTACGCCACCTCGTACAGCGCCGGCGCGTTCACGTCCGTGTCGAAGCCGATGGGCACGTCCGGGAACGCGCGCTTGAACACGCCCACGACGTCCGTGTTGCCCCAGTTGGGCTTGGGCGTGCTCGTGATGAAGCCGTACGTGGGCGACTTCTTGTTGAGGTCCACGGGGCCGAACGACGCGATGCCGATCGAGTCGAACTTGCGCTCCTTGAGCCACGCCACGACGGCGCCCATGGTCTCCTCGGGCGTCGTCGTGTCCACCTCGAACTTCTCCAGGATGTTCTCCGGGTGGTCCTCGGCGATGGCCGCGACCCACGTGGTGCCGCCCACTTCGACTCCGGCGAAACGAGGCATCTTCTTGCTGCTTGGGGGGATGAGGGGTGTGCTTGGTATTGGGGAAGTTCCAGAATGAGTCGAGCCTGCGCGTGAGCGGTGGATCCACGGCGTGCGTGGCATGGAGGTGACCCCCCGCCCGGCGCACCCGAGGGAGAAGTACGGGCCAGCAGGTCATCCGTCCCGATGGCTGCTTGGTCCCAACGTTCAAGCAGCTGTTTCGGGCGGGTCACTTAATTCCTCGCGCGGCCTCGGATGGGGGCTCAAGTTCAAGCGTCACAAAGAGGGAACGTGGCCGGCCTTGGCGCGCGGACCTTGTTGGGCCTGGAAGGCAGCGGGCGGGGGCGTGTGCAATCCGCATCGAAGCGCAAGCTCAAATCGGCCAGGAAGCACCGGCGCCCGGCTGATTGCAGTACAGTATTCGATGGCCGGCATCTGGAACTTTTCACATGAGTTCTGAAGCCCGCGCCGCAAGGTGGATCAGGTTGCACCGCACGAGGCAACGCCGCTGGAAGTTCGCGGAGCGTGACACTTGGGAGCGGGGAGGGAGCGGGTGTGCTGACCGCGACCGCTTTGAAGAGAGAAGCTGTAGCATTCGGCATCTTTCTGTACCTGTACTGTTGGCCCGACAATACTAGTACGGAGCGCCGCGTGGCGGAAACAGTGGCTGTGGCCGGGCTGCTGCTTGTAATTTCCACTTGTAAACACCCTCTTGCGTCACGTTGTCGTGCGCGACCGGGTGCTAACACGCTTCAGTTTACTTGACCTTCCCCTACGATGCAGCTTTGCAAAGTCGCGCTCTCCACGGCGCCACGCCGCGCAGCAACTTCACACATGTAGGCAGCTTCATAGACTTCATATGGCTGCCATACATGGTCCCGCTGCGGCAGCACTCCATTGGCGTTGCACTGCCCAAAGTGAGCCCATGCCCATGCTTGTCAATCAAATTGTGCGCGGATCTATGAACTTCATCCTTGAAGTTCGAAGAGAGTCGGAGCAACTTCAGAATCGCAAAGCCGCAGCGCAAGTACGTCAGCACGACTTCAACTCGAGCAAACGTATCTTCAACACCTCAGCCCTTCATAGGACATACAACTGCAACCGACTAGCTTCCCGACCAGTCATTTTGTATTTGGCTCCGTTCCAAGCAAGCGCGACACCACCACCACCACCACCAACACCACCAACAAAACCCCACCCAGACCATGCCTCGTTTCGCCGGAGTCGAAGTGGGCGGCACCACGTGGGTCGCGGCCATCGCCGAGGACCACCCGGAGAACATCCTGGAGAAGTTCGAGGTGGACACGACGATGCCCGAGGAGACCATGGGCGCCGTCGTGGCGTGGCTCAAGGAGCGCAAGTTCGACTCGATCGGCATCGCGTCGTTCGGCCCCGTGGACCTCAACAAGAAGTCGCCCACGTACGGCTTCATCACGAGCACGCCCAAGCCCAACTGGGGCAACACGGACGTCGTGGGCGTGTTCAAGCGCGCGTTCCCGGACGTGCCCATCGGCTTCGACACGGACGTGAACGCGCCGGCGCTGTACGAGGTGGCGTACGGCGGCCACGGCGACATCAGCAGCGCCGTGTACATCACGGTGGGCACGGGCGTCGGCGTCGGCGTGTGCACGAACGGCAGCGCCATCCACGGCTTCATGCACCCGGAGGGCGGCCACATCATCGTGCCCAAGGCGCCGCAGGACGTCGAGACGGGCTTCAAGGGCGTGTGTCCGTTCCACGGCGACTGCATCGAGGGCATGGTGGCCTCGGGCTCCATCGCCGCGCGCACGGGCGTGGACCGCCGCGAGCTGGCCACCATCACGGACGACGACCCCGTGTGGGACACGATCGCGCACTACCTGGCCAACCTGTGCATCAACGTCACGTTCATCACGTCCCCGGACGTGATCGTGATCGGCGGCGGCATCGCGCGCCGCGAGAAGCTGTTCGACCTGATCCGCGAGAAGTTCGTGGCCCGCGTGAACAAGTACGGCCAGCAGCCGCCCGTGGAGAAGTACATCCGCGCGTCGTTCCACCCGGCCATCGGCCTCGTGAGCTCGCTGCACCTGGCCCGCCTCGAGCTGGAGGCCGCCCCGTAAGTGTGCGCGTGCACATATGAATGCAGCGCCGTTCGTGGCGGTGCTGTGTAGTGCAGTGCGGCTTGATGATCGTAACGCATGGCAAGGGGAAGTGTCGGCCTAGAAGAGACTGAGTTGTAATAATCTTTTACCTTTCTCGTTCCATGTGTTATTCTCATCGAAAAATTATGTCCACTTTCCGAAAAAAAAAACAATAGAAAATCGCTACGGAGTGAAATCAGCACAATTATCATACTAATTAACTTTAGGGATACCCTCTCTTTTTACCACTGACTGCCTTCTCGCACTTTTCTTTTCCGAGCCCGAGCCAAAACGATGGCGGACGCTCCCGACTCGCAAGAAGCGCTGGCCTCGTACGTTGAGGCGCCTCCCTCTGCCCCCCGCTCTGCTTCTTTATCTACCTAACGGCCTCCTCTCTTTCCTCTCGTCTGCGCAGGTTTATGAGCATCACGGGCGTCGACTCCGGCAGCGCGCTCCAGTTCCTCGAGGTGACGTGACACAGCAGAGCTCTGTCCTATTATGATCTCCTGTTCCCAATTGACCACCTGTTTTTACGCCATAACTCCCGTGATTAAACTGCTGAAACTCGATCAATTGCAGCTCACCAACTGGAAGCTGGCCGAGGCGGTGCGTACCTGGTGAAGTCTAGTTGAATTGAAGTGAAGCCAAAGGTGACAATGCGGGTGTTCACCAGGTCAACCTGTTCATGGAGAGCGGCGGCCAGAGTTCCAGCACGGCGTTCGCGCCCCCACGGCAGCCCGCGGCCCGCGCCGGCGGCTCCAGCTTCAGTCCGCCGCCGCCCGCGCCGTCCTCGGACATGGACGCAGCCACCGCCGCCGCCATCGCCGCCGCCTACGGAGAAGAGTGCGTGCATCCCTGTCTGTGTTCGGCCGGCAACTCTACGTGGCCGCTGACCTACCGTCCTGTCCTGTACTGCTATGGGCGTCTGCTCTGTGTGTGAATTACTGCAGTGACAATGCGGTGCGCGCGCCCGATCCGTCCAAGCGCCAGCGGCTCGTGGAGTCGGAGATGGACCTCCGTGCGTGGATTACTGAGCATGCGGAGCCTTGGACTGCGGATGCTCAGCACTGACTGACGCTGCTGCTTGTTATCGGGATTTGTTGTGGTGTGTGCGGCTGCAGTGCGGCCCATGCGCCACCTGCGCGACCAGAACCGCGACTTCGCGGCCGAGAGCATCGCGGCGATGACGGCCGGCAGCATCTCCGCGGCCTTCGGAGGCCCCGGCACCGCGGCGTTCGGCGAGGCCAGCAACGACTCGGACGGAGCCGCCAACAACGAGCGCACGCGCGACCTGAGCACGCTCTTCCAGCCGCCGACCGCCATCATGTTCCAAGGAACCTACGCCGACGTGCGTACTGTAGCTGCGTGAGTAGTCTCTTTTGAGATTGACGCTGATGTGACGCTGCTTTTGTGGCGCTGTAGGCTCGCACGCTTGCCAAGAACGAGGGCAAGTGGCTGCTGGTGAACATCCAGGACGAGATCGTGTTCGCCAGCCACATGCTGAACCGCGATACGTGGAGCGACGACGTCGTGCAGAATCTTGTTGCCAGCGGCTTCGTGTTCTGGCAGGTAGGATTCGCCGATTCATGCTCACTCTGCGCTGTTAACTCGGGGTCTGAGAAGCGCTTACTCAATGACTGTGGATGTGCTTTTGTGGATGTGTGTGTAGAACTACTGGGCGTCGGAGCACGGCAAAAAGTTTTGCAGCCTCTACCAGATTGACCGCGACTCGCTTCCGGCCGTGGTGATCATTGACCCGCGAACAGGAGAAATCCGGCAGCGCTGGACAGGCTTCCTCGAGCCGCAGGACATGACTGAGAAATGTGCGCTTGTCTTAGTCGTCATTGGAATGCACCACGCTGGAACTGACGCTTGCAATATTTAATTATGTTTTGTAGTGTCGGACTTCTGCTGTATGCACACGCTCGATGCACCGCCGACTGAGCAAAAGAAGGTATGGATACGGGTGCCAAGATACTTGAGCGGAGACTCAGCTAAGTTTCCTACTTTTCGCGCTGCTTGTTGCAGGAAGCGGAGCCGAACATTATGGATGCATCAGAAGATGATCAGCTGGCTGCAGCGATTGCCGCGTCCATGCAGGATAACAATGGGGAAAGCGACGATGACGAGGCCAAGGAAGCCGACGATGACATGGACGAGGAGGAAAAGCACGAGGAGGAGGCGCAGGATCCAGTTGTGGCGTTGACACCAGAGCCCGATGGTTTGTTGAATACGCTGTTTATGCCCGCCCTTCTTGAGAGCCCTGTATAACTTCGTTGTGTCTGCCGTAGCTGGAGCTGCTGGTGTGACTCGAGTTCAAATTCGTGTACCCGATGGATCTCGCTTAACGCGGCGTTTCCTCAAGACCGACCCCCTCGCAATGGTGTGGACATTCGTCAAGGATCAAGTTCCTGAGGCTCGAGGACGTGCGTTCGAGTTGCGGACTGCCTTTCCTCCGAGTGCCGTGGCCTACAATGACACGCTGTCTATCGAGGAGGGCAAGCTCGAAAACGCGTCGCTCATGGTCAAGTGGCTGTGAGTTTTGGAGCGGAACCGCGACATTTTTCATACAGGAAAGTTTTCGTCCGGGGGGCAGCGCTGACATGTGAATCATGCCGATTATTGCTGTGACGGCACTCTTGTTCTCTCGGTCGTTGCTGGTGCGGAGTGGGTGTGCTGTTCAGTTGCGATCCTACAAGTCCAAACAGCGAGCAACAGCATAATAATGAACGAAACTGCGTCTTCGATTTTGCGGTAAACCTGTTCGTCTACTCTACCGCAAAACGTTGTGCTTCCTCACTTCTGTGCACGAAATAGGCAAGGCGTGCACATTAGGCACGTGTTTGGCGCTTTTGGAGGGCCACAGCCGCGAGGAAGCGGAAAGCCAACAGGAAGAGTCCCAGCCCAACGAGGCGGAACGCTACACTGCCTCGCTCAGCGCCGTATTCGAGCTCTGCGTAAGTGTGCACCGTGAGCTGCTGCTGCTGGCTGAAGCTCTTCTCCTCTGACGGAATCAAACGCAGTTCGCGGCATGGAATTTCTCTCTCGCCAGCTTCAACAGCGCACGAGTCAGGGGCAGCACCCAACACAAGCGCCTGCAGCACCTGGAGCGCAAAATGCTGCGGGGTCAGCATCATAAGCCACGAGACCAAGTTGCCCAGCGCACTGCTTCTCCAGGACCACACGAAGGTTGACAGCGGCAGCAAGTTGATGGCAGCCCCAGCAACAGCCGCGTAGCTCGCACTTGACACCAGCCTCACCAGCCACTGGCCTAGGTACACTTGGCCAAGAGCGAAGACCCCGAGCGTCAACCAGTAGAGCGAGAAGCTGCCGCTCTCAGCTACCGACCAGAAGCCGAAGAGCGTGAAGGCGAGCACCGCCACAACAAACGTGATCGCCAACACGAAGACCAGTTCCACCACGCTGGAGCAAAGGTGGTAAGCCACCGCTGGATACGCTTGCCAAGCGCGTTCGCGACGCCAAGAGGCATTCTCTCTCCAGGCATTCCCGCGGCTAGCCCTAGCAACTGCGCCGAGCACAAAGCTAGCTCCAACCATCAGCGTCGACCACGCGATGAGCGATGCGCCTTGGTTCACTCCGTCGAAGGTGTCGTACTCGGTGCTTCTCGCTGCCACAACGAGCCACAAGAACCACAACAGCACCGCCAGGAACACGCCCATCCCGCTGACGCGCTGCCACTGCGCGGTCGTCGATAGCGTCACCGAGCGAGACGTCCAGAGTGAAGACAAGCTACGCCAGTACGACACCACCACGCGACGCATGAGCAAAGTCATCTGCGATCGCCACGAAGCTGCGTACGCCAACAGACTTCCGCTCTTGTACGCGAGGATGAGTGCCGGTGCGTGCTTCTCGGCTGAGTCTGGGCGGAGATAGCCCACGCGCTGCATTTGCGAAAGCAACGCGCGCTTGGCCTCGCTGCGCTGGAATAGTTGCACGAACCGAGTCTCCTTCTCGAGGTTGGCAGTCTCTGAACCAGTCGATATCGAGGACCCGCTCGCGTATTTCTTCTTCTTCGTGCTCGAGCGCGCCTTGCCTGTCCTGGTCGTCGTTGTCGTGGTCGTCGTTGACGTGTGCGAGCTCGAGGAGCCTTCGCCCACACTTTCGAGTGCCCATGCTGCGATGCTCTTGCCACTACTACCGAATTTCTTCACGCCGGGAAGTGCTTCCAAGTACTGCACCAGCATGCGGCTCTCTCCGTGGAAGATCGTCTCGCCACGGCTCGAGAGCAGTAGTAGCCGATCGAACGCTCGCAAGTCGGCGGAGGACGCCGAATCGCCAAGAGTGCACACTACCGTGCGACCCGTGTGGGCCACTTGCTGCAGCACTCGAACAATTCGCTTCGCACCCTTCTCGTCCAGACCAGACGTCGGCTCATCCACAAGCAGCACGCTTGGTGAGAACGCAAGCTCGACTCCGATTGCTACGAGGCGGGTCTCCACGGCGGAGCACAGCTCCAAAGGCTGCTCAGCCACATCGGTGAGTCCCAGCAGCTCTAGCCAAGCCTGAACTGCCTCGATCTTGTGGCTTTCGGAGGTCTCGCTGTCTTGGCGCAGACTAGCACTCAGGATCAAAGCCTCATGGACAGTGGTCGTTCCATGCCAAACAGTTTGCTCACCGCCAAACCAGCAGTATCCTGTGGCACGGCGTCTCACCAGAGCGCTAGCTTCATGTCCATTGTAGTAGATGTTGCCCTTGGTTTGATTCTCCTCGCCAGCCAATGTGCCCAAGAAGGCAGCCTTGTCGACGCGGCCTGCTCCAATCACCGCGGTCATCCTTCCCGACTCCGCATAGCCAGTGGCATCTTTCACAACATTGCCAGACGCCACGCTACCTTGGGCAGCGCACGCAAGTTCGTCGAATGCCACTCTGATAGAGTACCCACGACGTACTGTCAATATCTGCATCCACTTGCTCGTACTCGCGGTTTCAGCGGATGTGTCTCGGGCGTGCTCAAGCTCTTCTCCCCAAGCAGCAGCAGCGCGACCGGTTTCTGCGTGCTCATCCTCCTCGGTAGCAAGTGAGGTCACATTTGAGTCTCCTATCGCATTCTTTTCAGCATGTTTGGACCTCCAAGCCACCTTCTTGCTACTCGAAGACGCTTCATCACCAGCCTTCGACACAGTTCTCGCTCCAACCATTGTTGCTACCGCCATGCCACCTGCAAATCGGCTTGCCACGGCTAGGTCTCGTGATTTTGAGCCAGCCTGCTCCGTCACGCTCACGGCGGTAGCGTCCGACGCAGACGTCGTCGTCGTGAGGCTGCTCTCCTCCGTCTCCGTCTCCTCGCGAGTCTCCGTCGCCACGGTCGTGCTCGTCGTGCCGTCCGTGGACTCGGTCTCCGTGGTCGTCTCCACCTCGATCGTCGTCACCAGCGCGCCCGTGCTAGACTTCACGGTGCGCCTCGTCGTGCGGATCGTCTTGGTCACGATGCTGCCGTCGGCCTCCTCCGAGCGGAACACCTCGGTCTTCACCGACTCGCCCGGCGACGAGCCAGCCTGCTCCGTCACGCTCACGGCGGTAGCGTCCGACGCAGACGTCGTCGTCGTGAGGCTGCTCTCCTCCGTCTCCGTCTCCTCGCGAGTCTCCGTCGCCACGGTCGTGCTCGTCGTGCCGTCCGTGGACTCGGTCTCCGTGGTCGTCTCCACCTCGATCGTCGTCACCAGCGCGCCCGTGCTAGACTTCACGGTGCGCCTCGTCGTGCGGATCGTCTTGGTCACGATGCTGCCGTCGGCCTCCTCCGAGCGGAGCACCTCGGTCTTCACCGACTCGCCCGGCGACGAGACATCCTGCTCCGTTACACTCACAGCGGTAGCCGCCATCTCCGGCGTCTCCGTCGTGGTCTCCTCGGTCTCCTCGGTCACGTCGGTGGAAGGCACGGACGTCAGCTCCGACGTCACGGTCGTGTACGTCGTCTCCTGGGCAGTCGGCACCACCGACACCACCTCCGACGTCACCGTCGTGTACGTCATGGTTTCCTCGGTTTCCCCTGTCACGTCGGTGGAAGGCACGGACGTCAGCTCTGACGTCACGGTCGTGTACGTCGTCTCCGTGGTCTCGCTCGTCGTCTCCTGGGCAGTCGGCACCTCCGACACCACCTCCGACGTCTCCGTCGTGTACGTCGTGGTTTCCTCGGTCTCCTCGGTCACGTCGGTGGAAGGCACGGACGTCAGCTCCGACGTCACGGTCGTGTACGTCGTCTCCGTGGCCTCGCTCGTCGTCTCCTGGGCAGTCGGCACCTCCGACACCACCTCCGACGTCTCCGTCGTGTACATCGTGGTTTCCTCGGTCTCCTCGGTCACGTCGGTGGAAGGCACGGACGTCAGCTCCGACGTCACGGTCGTGTACGTCGTCTCCGTGGCCTCGCTCGTCGTCTCCTGGGCAGTCGGCACCTCCGACACCACCTCCGACGTCTCCGTCGTGTACGTCGTGGTTTCCTCGGTCTCCTCGGTCACGTCGGTGGAAGGCACGGACGTCAGCTCCGACGTCACGGTCGTGTACGTCGTCTCCGTGGTCTCGCTCGTCGTCTCCTGGGCAGTCGGCACATCCGACACCACCTCCGACGACTCCGTCGTGTACGTCATGGTTTCCTCGGTCACGTCGGTGGAAGGCACGGACGTCAGCTCCGACGTCACGGTCGTGTACGTCGTCTCCGTGGTCTCGCTCGTCGTCTCCTGGGCAGTCGGCACATCCGACACCACCTCCGACGTCTCCGTCGTGTACGTCGTGGTTTCCTCGGTCTCCTCGGTCACGTCGGTGGAAGGCACGGACGTCAGCTCCGACGTCACGGTCGTGTACGTCGTCTCCGTGGCCTCGTTCGTCGTCTCCTGGGCAGTCGGCACATCCGACACCACCTCCGACGACTCCGTCGTGTACGTCATGGTTTCCTCGGTCACGTCGGTGGAAGGCACGGACGTCAGCTCCGACGTCACGGTCGTGTACGTCGTCTCCGTGGTCTCGCTCGTCGTCTCCTGGGCAGTCGGCACATCCGACACCACCTCCGACGTCTCCGTCGTGTACGTCGTGGTTTCCTCGGTCTCCTCGGTCACGTCGGTGGAAGGCACGGACGTCAGCTCCGACGTCACGGTCGTGTACGTCGTCTCCGTGGCCTCGCTCGTCGTCTCCTGGGCAGTCGGCACCTCCGACACCACCTCCGACGTCTCCGTCGTGTACGTCGTGGTTTCCTCGGTCTCCTCGGTCACGTCGGTGGAAGGCACGGACGTCAGCTCCGACGTCACGGTCGTGTACGTCGTCTCCGTGGTCTCGCTCGTCGTCTCCTGGGCAGTCGGCACATCCGACACCACCTCCGACGTCTCCGTCGTGTACGTCGTGGTTTCCTCGGTCTCCTCGGTCACGTCGGTGGAAGGCACGGACGTCAGCTCCGACGTCACGGTCGTGTACGTCGTCTCCGTGGCCTCGTTCGTCGTCTCCTGGGCAGTCGGCACCTCCGACACCACCTCCGACGTCTCCGTCGTGTACGTCATGGTTTCCTCGGTCTCCTCGGTCACGTCGGTGGAAGGCACGGACGTCAGCTCCGACGTCACGGTCGTGTACGTCGTCTCCGTGGTCTCGCTCGTCGTCTCCTGGGCAGTCGGCACATCCGACACCACCTCCGACGTCTCCGTCGTGTACGTCATGGTTTCCTCGGTCTCCCCTGTCACGTCGGTGGAAGGCACGGACGTCAGCTCCGACGTCACGGTCGTGTACGTCGTCTCCGTGGTCTCGCTCGTCGTCTCCTGGGCAGTCGGCACATCCGACACCACCTCCGACGTCTCCGTCGTGTACGTCGTGGTTTCCTCGGTCTCCCCTGTCACGTCGGTGGAAGGCACGGACGTCAGCTCCGACGTCACGGTCGTGTACGTCGTCTCCGTGGCCTCGCTCGTCGTCTCCTGGGCAGTCGGCACCTCCGACACCACCTCCGACGTCTCCGTCGTGTACGTCATGGTTTCCTCGGTCTCCTCGGTCACGTCGGTGGAAGGCACGGACGTCAGCTCCGACGTCACGGTCGTGTACGTCGTCTCCGTGGTCTCGCTCGTCGTCTCCTGGGCGGTCGGCACATCCGACACCACCTCCGACGTCTCCGTCGTGTACGTCGTGGTTTCCTCGGTCTCCTCGGTCACGGTCGTGTACGTCGTCTCCGTGGTCTCGCTCGTCGTCTCCTGGGCAGTCGGCACATCCGACACCACCTCCGACGACTCCGTCGTGTACGTCGTGGTTTCCTCGGTCTCCTCGGTCACGTCGGTGGAAGGCACGGACGTCAGCTCCGACGTCACGGTCGTGTACGTCGTCTCCGTGGTCTCGCTCGTCGTCTCCTGGGCAGTCGGCACATCCGACACCACCTCCGACGTCTCCGTCGTGTACGTCATGGTTTCCTCGGTCTCCCCTGTCACGTCGGTGGAAGGCACGGACGTCAGCTCCGACGTCACGGTCGTGTACGTCGTCTCCGTGGTCTCGCTCGTCGTCTCCTGGGCAGTCGGCACATCCGACACCACCTCCGACGACTCCGTCGTGTACGTCGTGGTTTCCTCGGTCTCCCCTGTCACGTCGGTGGAAGGCACGGACGTCAGCTCCGACGTCACGGTCGTGTACGTCGTCTCCGTGGTCTCGCTCGTCGTCTCCTGGGCAGTCGGCACATCCGACACCACCTCCGACGTCTCCGTCGTGTACGTCATGGTTTCCTCGGTCTCCCCTGTCACGTCGGTGGAAGGCACGGACGTCAGCTCCGACGTCACGGTCGTGTACGTCGTCTCCGTGGTCTCGCTCGTCGTCTCCTGGGCAGTCGGCACATCCGACACCACCTCCGACGTCTCCGTCGTGTACGTCGTGGTTTCCTCGGTCTCCCCTGTCACGTCGGTGGAAGGCACGGACGTCAGCTCCGACGTCACGGTCGTGTACGTCGTCTCCGTGGTCTCGCTCGTCGTCTCCTGGGTAGTCGGCACCTCCGACACCACCTCCGACGTCTCCGTCGTGTACGTCATGGTTTCCTCGGTCACGTCGGTGGAAGGCACGGACGTCAGCTCCGACGTCACGGTCGTGTACGTCGTCTCCGTGGTCTCGCTCGTCGTCTCCTGGGCAGTCGGCACCTCCGACACCACCTCCGACGTCTCCGTCGTGTACGTCGTGGTTTCCTCGGTCTCCCCTGTCACGTCGGTGGAAGGCACGGACGTCAGCTCCGACGTCACGGTCGTGTACGTCGTCTCCGTGGTCTCGCTCGTCGTCTCCTGGGTAGTCGGCACATCCGACACCACCTCCGACGACTCCGTCGTGTACGTCATGGTTTCCTCGGTCACGTCGGTGGAAGGCACGGACGTCAGCTCCGACGTCACGGTCGTGTACGTCGTCTCCGTGGCCTCGCTCGTCGTCTCCTGGGCAGTCGGCACATCCGACACCACCTCCGACGACTCCGTCGTGTACGTCGTGGTTTCCTCGGTCTCCTCGGTCACGTCGGTGGAAGGCACGGACGTCAGCTCCGACGTCACGGTCGTGTACGTCGTCTCCGTGGTCTCGCTCGTCGTCTCCTGGGCAGTCGGCACATCCGACACCACCTCCGACGTCTCCGTCGTGTACGTCATGGTTTCCTCGGTCTCCCCTGTCACGTCGGTGGAAGGCACGGACGTCAGCTCCGACGTCACGGTCGTGTACGTCGTCTCCGTGGTCTCGCTCGTCGTCTCCTGGGCAGTCGGCACATCCGACACCACCTCCGACGTCTCCGTCGTGTACGTCGTGGTTTCCTCGGTCTCCCCTGTCACGTCGGTGGAAGGCACGGACGTCAGCTCCGACGTCACGGTCGTGTACGTCGTCTCCGTGGTCTCGCTCGTCGTCTCCTGGGCAGTCGGCACCTCCGACACCACCTCCGACGTCTCCGTCGTGTACGTCGTGGTTTCCTCGGTCTCCCCTGTCACGTCGGTGGAAGGCACGGACGTCAGCTCCGACGTCACGGTCGTGTACGTCGTCTCCGTGGTCTCGCTCGTCGTCTCCTGGGCAGTCGGCACATCCGACACCACCTCCGACGACTCCGTCGTGTACGTCATGGTTTCCTCGGTCACGTCGGTGGAAGGCACGGACGTCAGCTCCGACGTCACGGTCGTGTACGTCGTCTCCGTGGCCTCGCTCGTCGTCTCCTGGGCAGTCGGCACCTCCGACACCACCTCCGACGTCTCCGTCGTGTACGTCATGGTTTCCTCGGTCTCCCCTGTCACGTCGGTGGAAGGCACGGACGTCAGCTCCGACGTCACGGTCGTGTACGTCGTCTCCGTGGTCTCGCTCGTCGTCTCCTGGGTAGTCGGCACCTCCGACACCACCTCCGACGTCTCCGTCGTGTACGTCATGGTTTCCTCGGTCTCCCCTGTCACGTCGGTGGAAGGCACGGACGTCAGCTCCGACGTCACGGTCGTGTACGTCGTCTCCGTGGCCTCGCTCGTCGTCTCCTGGGCAGTCGACACCTCCGACACCACCTCCGACGTCTCCGTCGTGTACGTCGTGGTTTCCTCGGTCTCCCCTGTCACGTCGGTGGAAGGCACGGACGTCAGCTCCGACGTCACGGTCGTGTACGTCGTCTCCGTGGTCTCGCTCGTCGTCTCCTGGGCAGTCGGCACATCCGACACCACCTCCGACGTCTCCGTCGTGTACGTCGTGGTTTCCTCGGTCTCCCCTGTCACGTCGGTGGAAGGCACGGACGTCAGCTCCGACGTCACGGTCGTGTACGTCGTCTCCGTGGTCTCGCTCGTCGTCTCCTGGGTAGTCGGCACCTCCGACACCACCTCCGACGTCTCCGTCGTGTACGTCATGGTTTCCTCGGTCACGTCGGTGGAAGGCACGGACGTCAGCTCCGACGTCACGGTCGTGTACGTCGTCTCCGTGGCCTCGCTCGTCGTCTCCTGGGCAGTCGGCACCTCCGACACCACCTCCGACGTCTCCGTCGTGTACGTCGTGGTTTCCTCGGTCTCCCCTGTCACGTCGGTGGAAGGCACGGACGTCAGCTCCGACGTCACGGTCGTGTACGTCGTCTCCGTGGTCTCGCTCGTCGTCTCCTGGGCAGTCGGCACATCCGACACCACCTCCGACGACTCCGTCGTGTACGTCATGGTTTCCTCGGTCACGTCGGTGGAAGGCACGGACGTCAGCTCCGACGTCACGGTCGTGTACGTCGTCTCCGTGGCCTCGCTCGTCGTCTCCTGGGCAGTCGGCACCTCCGACACCACCTCCGACGTCTCCGTCGTGTACGTCATGGTTTCCTCGGTCTCCCCTGTCACGTCGGTGGAAGGCACGGACGTCAGCTCCGACGTCACGGTCGTGTACGTCGTCTCCGTGGTCTCGCTCGTCGTCTCCTGGGTAGTCGGCACCTCCGACACCACCTCCGACGTCTCCGTCGTGTACGTCATGGTTTCCTCGGTCTCCCCTGTCACGTCGGTGGAAGGCACGGACGTCAGCTCCGACGTCACGGTCGTGTACGTCGTCTCCGTGGTCTCGCTCGTCGTCTCCTGGGCAGTCGGCACATCCGACACCACCTCCGACGTCTCCGTCGTGTACGTCGTGGTTTCCTCGGTCTCCCCTGTCACGTCGGTGGAAGGCACGGACGTCAGCTCCGACGTCACGGTCGTGTACGTCGTCTCCGTGGTCTCGCTCGTCGTCTCCTGGGTAGTCGGCACCTCCGACACCACCTCCGACGTCTCCGTCGTGTACGTCATGGTTTCCTCGGTCTCCCCTGTCACGTCGGTGGAAGGCACGGACGTCAGCTCCGACGTCACGGTCGTGTACGTCGTCTCCGTGGCCTCGCTCGTCGTCTCCTGGGCAGTCGACACCTCCGACACCACCTCCGACGTCTCCGTCGTGTACGTCGTGGTTTCCTCGGTCTCCCCTGTCACGTCGGTGGAAGGCACGGACGTCAGCTCCGACGTCACGGTCGTGTACGTCGTCTCCGTGGTCTCGCTCGTCGTCTCCTGGGCAGTCGGCACATCCGACACCACCTCCGACGTCACCGTCGTGTACGTCGTGGTCTCCTCGGTCTCCTCGGTCACGTCGGTGGAAGGCACGGACGTCAGCTCCGACGTCACGGTCGTGTACGTCGTCTCCGTGGTCTCGCTCGTCGTCTCCTGGGCAGTCGGCACATCCGACACCACCTCCGACGTCTCCGTCGTGTACGTCGTGGTTTCCTCGGTCTCCTCGGTCACGTCGGTGGAAGGCACGGACGTCAGCTCCGACGTCACGGTCGTGTACGTCGTCTCCGTGGTCTCGCTCGTCGTCTCCTGGGCAGTCGGCACCTCCGACACCACCTCCGACGTCTCCGTCGTGTACGTCGTGGTTTCCTCGGTCTCCCCTGTCACGTCGGTGGAAGGCACGGACGTCAGCTCCGACGTCACGGTCGTGTACGTCGTCTCCGTGGTCTCGCTCGTCGTCTCCTGGGCAGTCGGCACATCCGACACCACCTCCGACGTCTCCGTCGTGTACGTCGTGGTTTCCTCGGTCTCCTCGGTCACGTCGGTGGAAGGCACGGACGTCAGCTCCGACGTCACGGTCGTGTACGTCGTCTCCGTGGCCTCGCTCGTCGTCTCCTGGGCAGTCGGCACCTCCGACACCACCTCCGACGTCTCCGTCGTGTACGTCGTGGTTTCCTCGGTCTCCTCGGTCACGTCGGTGGAAGGCACGGACGTCAGCTCCGACGTCACGGTCGTGTACGTCGTCTCCGTGGTCTCGCTCGTCGTCTCCTGGGCAGTCGGCACATCCGACACCACCTCCGACGACTCCGTCGTGTACGTCGTGGTTTCCTCGGTCTCCTCGGTCACGTCGGTGGAAGGCACGGACGTCAGCTCCGACGTCACGGTCGTGTACGTCGTCTCCGTGGTCTCGCTCGTCGTCTCCTGGGCAGTCGGCACCTCTGACACCACCTCCGACGTCTCCGTCGTGTACGTCATGGTTTCCTCGGTCTCCTCGGTCACGTCGGTGGAAGGCACGGACGTCAGCTCCGACGTCACGGTCGTGTACGTCGTCTCCGTGGTCTCGCTCGTCGTCTCCTGGGCAGTCGGCACCTCCGACACCACCTCCGACGTCTCCGTCGTGTACGTCGTGGTCTCCTCGGTCTCCTCGGTCACGTCGGTGGAAGGCACGGACGTCAGCTCCGACGTCACGGTCGTGTACGTCGTCTCCGTGGTCTCGCTCGTCGTCTCCTGGGTAGTCGGCACCTCCGACACCACCTCCGACGTCTCCGTCGTGTACGTCATGGTTTCCTCGGTCCTCGGTCACGTCGGTGGAAGGCACGGACGTCAGCTCCGACGTCACGGTCGTGTACGTCGTCTCCGTGGCCTCGCTCGTCGTCTCCTGGGCAGTCGGCACCTCCGACACCACCTCCGACGTCTCCGTCGTGTACGTCGTGGTTTCCTCGGTCTCCCCTGTCACGTCGGTGGAAGGCACGGACGTCAGCTCCGACGTCACGGTCGTGTACGTCGTCTCCGTGGCCTCGCTCGTCGTCTCCTGGGCAGTCGGCACCTCCGACACCACCTCCGACGTCTCCGTCGTGTACGTCATGGTTTCCTCGGTCACGTCGGTGGAAGGCACGGACGTCAGCTCCGACGTCACGGTCGTGTACGTCGTCTCCGTGGCCTCGCTCGTCGTCTCCTGGGCAGTCGGCACCTCCGACACCACCTCCGACGTCTCCGTCGTGTACGTCGTGGTTTCCTCGGTCTCCCCTGTCACGTCGGTGGAAGGCACGGACGTCAGCTCCGACGTCACGGTCGTGTACGTCGTCTCCGTGGCCTCGCTCGTCGTCTCCTGGGCAGTCGGCACCTCCGACACCACCTCCGACGTCTCCGTCGTGTACGTCGTGGTTTCCTCGGTCTCCCCTGTCACGTCGGTGGAAGGCACGGACGTCAGCTCCGACGTCACGGTCGTGTACGTCGTCTCCGTGGCCTCGCTCGTCGTCTCCTGGGCAGTCGGCACATCCGACACCACCTCCGACGTCTCCGTCGTGTACGTCGTGGTTTCCTCGGTCTCCTCGGTCACGTCGGTGGAAGGCACGGACGTCAGCTCCGACGTCACGGTCGTGTACGTCGTCTCCGTGGCCTCGCTCGTCGTCTCCTGGGCAGTCGGCACATCCGACACCACCTCCGACGTCTCCGTCGTGTACGTCGTGGTTTCCTCGGTCTCCCTCGGTCACGTCGGTGGAAGGCACGGACGTCAGCTCCGACGTCACGGTCGTGTACGTCGTCTCCGTGGTCTCGCTCGTCGTCTCCTGGGTAGTCGGCACCTCCGACACCACCTCCGACGTCTCCGTCGTGTACGTCGTGGTTTCCTCGGTCTCCTCGGTCACGTCGGTGGAAGGCACGGACGTCAGCTCCGACGTCACGGTCGTGTACGTCGTCTCCGTGGTCTCGCTCGTCGTCTCCTGGGCAGTCGGCACCTCCGACACCACCTCCGACGTCTCCGTCGTGTACGTCGTGGTTTCCTCGGTCTCCTCGGTCTCCTCAGTCTCCTCGGTCACGTCGGTGGAAGGCACGGACGTCAGCTCCGACGTCACGGTCGTGTACGTCGTCTCCGTGGTCTCGCTCGTCGTCTCCTGGGCAGTCGGCACCTCCGACACCACCTCCGACGTCTCCGTCGTGTACGTCGTGGTCTCCTCGGTCTCCTCGGTCACGTCGGTGGAAGGCACGGACGTCAGCTCCGACGTCACGGTCGTGTACGTCGTCTCCGTGGTCTCGCTCGTCGTCTCCTGGGCAGTCGGCACCTCCGACACCACCTCCGACGTCTCCGTCGTGTACGTCGTGGTTTCCTCGGTCTCCTCGGTCACGTCGGTGGAAGGCACGGACGTCAGCTCCGACGTCACGGTCGTGTACGTCGTCTCCGTGGTCTCGCTCGTCGTCTCCTGGGCAGTCGGCACCTCCGACACCACCTCCGACGTCTCCGTCGTGTACGTCGTGGTTTCCTCGGTCTCCCTCGGTCACGTCGGTGGAAGGCACGGACGTCAGCTCCGACGTCACGGTCGTGTACGTCGTCTCCGTGGTCTCGCTCGTCGTCTCCTGGGCAGTCGGCACCTCCGACACCACCTCCGACGTCACCGTCGTGTACGTCGTGGTCTCCTCGGTCTCCTCGGTCACGTCGGTGGAAGGCACGGACGTCAGCTCCGACGTCACGGTCGTGTACGTCGTCTCCGTGGTCTCGCTCGTCGTCTCCTGGGCAGTCGGCACATCCGACACCACCTCCGACGACTCCGTCGTGTACGTCGTGGTTTCCTCGGTCTCCTCGGTCACGTCGGTGGAAGGCACGGACGTCAGCTCCGACGTCACGGTCGTGTACGTCGTCTCCGTGGTCTCGCTCGTCGTCTCCTGGGCAGTCGGCACATCCGACACCACCTCCGACGACTCCGTCGTGTACGTCGTGGTTTCCTCGGTCTCCTCGGTCACGTCGGTGGAAGGCACGGACGTCAGCTCCGACGTCACGGTCGTGTACGTCGTCTCCGTGGCCTCGCTCGTCGTCTCCTGGGCAGTCGGCACCTCCGACACCACCTCCGACGTCTCCGTCGTGTACGTCGTGGTTTCCTCGGTCTCCTCGGTCACGTCGGTGGAAGGCACGGACGTCAGCTCCGACGTCACGGTCGTGTACGTCGTCTCCGTGGTCTCGCTCGTCGTCTCCTGGGCAGTCGGCACCTCCGACACCACCTCCGACGTCTCCGTCGTGTACGTCGTGGTTTCCTCGGTCTCCTCGGTCACGTCGGTGGAAGGCACGGACGTCAGCTCCGACGTCACGGTCGTGTACGTCGTCTCCGTGGTCTCGCTCGTCGTCTCCTGGGCAGTCGGCACATCCGACACCACCTCCGACGACTCCGTCGTGTACGTCGTGGTTTCCTCGGTCTCCTCGGTCACGTCGGTGGAAGGCACGGACGTCAGCTCCGACGTCACGGTCGTGTACGTCGTCTCCGTGGTCTCGCTCGTCGTCTCCTGGGCAGTCGGCACATCCGACACCACCTCCGACGTCTCCGTCGTGTACGTCAGTGGTTTCCTCGGTCTCCTCGGTCACGTCGGTGGAAGGCACGGACGTCAGCTCCGACGTCACGGTCGTGTACGTCGTCTCCGTGGTCTCGCTCGTCGTCTCCTGGGCAGTCGGCACATCCGACACCACCTCCGACGTCTCCGTCGTGTACGTCGTGGTTTCCTCGGTCTCCTCGGTCACGTCGGTGGAAGGCACGGACGTCAGCTCCGACGTCACGGTCGTGTACGTCGTCTCCGTGGTCTCGCTCGTCGTCTCCTGGGCAGTCGGCACATCCGACACCACCTCCGACGTCTCCGTCGTGTACGTCAGTGGTTTCCTCGGTCTCCTCGGTCACGTCGGTGGAAGGCACGGACGTCAGCTCCGACGTCACGGTCGTGTACGTCGTCTCCGTGGTCTCGCTCGTCGTCTCCTGGGCAGTCGGCACATCCGACACCACCTCCGACGTCTCCGTCGTGTACGTCGTGGTTTCCTCGGTCTCCCCTGTCACGTCGGTGGAAGGCACGGACGTCAGCTCCGACGTCACGGTCGTGTACGTCGTCTCCGTGGTCTCGCTCGTCGTCTCCTGGGCAGTCGGCACCTCCGACACCACCTCCGACGTCTCCGTCGTGTACGTCGTGGTTTCCTCGGTCTCCTCGGTCACGTCGGTGGAAGGCACGGACGTCAGCTCCGACGTCACGGTCGTGTACGTCGTCTCCGTGGTCTCGCTCGTCGTCTCCTGGGCAGTCGGCACCTCCGACACCACCTCCGACGTCTCCGTCGTGTACGTCGTGGTTTCCTCGGTCTCCTCGGTCACGTCGGTGGAAGGCACGGACGTCAGCTCCGACGTCACGGTCGTGTACGTCGTCTCCGTGGTCTCGCTCGTCGTCTCCTGGGCAGTCGGCACCTCCGACACCACCTCCGACGTCTCCGTCGTGTACGTCGTGGTTCCTCGGTCTCCTCGGTCACGTCGGTGGAAGGCACGGACGTCAGCTCCGACGTCACGGTCGTGTACGTCGTCTCCGTGGTCTCGCTCGTCGTCTCCTGGGCAGTCGGCACCTCCGACACCACCTCCGACGTCTCCGTCGTGTACGTCATGGTTTCCTCGGTCTCCTCGGTCACGTCGGTGGAAGGCACGGACGTCAGCTCCGACGTCACGGTCGTGTACGTCGTCTCCGTGGTCTCGCTCGTCGTCTCCTGGGCAGTCGGCACATCCGACACCACCTCCGACGTCTCCGTCGTGTACGTCGTGGTTTCCTCGGTCTCCTCGGTCACGTCGGTGGAAGGCACGGACGTCAGCTCCGACGTCACGGTCGTGTACGTCGTCTCCGTGGTCTCGCTCGTCGTCTCCTGGGCAGTCGGCACATCCGACACCACCTCCGACGTCTCCGTCGTGTACGTCGTGGTTTCCTCGGTCTCCTCGGTCACGTCGGTGGAAGGCACGGACGTCAGCTCCGACGTCACGGTCGTGTACGTCGTCTCCGTGGTCTCGCTCGTCGTCTCCTGGGCAGTCGGCACATCCGACACCACCTCCGACGTCTCCGTCGTGTACGTCGTGGTTTCCTCGGTCTCCTCGGTCACGTCGGTGGAAGGCACGGACGTCAGCTCCGACGTCACGGTCGTGTACGTCGTCTCCGTGGTCTCGCTCGTCGTCTCCTGGGCAGTCGGCACATCCGACACCACCTCCGACGTCTCCGTCGTGTACGTCATGGTTTCCTCGGTCTCCTCGGTCACGTCGGTGGAAGGCACGGACGTCAGCTCCGACGTCACGGTCGTGTACGTCGTCTCCGTGGTCTCGCTCGTCGTCTCCTGGGCAGTCGGCACCTCCGACACCACCTCCGACGTCTCCGTCGTGTACGTCATGGTTTCCTCGGTCTCCTCGGTCACGTCGGTGGAAGGCACGGACGTCA